>JAIFRP010004416.1:10722-23935 GCA_032403825.1 Odynerus spinipes
AGTCTGCTCGTACGTAGAAAAGAAATTTCTTTTAAGCAAAGTACTCCTACCGAGATCGAGTATAAAGTAGAAGAAGAGAATGTGAAGGAGGAAATGAGAGAAACGCAGGGTTCGGTTGTGAGCCCCTTATGCGTTCCTACGTGCACACTGGTGCCAGTGCATAAATAACTACGAGAAACCGGTTTTCTGGGTTATCCGTCCTGACTTGGTACTCTGCAACGGGATAAAAACAGGGAGAAAGGTTGAACGATAGAGGGGTGTCGGGGGCGCAGATGGAGAAAAGAAAGGACTCAAAGGAGCAATACGAATTCGTGGGGTCGCCTTGTGTTTCTCCTGGCTCGTTACTCGAGATTCAGACAGGTGTGCGAGAGCCCTCCTTTTCTCTTCGCCGCTTCTTCGCTGTTTCTTCCAGCTCTTGATTTACTTTAAAGCGACCTTCACACGAAATACGATGCTTTTGTCGTGGACAACGGACGGTGGGAATTATCGGTCTACTACGGTCGGTTTTTTTTATCGATCCACGTTTTATCCTTCACTTTCATTGGTGTAAGACAATATCTACTAGCTAATTCGAGTTTAAATTTTTGCGTCATACTGAATAGGTTTTTCGTCCCATAAAAATATGTGCTAAGAAAGAGTCTATTGATAGGCTACCGGTTGATAAGTATTGCCAAAAAATTTATTAATAGATTCTTACAATTGGTAGGTAAAACGTTCATTTATGAAGGAAATAAGAGATTTGATCGCATAATATTTATAGGTATAAATTTGATCATGAGAAATTATAGCTAAAAGGAAATAAATGAAAACAAAATTGGGTACCAATTCTGGAAATTCATAGAGAGATCAGAGAACAGTATAATACCGGTTGTGAAAATTTATAGAGAAAGGAAACAACAACAAAAAATAGATCGTAAAAATCGCCGTTAGCATTGATCTGACGATCGGGCTCGACAAATCCACTTGACATCCGAAACACGCGCATTGTGGATGCGGTCGAGGTCGTGGTGCATATCCCGTTTTACCTTTTAACGACGTCAAAACGACGTACAGCGCATACCGTTTACACAGCGTAAGCCGCGCATAATCGTCGGCGAATGTCCAACCGCGAAAAATACTGTCTATCCTATCTATTAACCGTGGTTAATCTCACCCCGTTCTTTATTATTTTCTATTACGAGAGTCGATCGGTATAAGAGTTAATTGCTCAGCAATGAGAGAGTGTCGATAATAAATGACGGTAACGAATCAGGATTCATTCATTGCTACCGGTTTATGCCAAAATATCTTCTGTCCCAATTTTTCGTTAGATTTAATGATCTGTAGCTTGTTGGAGAGCTACAAGGCAAAATGACAGAAGTTTCGTCTATACGAAATTAAATCTTCTTTCCTTGAAACTGCATAAATTGTAACACGTTACGAAGAGACATTAAAATATACGGAAGATATTCCACTGTTTGGAAACACCATACTTAACCAGTGTCATTCCGTGTGTCTAGCATTATCCTCGAGCAAATTCGATATCGATTTCGATAATAGACCCATTTGTTCGTCGTAAAAGTCGTGTAAAAGTTCGATCGACAAGGAAATCGCTCTCTACCTGTTGCATTCTGAAGGATTTTCGAGTTATTACTGTTAACGGATGCGTTGGAGCGATGTAAAGAGTGGTGTGTGTCGGAAGCATACAGTATTCGATTGAATTCGAGACTTCGAACGTAGGAGAAACATATTATGTGTAGATGTATGTATGCTGTACGTATCCGGACCAGGAGAGAAAAAAGGAAACTAACGTTTGTCGGAAAACGCCTTGCGAATAAGGAGACCTGTTGCTTTTGAAAAAGACGTCGAATTATTATTAGATGCTGCGAGAGTAGTTGTCGTATTCATGACATTTCATTCTTACGCTCTCGTTTCTTCAAGTTTCTTTCTTAGCGTAAAGAAGAAGTAAAAGAACAAAATTGTTGACGCGTTTCAGTCCAATCATCCATCGCGAAATAATCTCATTTCCTCTTAACCGTCCTAGGATGAAATCTAACGAGAGGCGAATCGAATAAAGTCCTTTTGGCTTCCGTGAAAGCCAAAGTAGATAACTTTCTCAATGGAATACACCGCTAAATGCAATAACGGCTTGCGAAAAGTGCCGCTTCTCTACTAGCGAGTTTACACCGTCAGCTCTTGTCAAAAAATGAGCTGTCCGTTCGAGAAAATTCACTTTAGAAGGGTCCTCGTCATACTTTTTGTTGCTCCATAGTTGTTACTCCTTTTCATTTGATAGATCTTTCTTTTTTTTGTGATAGCCGTCCATCTGAAAAGCGTGGAACATATCAACTATTGCATTCTTGAAGAATTTCAATGAAACAACGATGAAAGTGAGTGAGTGAGTGAGTGAGTGAGTGAGTGAGAGAAAGAGAGAGAGAGAGAGGGGGGGGTGGGGACATCGCCGAAGTCGTCGTAAGTTTCCTTTAACCGTTCCTGTGTAAAGTATGAAGATGTTAGGTAAGATTACTTGTTTTCTAATTTACACAGGCCACGTCAAAGAAAAGTTTACATTCTGCAACAGAGTGGAGAACCGTGATGCTGGTGCTGTTGCCCGAAGCGTTCGCGTTCATTAAAATGTCTGCGCTGCGAATTAACCTTTAAGTAGCTATCCACCTTTACTTCCACCTTTATCTCCTACTCTAGTACCTCCTTCCACTTCTCTTTGGTTAACTTGAATGCAATTAAATTGAACGGTGTATTCCGATTTGTTCGATAATGCTTGCGACATTGTCGCGTTTATCTCTTCGCGTTTCTTTTCTATTTAGCGAAAAATATTCTCCTTTTCTTCCAGCTGTCAAACGCGCTGATGCGTCACGAAGGGTAAATCCTTTCTCGCTTCGAGGAAGACGAGATGCTTTTCTTCTGACGACCTTTCGACAATTAACGCGCTTTGTGAAATTCCTTAAAGAGTTCTTCGAATAATCCTACCGGATTTAATGTCCCGTAGGCGTCTTTTGAAGCGTTTATAGGGATTGGCAAGATTTTCTCGCGACGAGTGTGAAGCGTCAAGATTTGCGGAAAATGAAGGGGGGGGGAGAGAGAAAGATAACGAGAAAATATTAAATATATAAACGTAAACAACGATAATGCGAAGATAGCGCGCAACAATTACTTCGTCGTTCCGTCTCTTTCTTTTTAAACGTTCCTTCGATTTTATACAAATATTTTGGCGATGCTCTTAACAATCTGGTGGCTTTATCAGCAGCATCTGTAATTTAATAGTTCGTTCATAAATTATTGTCTTTTAAATTCAAATCCTTACCTTCAATTTGATCCCATAATCAATATACATATCTTTGCCGCTTGAGATTGGTTGATTAATGTCCGCGTCTACGTCTTTAAACTAACTTTTGTTCTTAATTTCTTGAGCATCCAACCTATTTTTTAATCGATTTCGAAAAGGAGGAGGTTGCTCAACTCGTCAGTGGACTATGTCGCTTTTTTTCATGCTTGTAAATGCGTCTCCTTCATCCTCTACCCTAAAGTAGTAACATTATATTATTTTGTCTCTACAGAAGCGTCTACTTAGCTATTCCTTCTTGTGCTCATTTTTATTGTTAAGAAATAACAGCGCAGAGGTGCGATGACGTTACTAACAATGACCGGATAGCAGGCATCATCGCGAGTTTTCGTCCGCGTATTTCGCTTTCTTCTTCTTAAGACGAGCGGAGTTATGCGTGGAAAGTGCATTACTTCGAACACCTGGAACGGACGTTCTCATTAAAAGGCTTCGGTTCTCAACGATGAATCTTGAAGTCATGGTAAATGCATCAAATCTCGTGCATCGTCTATATTTTCAAAAACGAATTTTTAGTTAAAAGTTCGAAGATGTTTTTCGTAACTCTCAGCATTATTCGCTCTCGAATTCTTCGCCCTTGCTAAATAATCTGGCGTTCACTGTAAGAAAAGAAGCGAGTAGATGAACAGTGCACGTCATCGTTCACACGTATAATACGTGCGGTTCATAATAAAAGGTTCTTTCACAGTGTACAATCTTCAATATCTTGCAGGTTGAGAGACACTGGCGCGTAAGCGTGGCCCCGGATTCCTGGACCGGTCTCTCGAACCTCTCCTGAGACTCGACCGGCTTTCGTCTTATGGGAGTCGCCTTTCTCGTCTTCTTTCTATCCTCCTCGACTCCTCACTCCCTTTGTCCTTTCTACCTAAGCGCCGCGCCGAGACTACTACCTTCCAAGAGCGAAGCCACACGACAGGTGCCAGCGGCGTACGCACCCGAAATAATGACCGTCTTATATTTATAGAAGCTCGAAGAAGCTCTAAAGGGATTCGAAGGTGGATATCCTCAGGCATTGGGAGGTGAAGTAGGTATTCTGTTGGCCTAGGTAAAACGATCCTTCGAAGGGTCCCGAAAGAATATCGCCCTTGATCTTCCTCACGAAGCAATTTGAAACCGAGTTGATTGCTGCAAGAGAGGATCACACCTCACCGACTCCTAAGTTCGACCTTGGGAATCACTCGTGTAGTTTGTCCTTGGTATATATTGATAACCGCTAATTAACTTAATATTCAGAGATGATGAATCGGAGAAACAACTGTGGAAATGTGAGACAATTTAAAGCGCTAACCTATATTTATTCTATGATTCAAAATTTTATGGTTACGAAGTAAAATATTTTATTCCGTTCGTTAAAATTGGTGCTCGATTATATTAACTAGTTTCATTTCTCGAGTATGAATAGATCCATAAACTTAAGTACTTACTTATAGTGTTACATTTACGCTATTCATGTAATTTGAACTAAAAACTTCGGAAATCGCGCGTTAACTTTCTACGATCCTCATGTAAAACTGAGAATACAAATTTGTAAGGAACACACTTAGATCGACAAGATATAATGAATGTGTTGTTACTAGTATCTGTATGTAACGGTATACTCAATTTTCTATTATCATCGTCATCATCATCTATCATCTATAGTATGCGTATGTTTTTTGCGCACGATCTATCGTTTCTTTCTGTACTACCCGTAATTTCGTGTCTGTGTGTGTGTAAGTATGCAACGTTCCACAAATGTACCTGTTCCCGGTGATTTTCTCGGCATTGGTCGGTTCCACGATAGCACTACCTTGTCCGTTCAACCGTGTCGAGTGTGCGTAAGCAACGCGTAGCAAGAAAGTGCGCGCGTGCATCCACGTTCTATACTCTATATGTTAGACTTTAGTTACATTCGCCCGGTGTCCGACGGGCATGCGATAAGCTAAACTTGTTGCGAGTAGCGAATAACTTTTGCGATATCTGCTTTTGGAATTCTTCGACAATGTATATAGCCAAGCTGCACTTCCCTGTATGTACCTTTCGTTTTTTCTTTCCCAATGTCTCCTATTTATGTCTCGCTATCTTTTTATTCCAGATAAACTTCTTTGAAGAAGTCTCTCTCTCTATAGCTCTCTTTCGTATTTGGTAAGAGACTAAATTATCCCTCCTTCTCTTTCTCTCTCTCTCTCTCTCTCAATCGAAAAGAATTGATTTCTTTTTCAAATAAAAGCAGTATCGTAACAGTCGCGATGTACTGACAGATTAGATGTGATCTGCAATTGCGAGCTTCCGCTGGTAAACACACTTCTACGGATTAACACTGACACTCGGGGAGATTGTCCAAAGAGAAAGAGAGAGAGAGAGAGAGAGAGAGAGAGAAGTGGGGGACGAACGTGGCGGGCCACTCTCTCGTCTCGAAAGGCGAAGATGATATCTTCTATATAAACGTTTACCTTACCGTGTATTCAGTGAATGACGAAGCCGTGGAGGTGGCGGTTAAGAGGCCTTCTCGTCACCCCTTACCAATCTTATGATGTAACTCGATATTCATCCTCCCAACCCACACGTCTCTCTCTCTCTCTCACTCTCTTTCTCTCTGTTGTTCCCATGTTAATTCTATGTCTTTCTTTGATTCTCTTTCTTCCTTTCTCTTGCTCTCTCACATCTACCTAGTATCACGACAGTCTTTCCCACATAAATACTAACGTAAAATAAAGTACGTAGAATGTATCGGTTCTCATTGCAATTAGGTAACCCAGAGAATGGTGCATTTATGCATGGCGTTAAGAGGAACAAGACTTCGGACCAAACTCCGAGCTGATCGAAGCGTTACATAGTTGTATTTTCGTATTTTGCGGAGAATGAGCGGCGACAGAATAATAGCAGTATAAACGTGCAGGAACGTTAAGAACGAAAGAGACTCCTGCACAATGTCGAAAAAATCATATGTACATATGTATGTCCAGAGGTCATTCTTTTATAAAAACAAAAAATTAAATACATACGTCTCCAGGAGACGAGTCTTGTTTTTTATGAATTTCGCGATCCTTAATCGCTATAGCGATCGTAAGTTTCGATTCATTTGGACACTTCGGGTATCGTTTTAAAGAGAATTTTAGAAGCTATCAAAAGAGACTGGAAACAACCGCGAAACTTCGGAGGCTTATTTTGGACACGCTGCTAACACCAATTTTATTTCTTTTGTCGAGAGTTTTCGAACGATGTGTGTAACGTCGAAATCGGCCGAGAGATTCCGGAGATAATTCATTTTTTATGACCTTTAAGATATGAAACATTTTTCAATTTTTGATTTTTGACTAGTTTCATTTGAACTCTTCTTTTAATTATAGATGAGGTGAATATCGATAATCGTAATGCGTGTTACGATTTTACATCAGTTATGTACTATTTAAACAAAATACGTTGGGTAGTATTGTTTTCCTTTAAATTAGGAAACGCTAGAAACTAATTTACTTGACGTTACCGGACGCCCGAACGCAAATCTGGGGGAGAAGTCTGCTCGCTCGCGCGAGCGTCGGGTGTGCTTCATCAAAATCATTTATTCACCGGGCCGGTCCTGGTTATGTGCTCGTACCGGCCTTGCCGTTCAAGGGGGTTAATATCCTTGGAAAATTGGAATGTATTATTTAGCGAACGACCAACCGACGGTAATTGAATCGCACGGTACGTTCGCGAGCATTCGCCTGCCTGCGCTCTCAATCCCGGCAATTCACCGATTTATAACCAAACGAGATTTCGTCTCGGAAAAGCGTCTTAGAAATATCGAAGAAGATTTGATTCCTCTTCGTCGATGCAATTTAACGAATCCTTTGATCATCGATCTTCTTGTTTCTTTCTTTCTTTTTTTCCTTCCTACCTTTCGAATTTACATCCGCATGGATCCCGATGGACACTCAAACTTCTTTCGAATACTCCTTTAGGGAATTCGTGCCTGGAACGGTTTACCTATTGTCGTGACAAATTTTTCGTCTTCTTCCGACGCTTTTTTAATTCGGTATATTCTACGTATTGCAAATGGAAAGGTGATATTTTTTTAAGTAGGTAAAGAAATGATAAAAAAGAGCATCATAAGTTACCATGCTTTCCCAGTGAAAGTAAGAAGCGATATACTCGGCTTTTAATTATGAACGATTTATTTGATGCTGGTACCTATTTACTTTGTTATGTTTATATTATTTAATACTCATTCATTGCTACCTCACGGCATATGCTTATTCTTTTATAAGGAGAGTAATTAAATTTTGACAACAAGCTCACTCGTTCTCCCTAAATTAACGGAAGTGAAAGTAAAATAATTGTCCGTTTTACTGTAAAACGATAACTTTCAATTGCGATTTCGACGCATCTCGTGTACTCTGCTATCTCTGATACTCACAAAGCTAACGAATAATAAACTTTTTTTCTTCATGGGAAAGGAAAGAGATTCTTGAAGTAGAAAAGAAAAAGTACAGAGTATAAGCTGCAAGAAGAATAATTATAGTAGGACTAATTACGTTTCCGGAAAAGTTCCAGATAAATCAATGGAAAAGCGTAATCGCGAATTCCGTTTGACTATCACTCGGCTGTTCTCTCTCTCTCTCTCTCTCTCTCTCTCTCTTTCCTTCGTTTTATCGCTGAAAGCATAATTCATGCGATAGTGTAACTTTCGAAGCGATCGTAAAATCGGCGAAAATACCGCACGCGCGAACGCAACTCGTTCTTGCAAGTACGCGTGCATCTCGAATACGTTTGCGAACTCGTTCGTTGCGATGGAGTTTCGATTATCTAGACTAATCGGGCAACGATTGCACGCGCACGTCTGTGTAGAATACGTGTACGATTTTTCGCGGATGCGTTCGGCCAATCGATTTCCCCACGAAACGATCGCGCCGAGCCGAACAGAGCAGGTGGTTGGGCGGGATAGTTTAAAACGAGAAAGAGAGATTCGTTTAATACGAAACGGTTTCGTGAAATTGAGCGTAACAAAAAATTAAGCGAAATTTTTGTTTCCATCGTTTTTCCACGCTCTCCCCAATAGCGTTTCTTCCCAGGTCTCTCACTTTTTATCTATTTTTCTATCTTTCTCTATTCTACAATTTTTTTTCTTTTTCGAACGACCAAATCACAGGTATCGCGGGTAACTCGCACCTAAATCGATTTACCCTTCTTTCGGGTTTCCAATTCTCCGTGGATCCGCAGTCTCCCGATCGATTAAAGATTTCGTTTACATTTAATATTCCCGCTACTTTAAAAGATACGAGTCACGACATTGCACGCGTTTGTGGTCGTAATAAATAAAAATAAGCGCGATGCTGCGCGTGGCTGCATACAAAATACCATACTTTTTGAAACGACAAGGGAGTGTGTACCTAAGCGTGTTTCACAAAGGAAGATAGAGTGAGCGTGCGCGCGCGTGCTAGAGGGAGAGAGAGAGAGAGAGAGAGAGAGAGAGTGAGAGAGAGGGGGAAGAGGAAGAGAGTGAGGCAGAAAGTGGTAGTGGATGAAAGACAATTGATATCGATCGGCAGTGGCGAGAAAATAGCAGGGACGAGAGGTAAACCGATGTCGGGATAATCGTGGTCCCGGCTACACTGATTTAAATAATGCTGTGTATATCGCTATTTGTTGAATAATGAAACACCTGTATGTGCGCGTCGTTTATTCCTTCGACATCGACGATCAAGGTCGTAAATGTTATTCATCATCATCGTGCTGGTTGCGTTTCCGTTCGATACCATCACATTTTGTTTTGATTTGATCATTTAAAATGTATCTACATATATTTGCTGCACTAAACGGAGAGATGCTCGATAAAGTAAACAGTTGAGTAGACGAAAGTGTTCGCGCTAAGATATATCATCTCTTCATTGAAGCAATTATTTTAAAAACGAGCACATTCAGTGGTACCTATCTCTATTAATCGTAGCTACGTATTATTAAGTTATATACTCGCGAAATGAATCGTTTTAATTCATAAAAGAAAGAAAGATTTTATTTGAAACGTGTACGAATTCAAAGTCGAGCGATAGTTTTTCGTGACGCCCGGTATGTACCCGCTATATCGGTCTCCATAAAGGAGCACGAATCTGGTCGGTTGCACGCAACAGAGCCCAAATGGATTTGTTCTTACCAAAAAGTATACTCAGGCACGAAGCTATAGATCAAGCGGTCGCCCCTGAGATTCCGTTTTCCTCCGAAGATCGAGTCGTTTGTCCGCCGGCGGATCCATCAGCACCGCCATAAATCACGGCCGTGTGCGCTTAGAGAAGGAGAGAGCAAGAAAAAGAGAAAGAGAGAGACTACTCGTGGTCGCGCGCGCACGAAGCCTTTATCAAAACAAATCCGCGCACTCGACTACCGTGGGAATGGGCCGGAAAATTTGTTTAACGGCAGCTGCACCGCAGGCCGACGCGAATTCGTCTTTGCCATCTTGCCTCCTCCTCCTCCTCCTTCTTATTCATCTACATCGTAGTAAGAGGTATCAAGAGACATTGTTCGTCTCGGTAAAATGAGAAGAATGAAGGGAGAACGAGAAGCGAAGGTGGCGATGTCGTTGTAAGAGAAATTGAGAGCGGGTAGAACCAAAGAAAGAGAGACGAAGTAAAAGGAGAAAAGTGAGAAAAAGAAAAAAGATGTGAAGCGCGTAGGAGGGAGGAACTCGGCCAGAAAGAGAGAGCGAGAAAAAGTTAGAGGGGCGAAGGAGAAGAGTATAATGTCCTGGACGTAAAATGGGCGAGGAAACAGTGAGCCGTGCACGGCTTCGACTCAATTAAATGATCGTCTTCTCTTCGAGGGTCCCAGCGGAGGCACCAGCCATTAATTTCGAAACACAGGGAACAAAGGGTCTACCTGGATATTCTTCTCGCTTTTTGTTTTCCTCTTTATTTTTCTTCTCCTTTCTCTCTCTCTCTCTCTCTCTCTCCGTCTGTCTGTCTGTCTCCGTTTCCCTCTGTCCTTTTCACGAGAGCGCGCAACTGCTTGCTTGCTCTTTACCTCCTACCGTACTCTTATCTTCTACCATCTCGGCCTGCCACCAAGAGAGAGAAAAAGAGATGCCGCGAGTGAAAGAAGAAAGAGAGCTTTAACCGCAGGATAGCAAGAGCAAGGGAAGACAAGGAGGAGTCTGGATGAGGAGGTAGAAGGAAGGTAAAAAGGAAAACGAGAAGCAGAGGACGAAGACAACCTGTTCAGCCCGCGGCCACGTTTCTCTTTTCCTGCGGTAGCGAGAGCCTCCATCGGAGCCACGCTCCTTTCTCCCCACTCTAACAATAAGTTATACTACCACGCGTATTCCACTGATCGGCTCGCGCGCACGTTAAGCTTCACTCACACCGACCGAACTCTTAATATTCTCATAAAAGCCTGGGGAAGAGGAGGCTCTTTGGCTAGGCGTGGTTCACTCAAGCGACTGAGCTAACCGCATAGTCTCTTTCTCTTTCTAACTCTATACTTTACCGCATTTTATCTTTTGCCAATCTTCGTTTTCTTCTTCTTCCGGCTTTGTCTCCTCCTCCTCCTCTTCTTCTTCCTGACAAGAGTTAGTCAAGCAGCTTAGAAATTACGAGGATTTTAGTTCAAGAATATTAAATAGTTCTTACGTACGTATGAACGTTTTGTTTACTTTCTTTACGAGAACATACGCGATTCTCATTATTAAAGCTGTTCTCGCCGTGGAGAGTTTTATAGAGGAACAAACGGTAAAGCTTCATGTTATTACAGGTGTTAGCGCTTTGTATTTCGATTTTTGCGTTGCTTTAAGAGATAATTGCATTAGTTAATTATATCACTTTAATCACGTATTGTTACATTGGTTTTTTCGTTATATGTATTTTTGCTATTTATTAAGGATAGCTGATTTTAGTTAACTTTAATTCATAAAAACTCTGTTGATTAATATTACGACATTGTTGTATCGTAGACACGAATTTTTGGAAATGATGCGATTAATGTTCATTGACGCGATTCCGAATCAAACGTGGAAACCTGTGGAAGATTTTGGGACGAAAGAGAATGAGAAAAGCTGAAAATTAGTTGCGTGGGATCGCTGATGAGAGGCTCCGCTACAAGAACCGGTCCTTTCGAGTGTGTATACGAAAAGGTGGCTCGAAAGGCCGATTTGTTTGCATGAAACGAGCTGCGCCGTTCTTTTCGTTTACGTAACAGCACTTTTATTCGAAGATGTTAGGCCATCGGGCGCATCTTTTTTTCCTTCTTCTTTTTCCTCTTCTTCCTTCTGTTCTCGTGTCTTATTCCGTCATCCTTCTCCGGCTACGTTCCCGATAAAAGTAGAATGACGATTGTTTGCGATCAGTGTAAGCAAACCTGGCGATGGTTTGCCAAACGTTTCAAAGGCGAACGATCGATTCGTCTTGGCGTTTGATCTCCGGTCTGTCGGCAGTGGATTGCGGCCCTCCGATGATCATTGATTACCAACGAAACGATCTACACACGTATATACGTATGTATACCTCTGGGCAACAAACCATCCGTTAGAGAAGGAAAAGTCACGGAAGGATGGATCTATTTGTTTAGCGAGCACCGATAGGAAGTGTAATTTCTGCGAGAAACGGAGAGACAAATAGATAGATAGATAGAGAGTTAAATAGACAAGAAACATGCTTACAATTAAATTTCAACTTTAATCGATTTCTACTAACGATATCCTCGGCTCGTGTCGAGTTTCGAGTTAATTAAATTCTTCTTTCGATCCAATTATGCATCTCTCTTCTTATCTTTTTCTTCGTTTTACCTCCAACGTTTGCGTAATCTCACACACGCGAGTATATTCGCAAGGCTGATGTTGTCCAATTAAGATAAAACGCGCGCCCGTGAAATTGCATCCGATTCCTATCCTGTAACGTAGGTCACGAATTTTTTGTTTTCTTACGCGAGACTGGATCATCCGATGGGATACACGCGAGAACGTGTGTACGCGTATCTTCTCTTCTTTCTGCTTGGTGGAGGCACGAAGACGAGACGTACGACCGTGCTATAAAATGATAGATGACGCGTAAACGTGCTCGGATAGACATCCGACGAGGTACAAGGAAAAGCCGGAAGGAAAACGTTAAATTGAGCTCCACAACGCGAAAATAAATTTCGTAAATCCATATTGGGCTCCGGCTTGATTCGGCTTGGTCAAGCGAATCGCGCGCCACTTACGTCCGCCTGCGAGATATTTCGATTTTCCAGGAGAACCAACCGCGAATATCGACGATTATTGGATTCTATCGACGATAAGACTATAACACGATCGACTCCTTAATACGACTCTTATTATATAGCATGGTAAAGCATATCTTGCGGTTAACTCGCCGACTCGTTCCAATTAACGGTCGAAACTTATCTTAAAGAGAAGCGATCGTGGTTAATCCCTGGATCTAAGCTATTTCGCTAACATGGAACTTGCTTTTCTACCACATGCTTCTCTAGGACGAAGATGAAGAAGAAGAAGAAGAGCCGATACGCGTGCTCCTGGACCGAAGTATCGTCTCCTGCTTCCGACGTAGGAGGTGGATATTGGCTTATCTCGGCCAACATTCGTCCAAACGCGACGTTTGTCTGGGCTGATGGTAGGATCTACGGAATGATTAAAGCGCTCGATCTTCCAACAAAAGAGAGAGCGAAAAAAGGAGAAATAGAAAAGACGAACGGACTTGGAACGAGAAGGAACAACAGAGCAGGAGAGAGAAAGAGAAACATAGTGGAAGAGAGACACGGAGAGACAGGAAACGAATGTGATTCGCTTGGACGAGCAATTTACAGCTCGAAGAATATGGCCCCGGCGTGTAAACCGCATTGAAATTCACGGCGAGCACGGAACTCCACCGGCGTTGAACTATGGGCAAGCTGTTGCAACCTACTGTTTCTGTCTGTCTCTCTCTCTCTCTCTCTCTC
>JAIFRP010004416.1:72576-93608 GCA_032403825.1 Odynerus spinipes
TTATCAATCGCACCCTTCGCCACCTTCGGATTCTCTGCGATTGCAGCCATCGTTCTTTCGCGTTCTCCCTGATGAGAAAGGAGAGAGAAAGGAGAGAGAGAGAGAGAGAGAGAGAGAGAGAGAGGCCACCTCCCTTCGTTTTCATTTCCTCTTTAACAGACCTCTCAAAATATCCAACAGGAAATTCATCGGTCGGAGAAAACATGAATGAATTACGTGTATACAGACTTTGATTAATTAATCATTACCCAGAGATTCTCCTTCGCTCTGCGCATACTGATGTGATCGTAATCGCATTTGCGTACGAGCGATGCTTCCGTTCGGCTCTTACTTTCCTTTCTCCCACTCTCCTTCGCTTGAAGCAATTCCACTCTCGCACACGAAATGCGATCTACCGAGGTAACTAGATCGCATTTAGCACTCAAACGAGCTGTCGTTACGTCGAGTCATATGACATTTTTCGCTCTCACGTGACATTTGTCGGCAATTAAATGACATATTGGTAACGAGCACAAGCCGTATGGGCTGATTTGAAAGCTTTCGAGAGTTTTCAATTTTTTCTTCTTCTTTTATCCTCTAGATGAATAATATCATTCGACGAGAAGAAAGGCATTTTTCGAAGGTCCCAAAAATTGCCTCCCCCAGATCATCAATATACTTTTAGATAGATACATATTCTTCACTGTTCTTCTCTATTTTCTAGCGAAGACATAGAACTGTATGACGTGCATAGAAGTGCAGACATAGTGATGTATCATTAGTTTCTACAACGGTACCAACAACAAGAACGACCACAACAATAACAGTAACAGCGTGGCAACAACAAGACGAAGATCACTCGGCACGCAATTTGCTATTGGCTAGACAAATAGACGAATATATTTCGACCTCTGGAATCCTTCCCTTTTCGTGGACGGTAAATTATACGGGAATCTCGCGCGATAACCCAATTTCGCGAGTGCTCGCGCGCGCGTGCACGTTCAATAATAAATACTATACCCGACTATCTCGAAATAACGTTTCGCCCATAACCACTTCCACTCCCTATTCTGAACCCCCCACCCCCTCACTCCTCCCCGGTACTATCTTTCCATTCTACAATAATTTCGATGAAATCTCCGAAAGGAATCGTAATGGGCATTCAAAACGCGGGGAAATTATATCGATAAATGCGAACGATTGTTATGAATAAATTCCCCGGGCAACCCTTTTATTTGTAAGTCCATGAATGGTGGTGGCGATGGTACAGCACAGTGGTACCGACCGAAACGCTTTTGTAACGTACGTCGCGGTTTAGAATGAAGGATTGAGGGGGGTGCAAGGGAAAGGGAGTGCTAAATGTAATTGGGGAAATGGGAAAATTTTGCGAAATTGAATCGGCGTGGAACCGCATTTTCATTATCCCAACTAATACAACAACCTTCCGGTGTATGCTCCATAGCGCGCCTGGGAAATTGGATAACGCGATTATAGATCTTTTGTGCCCATTTGGAATTTTCTATAAATAAGCAAAAGAGAAAGAAAGAAAGAGAGAGAGATTCCGTACTATGTACAACGTTACGTATCTAGTACATACATCAGCGCGTATATGTATAAACGGAGAGGGCAGCGTTTTATCCTTTCAATCTGGCGTATAAAACCAAACGGTGGAAACTAAAAGGTGCCGCAGGATTGGCTCAGAGGTTCGTCACGAACAATATGTTCTTCCTACATCGGCAATAAATTTCTATCGTAGAGAGAGCAGGAGACTCGCCGAGTAATCGTTTCGCCGTACACGTTTGCGACGTAATGATCGATACCTACGTCTACGTATGTACTTGCGTACGTCTACACGCGAGTTCGCATATTTTATAGAGATATATGTAGGTCTACCATACCCCGGATACACGATCTGGCCCTTACTCGCTCTTACTTCTTTCTTTTTTGCGAGTGCCTACCATTACGGGGCTTCGTCATTTCTTCTTCTGCTTCTGCTTCTTCTTCTTCTTCCACCTTCTTCTTGTCCTCCGTTTTTGCTTTTATTTTTTGTTTTTTACTTTCGCTCTAAACGGAACGGATGAATACAATAATATTAGATACAAAAAATAATATTAAATAAAGAAAATACAATAATTGTAATGTAAGACGCTTTTATATTTCGCGCTTTTATTTCGACTTATCTTAATTTCAGTTGACGTACACATATCTGTTAATCTAGTACTTCTTATCTATGATTCATAACACTCTAAATTCCTACAGTTTTTCATTTCTTTCGTCATTCATCTTAAACACGTACAAACAAAAAAACACCAGTCAAACGCGCTCGTATTGCAACATCACGCAAGCATATCCATACCTGTTCTTTTCTCGGAACGAGCTCTCACATACTCAACCCTTTTACCACCATCCGACACCGCGACACGAGCTTACAGACCCAGATATAAACCATCTTCGCAAAGGATCAATGCGTAAAAACGATACCACTTGGGACTTGATTACAATCCACCAAGAGAACCCAACGAATCAAGGGAACCAAGCCAGTCGGCTTATTATCGTAACTACGTTGATAGTCGCGAGCATGTAACATCGTACGTACCTACGTATGTATACACGTACGAGTTTGAAAGGTGTAGTCGACTAAAAGAGTGAGGAAGGTGAAGGGAGGAAGAAGGACGTGGAGAGGGATGACATTAACAAATGACCGCGCGCGGCTGAGCTTCTGACACTCTTCCTGCCACCATCCTTCTCTCTCTTTCTCTCTCTCTCTCTCTCTCTCTCTCTCTCTCTCTCTCTCTCTTTCAACAAAGTTCGTGCAAGAGCAGCTCCCCCCACTGTACCGCCACTACCAACATCCCCCACCCCCCACTGAACCTGTTCCACCCCTCGAGACTTTCCTCTTTCACGACCCTCGTGACCGAGCTACCGCACCTTAACCGACCCCGGGTGCCGCGCTTTCGCGAAATCTGGCCAAACTTTTGTCATAAATAAAGGGTAAACAACGCGCTACCCGGCTAACCTCCTCTCTCCTACCGTGCCCCCTTTTCGAACTCCTACCACTACCGTTCCTCTTATTCTACCTCCCTCCATCGGCCTCACCTCGTAACTCACGCTCCTTTACTCTACGTTGCTTCTCTGCTTACCTCGGCCTACCCTCTTTCTCAGCATCTCGACAAAGCTTTCTCTTCTACGCACTCTCCACTCCTCCCTTTTCTCCCCTTTTATACTCATACCATCTCACTCCCACTTTTTCAGTCCATCTCCACACCGGAAGGTTACGCGTCGTCGTCGTCGTCGTCGTCGTCGTCGGAGAACGGCGACTTTCTAGTGAAACTTTTATGTCCCTTTTCTTACCCTTCAAGCTCTTCCGGCGTCTGCAATGGTAATCGTGAGGTAAAGAGGGAGAGAGAGAGAAAGAGAGAGAGAGAGAGAGAGAGAGAGACAGGGGGAAGGGACTAAATTTCGTAGGAATGCGTCGAAGATGAAGTGTCTAAAGGGTTCAAGCAAGGATTATTAATGGCGTAATGAGTACTGACAATTAGTTCGTTTTTTGATATCTGTACGTTATCATTAGTCCGGTCGATTTGATTGGACTGGTTCATAAGTTCGTGGCATTTTCATTTCATATTGAATATATCTCCTAACAATTATTTATCAACTATATATTGTATTATGCGTTATTCGATAGTTTCTATTTTCTGTTTTGAGTGATTGTGCATTTTTTGCTCTGTAGCAATAATAAAACGATTAATTGTTTAAACAATGCGGAGCATCAAGTCAACAAAATAAAATTAAGAATCTCCGACGTGCGTTACTCTATGAATTTAATTGTAATTCTAAAATCATTGAGGCTAAAATATTTATGCACTACGCAGAAATTTATTCCTGCAAGACGAGAACAAAAATAATTTTCCTGGTTTAAGGTGGCTAATTTTTCAATAATATTTGTTTTATTAGTTGCGTCAGAGTTTTAATACCGTGGGTAGAAACGTTAGAAATGTTATGAAACATGTTGCCCGTGTGGAAAGTATTTCTCCTATTTCTTAAAGAATGTACTTATAAGGTGCGTGAAAGTGGAATTCAAAAAAATGAAAGCAAGAAAGCTTTTGTATCGTATTAGTCGTGTGTAATATCTGTAATATCTACGAAGAAATATAGCCGATGTAAAATAATAATTCAAATGATAGACAGAAACAGATCTAATCCCTGATCGCTACAACATACACCGTTATTCGGCAGCGATATAAATAACCCCATTTCCGAGCGAGCTTCTTGTAAGTCGGTCGGATAGCTTTGCTTGACTTAAACTTTCTCACTAAATAATAGAAGATGAAATTAGGAATACCTGGAATCATAGTAGAAGCGGCACTCTCCATCCGTCGGTATATTCTAGTCGGAGCATCACCGTTCGTGGATCATAAATAAGATAATTGGGAGAAAATCGGTGGCGACCGGTCAATTAACCCACAAATTTGCGATCACCTTCGGTGGTATGCGGGAATAGAGAGACGCTGGATATGAATGTTTGACAATGTTCAGAAATTCCTACGCTCGTACGTACACATATCCTATATGTGTATGTAGGTACATACATAGGTACGTACATATGTATGTACATACATACGTATTTCTGACGATAGGTACAACGACTTAACTCGATTACAATTTCGAACGCGACACAGTCGCCGAAGAAAATGAATGAGTACCACTGCCGTTTCCGTGGCATCGCTTATTCGAGGCACGCGTGGAGCGAACGAAGCATCCGCGCTTATTTCTCGACGAATCGAGTGATACCGAGGGTGTGGACAGTGGTTCTCCGCTGTACCGTAACCCTGACCGATACGTTAGTTCAGCTTTCTACGATTGGAAAGATTCTACGACGTTTACAACGACTTGGAAGATGGTTCCGACGAGACACGTTTTTCCAAGAGACCGTTCGAGATAGAAGGAAAGTAAAAAAGAGAAAGAAAATAAAAGGAAAAAAAAGGAAAAGGTCATGCACGATGAGCGCGACAGATGGAAACCGAGCTAATGGAGTACCGAGTGCGTGGGAATGCGAGGAAAGCTTGGTTGATCGTACGACTCGGGGGCGGGGTTCGTCGCAATTACCAGAGGTTAATGAAAGAGGGATTAGTTTTTTTTATCTCTCTAAACCCTTTAAGATAGAAACTACGAGATGAAGAGACCGAACTAGCTCTTTTGAAAGTTCTCGAGCTCGGGAGCCTTAAACGATATGTATATTGTTAGATCATTTTCAGCATTAATATTATTGGAAAGAAAAAAGAAAAAGTAAGTTCAATTTCTGACTATCGTTCAACAATGATTCCACATACTTATAACGTAAATCGACGAAACAAAATCGTTTTCCTCGCACGGTTATCTAAAACACATGAGCTGCGTGGTAAACGTCGCGTCGCTATCGGTTCGAATCTCCCGTCTGTCCTATTCGATATAAGTGATATGCAGATATATGTACATATCTATACATGTATGTACACGAGACAAATGGGTGCGCGTCGATGCAGACGCGTCATCGTGCTACCGCTACGTCGTAGGAGACATTTATTTCTAATGGATTCCTATGCCTCGTCTCCAACGTAGAGAGAGAGAGAGAGAGAGAGAGAGAGAGAGAGAGAGAGAGAGAGAGGAGACAATGTAGACGAAATCTTGAATTTCCGAATATAATGGTCGACGAGTCGGAACCCGCATTAAGGGGATGATCATTGCAAATACGTAAAGTTTTCCTTGTACGTATCTACATGCACACATACATACACCATAGACAATTGCGTGCTCTTTAACGAGACAGCATGTCACAGCTTTTTTGCAACAGAATTAGTTTTTAATTAATTTAATGTAAAATGACGTCTTTTGGCAAAAACATTGATCGTTCGGCCATTAAATTGATGCACTTATAAGATTATAAATTACGCACGAATTATAGATTACATCGCATTTTTCAATCTGACAGACCATGCTTGCTGTTTTATAAAACGTTTTTTTTTTATAAAAATGAAAATGTTAGCATTAGGGTTACGTTGGGATTGCGTCTGGGCTGTCGATAATACCGTTGCGGCTGAGCTGTCAACGTAATCGAGGAATAGCAAATGTTATCGCAAAATGAGGTAGTTTTGCATTAAGACTAGCTTTATCTCAAAAAGTCGATTTTGCGGAAAGCCTGCGATAGACATACGCACATTCATCGTTACTACCTACTACTGTACTAAACCTGGATGGGCCCAAGCACGGTGCTTGTAGTTAATCCTGTGGTAAAATAGGATCCCATTCACGGTTAGCCTTACGCTATTTCCCATCAAACATCGTGGAAAGACCACAAAGTGCACCGCTCCGTGCTCGAGAGCATGGCCGTGTGGTGCGACCGCGATCGTCCGTTTCTCGCGGTAAATACTTCATTGCTCGTGCACACTCAAAATCGACGCCTACGTTCTCTATCTCTCTCTTTCTCACACACACATCGAGCCTACGTCCAGAGTGCGGCTCATGCGACTCGTGCGTACGATGAATAGGATAGTTGTGAAAGAGGCGCGGCGAGGTGAGAGGTTTTACAGCCTCGCGTTTCTGATTTTTCTTCTTTTCTCTATTCCTTTCCTCGATTTTTGTTTCTTTTCCCAAAGGGCAAAACACGACGTCCGCAGGAGACTCGACTCGTTCGAAGTCGCGGCACAGACTGTGCGCCGGAGGAGCCGTTTGTCAACAGCTTGGATCGTCGTTATTCGTCGTTCGACCGATCCTTCTCTTGCATCTACAAACAGATCCGACGTTTTTCTTAAGCGAAACCGTGTCACCTCGATAAAATATTAGTTTTGCCGAGGGAAACGCCGATCAAACTGCGGCCGATCCTCTCTTTCTTCCTTTTTTTCTTTTTACTTTCCTTCCTTCGTTCCTTCCACTTTCCTTCAACGGAAGGATAAGATAAGAGATATAAATTGCGACTTTGAAATAACTAATATCCGAGAGAAGTCGTATTATCGTGAAATATTCCTTTTTTCTAACTATTTTTCTTTTCCTTTGGATCTCGCGATGTTTCTTTCGAGTAAATGGAATAAACGTGAAAAGCGGGATAAGTATGATATCTTTTCCTCGCGCGTCTTTCTCTCTTGCTTTTGAGAGAGACAGAGAGACAGAGGGAAAGTGAGAAAGAAGAAGAGAAAAAAGACAAGACAGAAGTTTCTCGGTGACTTCTCGGAAAATCCTCACTTACGTTACGGAACTTGTTTGTATGTATGTAATCCCTAGAAGCGAGTGGAATTCCGGCGTTACGACTTTTCGCGGATACTCGTGCGATGATCTCATTATCATAATTATTGTAATCTCTCTCTCTCTCTCGCGCGCGCGCGCGCGCTAACTCGCTTTGTCTCTCTTCGCTCGAACAGGAACCATCGACTTATTATTACGAAACTTGTATCCGTTGTCCCGCTCTAAATTGGAAACGTAAAGTATCCGGTCTAATTAAAAGTATCTGTGATAACGAGACAAGGAAATAGAAGAAGTAGATAAAAAGGAAAAGGAATAACGTAAGTAGCAGGAAAGAAAAGAGTAGAAAGAAGAAAAGTAGGCGGAAAAAGGACACGTGTCGCGGCAGAAACGCGTCATTCACTCGAATTAAGTCTTACCAAGTAGAGAAATATACTCGAACACAATATGGTCTACTTCTTCGTAGGAACACACACATACCAGGCATCGGGAGTTGGGAGTGTAATCAAATAGTTGGAACTTTACGGTTAGCGTGTGGGATATTTGTGGCTTACCCTGTACGAGCATGTCCTCCCTCGTGTCTGATACGGCGCAACGTTCGAACGGAATTTCTTCTGGTCGAGACGGGAATTCGAAAACGCGATCCGCGATTAGGCACGTGTGGCCTACGATCGAAACTCGTGAAACTGTCACCTCATTTTCTTGTACAACATGCAGCCCCCTTATAACACGTTTTCGCTTTAACATGGTCGCTTTAACATTTCGTACACCGTAACATGTGATGGGAATTTTATAGTTCCACTATCGCCATTTGATATTTTTTGTTGACAAGCGTGAATATTGTATTATATTTGCATGCAGAATTTTAAAATACTATTAGACTTTTAAATTTCCTTTTGTTCGTGGAGGATTAAACGTATGTATTTCTAACTTTAACTATGTTTTTTTCGTGTTCTGTTAGGTATATATGTACATGCATAGATCTGTCATGGAGACTATATTCAAAAGCGGTCACCTTACTCCGGTCCTATCAAGTATTTATTAAACATATTTTATAAACAGACGGCGTCACCAAGTCGGGCTCGTCACCCGCTTCCTGCGCTCTTCCTAATGCATTCCTCATCCCTACTCTTTTAAAATGAACCAATTAGTCTTAAGCATTTCCTTCTCCTTAGCCAACTCTGCCCTTCGTCAATCCACCAACAACGTCCTTATGGCACTTTTATTCTGACCTTTGAATAGATAAGTTGTCTGTATCTAATAGAACTTTTGTTAAATATATTCTTTCCAAGACGGAAATCTTTGTTTTAAATACCTATAAAAGAATTCAGCAGACAGAATTCTTCGTTGCTCGGAGACTTAGCGAGTTTAACATCGATTACGCGTTTTCCGCATAACAGATGGTAACATAAATTGTTGGGTATATGTATCATTTGTAGACGTTCTATTGTGCTAATGCGGGCAATTAGTATTGTTCTTGTCCGAAGAAGATGATTGGCGATTAGATAATGCATCGACGCCATCTGACAGATTTATATCACCCTAATGTCGAAATAATGTTACTACTGTCGAACATAATTTCATTACTTGAGCTGTTAGATCATTATATCAGGCAATTGTTGCAATGAGTTTTGAATAAAATAGATGTGTTATATCGACACGATTATGTTTTATAAATATACGGTAATATCAAAAAGTTTATCATAAAAATATTTATCGTTTCGCTTAGCTGGATCATTTAAAGATGTATATACTGTTCTTATCACTTATATTATGTTAACTGGAAGAAGTGATATGTCTTATACACGCTACATAGAATATTATACAAGGTATTCAGAATCAATTTTGTGAAAAATTCAACTGTTTAACCTTATGAACCAAAACAACTTCCACACACGAGTTTGTATGTTCACCTACACACGATTAAACCGTCCATGTATTTATAACGATTGAGGTCTTTCAAAATAGTATTAGTACCTTTGCGCGTGTCTCCACGCGCAGAAGGAGCAGGCGACCCTCGTCGTATCGTTTTGCGAGGACCTTTTGTACGCGTGATTTTCTCGCTATTAATATCTACTCACGAGGGTAGGTACGTGTGGTTAAGGGAGACAGACAGACGCAAAGAGAAAGAAAAAAAGATAGGGAAAAGGGTCGTCGTGGAGAGGTTCGCGGCGTTTGCGGTTCGGAGCACCATTGTTCGCAGCACTCTTCCTCCCTGTACTCCAACCTCGATCCGCGTGACTTCGAACCCACGAAAGCTGCTCCTCCAATATTCCTTTCCAAACGACGATATCACGTATCTACACGACATCGCCACTATGCTACCGACGACGAAGTGCTTTTAACTGCAAGGAAACCGAAGAAAAAAAAAACAAAACAAGAAAAAATGTGAAGACTAAATGAGAGATGAAATGAGAAAGAGAGAGAGAGAGAGAGAGAGAGAGAGAGAGAGAGAAAGAGAGAGAGAGGGAAAGAGATAGGGGTGGGGGGAAAGAATGGTAAGGACGATAATTCCGGGGCGCTCCGTGCACTTTTCAAGAAATCGCGTGATGATTCTCGATAACTATTATCCTTCATACGAAACGAAGTGAAACCTTCGTAAAACTCGTACTTACTAACTCTTTCGATGTACTCGATCAAAGCATTGCGAGGGAATTCGTGAAATTACAAAAATGTCGACGAGAACGAACTGTGAATTCATGTTCGATCGTATCTTACAATCGCAAAGGCGTTTAGGCCAGGCAAGAAGCCTAAAAAATGACGATCCTGCGGTGAAAAATGAGGCTTCGGAGCGGCCGACATCCGAGAGATCTTTCGCTCGAACGACGAGACTTTGCTGGGATTCTTCTTTTGTTCCTCCATGCTATATCAACCCCTATCAAACCTCCCACCATCGCCACTCCTCATCACTACTACTCGTAACCATCATTAATGTAACGTCCAACGGAATACACATACCTACCTACATATGTAGGTATGTGAGTAGGTACCTGCTACTTACTACTTTTACGAGAGGGAAAGAGCACGAATCTATTTGATTCGATGGAAAAGACAGTAGAACGGGAGCTCACCGACGCGGAAAAGGGGATTAATCCTTGCCCTATGACCTTTCCTGCTCCCTACGAGATGCGTCCGTCCGCTGCTCGTTTTGTTTGGCTGAACATGACTGATATCTCTCGTCTTCTTGGTTTCTCGTTCGAAATATTTATAGGTACTTAGATAGATGGCTGGGTAGGTAAAGTAGGTAGATTCTCGTTGCCGTTAAGTTTTTCTTTTCAATTTGATAGATCGATAGAACCTATCTCTCGAACCTCTTTATCTTACCCGTCTTTTTACGGATTTGCTACGAAATTTACGTAGAGAACATAATCTGGTGAAGTCTTAAGCGACGCGCCTGCCACCGAGCTGGTTCTTTAAGTATCTTTTGTAAGCAAACAATAGCCCGTTTACTTAGCGGTTGCCCGTCGTAAATACGTTTTCCATTGTTCGACATTTTTCTCTCTTCTCGGTATTTATTTACCTACAGCTTCTTCTTTTCTTCTTTCTTTCTTATTTTTCCCTTTCTTCCTTTTCCCATCTCTTCTTTATTTCCTCCGCACTCTCATGTAATGCGATTTTCTCGTTTTTATTGGGCACGTTCAACCTTACCCTAGCACTTCGGCGACACACTCAAAGGCGTTTTGCTTACGCTTCCGAGGTAAATGAGCTGCAGAACTTTCACTCAGATTACAAATTATCATTAGCTCCGATAATTTAACCGTGCCGGTTGTATCCAGATTAAAGTATCGCATGCAAAAGTTTTTGTATCGCGTTCAAGCCACGAGCTCATCGATCTTTCCGGAAGAAATTATATGGCAGATCGGCACGCTTCTCTTGATAATTATATACATATACGATATCGCAAGAAAGAACAATATTTGAAGTTTCGAAAGTTTATGCCGCTCCGTAAAATACGCCGGAGTTTGTTCGTCGAGTGGATCTCGAAACTCTGATGAGGAAGAAGCCGGCTATGTAGAGAAAAAAGCGAGAAGATACGTGTGTGTATGTATGTGTGCGTATATATCTACATATATACATATACCTACCATATGTACCTATATGCGTCGTACATAAGAAGACTAATACAGAAGGGAAGTTCCCAAGATTAATTTACGGCCGTGATTGGATCTGTTCTCTCTTAGTGATATCACTGGAGATCGATTAATCGATCGTACGAGCGAGTAAGCGAGATAAGTTTCGTTTTTTCTTCATCTCTTTCCGGATTTCTTTGGTCTATTTCTCGCAGCTGTTACCGAGAAGCCGAGTATACCTTTTGGCACCTTGGCTACTTACTTTTAACGATATACAATATATTTGGCACCTTTAACCGCTCCTTTCCTTTCTACGAGAAAAGAAAAACGAGGCGAAGAAAAAGGATGATGTGAAATATCCGAGTAGGTACCTTGCTAATTACTTTGACGACAATCAGTGATTATAAATGTTCCTTAATTTCAATGACCGTTGTGAATAACGATACGTATGTCTACGGTAGGTAAATCTAATTTGTAAAAATCAGAGAAAATCGTTGGATATTTCTACGCCGAAATTGCGAGAAAACGCTAACAAGTTTTCTCCACAACTTATCGATCCACTCATAGATGTGATTTGTAATTATTACGAGCGACACTTTATGGGATAACACGGTGAACGATATCGGGTAGGACACTCGTCGATATTTAAAACCCAAATTGATTCTCTCATCTCGTTTAGCAAGCCGCAAACTTATTCTCACCGTAGGATTTCGTTAAGCATTGAACTTTTTGTCGATAACCACCAATCTAGTTATTGTATGTAAAAGAGATGAGATACCGAATGTGCACTACCGTGCTTGTAAAAGTTCACGACGCAAGTGACGAATTCGCGGTGACGAATGAATCCGAATAAAAAGTGAAAATGGTTCTCGCGCGTGTCGCCTATTTTACGCTTCGAATGTGTCGATAGAGACTTCGTGAAGAGTAATATCAGAGACAAGAGATTCATGCTGGTGTTGTTTCGTTTTTCTTGTTTTTAAGGAAAACCGAAGGAAAAAAGGAAGAAGATCTTTCCTAGCATATTTTTTCCGAGATTTTGAAGCGTCGTAGCTTCGCATATACTTGTTTTATTACTTCCTTAAATCTCTATAGAGGATCCTGTGCTACTTTCTGCATCGAACATTTTCGATACGCCTACTTTCAAAAAATCAAAAGAAAGAAGACAAGCAGGAGCGAGTGTGTGTGTGTGTGTGTGTGTGTGTGTGTGTGAGGGGCGGGGGAGGTGGGAGGAGGAGACAAAGAGAAAGAAAATGTGGCGCGTTAAATAGCAACGAATCGAGTACATACAACGTGGCACTAGTAGGTATGTGCGATGCAGAAGTGTTAACGGGCCTTTTTAAACGCAACTTTTTAATTAGGACGGCGCGCTCGCATTTTCCTGTATGTTCACCTCATATTTTAGCGGTCCAGCTTGGGAATGTATTTCGTGTCGTCAAACGTGTATCTCCGTTGGTCGCGTTTGCCTGTAACAAAAGAGCCGGTATGCGAATAAAAAGCATTTCGTTTCTCCGGGCATATCTAGGTTACCACGCTTTTCTCGTTTTTACATCATTGTTAAGAAATTTCCCTTCCCGCTCTTCCGACTCACCCTTGGACCATCTTTCCTTCCCTATCCTTTCCTTTCTTTTCCTTTGCAGTACGCGCTGATAAAGATAGAAAAACTTCTCGACGTTTCTCTGGAACAGAAAAAAGAGAAAAGAATACTATAATAACGGAGCGTCCAAAAATTGATTAGAGAACGTAAAAGGTTGTGACGTAAGGCGCAATATATAACAAAAAAAAAAAAAAAAAGATTTTTCTCACAATCGGTGTTGCTTCGATCGATCGTTACTTATAATTTCCACATTAGTAGCATGTCAGACGATATTAACTTTACGTTTTCACCTATCTTACTTACGTTATTCCTAATTGCGATTTGTGCTACGTACTATACGATTTTTTATATTTCATACATAGCAAATGTCCGTCAAACCATTGCGAAATTACCAAGAAGCAAAAAATAAGAAGGTAATCGAGCGATAAACATAAGAATTAACCATCGAATTTACCTAGCGTAACTTTCTATACGATCATTTAATCTCGTACAGCATTCTCGATCGATCGATTCACAGTGAAAACGATAAAATCTTGGACAAGGATCTTTACGTGCCAAAGGGGGATATAAAGCATGACGGAGTAAATAGGAGGAAACGAGACTTTTAAAGGGGGCGATCCAATACGCGCAGAGATTATAAGGCGATAAATTTAATATAAAGGAATGAAAAAAAGGTGGAAGAAGAAGCAGAAGGTACGGAAAATAGCGTAACGCGCACGCATACAACATACTGTTGTATTATCTCAATACTCACACCCACGTATCTATTTAATTTTTATTGGTCGATCACGCCTTGAGAATATGGCTATTCTTTGATATACCGAGTGATACGTCGCGATCTTAGTTTTCGCGAAAAGCCGTAGAAAGAACGAGTTGGAACAATTGAGTGAACGTAACTCTTCCTGTGTATAGGGTTTGCTGTTATAACCGCTATAAACCCTGCTCCTCCTTCCTTCTCTCCCTCTCTCTCTCTCTCACTCTCTCTCTCTCTCTCTCTNCTCTCTCTCTCTCTCTCTCTCTCTCTCTCTCTCTATCCATCTATCTACCTATCTGTCTATCTATCTCGATTTCTCAAATCCTCTCGTCGGTTCTTGTATTTTGTATGTTGTAAAAGGAAAATCGTGGAAGTATCGCTGTTCCTCAAAACCGTGGAGAACGGCTGTGAAATAATTTCACGCGCGGTGGATGCTCTCGATGACGACAACGAGGAAGAAGAGGATGCTATCTCCGTTTGGAGCTTAGTTAGTAAGAGCCGCGTTGTCGTTACTTGGAGGGTTTTACAACGCGTCTCGGATCGCTTCGGTCGTTTCCCACGCGTATTTCTCTTCAACTAATGGAAAGAGAGTGGAACGAACGCGTTCTCGTTCAGATAGATCGTCGCTTTTGATAAATAATCGTGTTATTTATCGTTATCGATCAAAGCCACGTATCGTATCTGCCTGTACGTTCCTACGTCTCTCTGTATCTACGTATAAGCGTGAATTGGTTAGGATCGGTTAGGACGCTTCTACATATGTACGTTACGCATAAGCTGCAGATCGAGAACGATCTACGATCTGCTTCGAATGCCGAGGGATACTCCGAAGGGGTAGGGTAACGACTAATAGTGAATTATGGGAGAGAAATTCGCGCACGGCCGGTATAACCGAAACGTTATGGCTCTCGTGTATCACGGGAATCGATAAGGGGCTATTGTGATACTTAGAAGGCGTACTGCAAAGTCGAGCGTAATTTCGAGTCGATATATTCTAAAACGAAAAGCGATAATAGCGCGTACACCCTCTGTGCTTTTTAATTTTTCCCGAGATTCTCTTTTCCATCAATTTTTCTATTATTATTTCCTTTCTATTTTGTGATAACTTACATTTAAATGATCGCGATCCATGTATCGACATATGGGTTATCCATGTAACGACATCTCGCCGTAATGGAAAAGTATTTTCAGGATGGTTGAGGCGGAGAGAATCGAGATAAGATAAATCGAATACCACGCTCTCGAACATGCCGCACGTTAAAACGAGTGCTGAGATTATATACCTACCTATTGCATTTAACGTTAAGAATTTAACGTAATTAAGGGGTTATCGTCGTCGGATAGTCTCTCTTCTCACACTTATCGAAAAACTGGTTTTATTCACCGGTGTTTTTCATAAATACATATGCATACATATACGGCCTACGTGACGACCAATTTGATGCGTTCGGTAATTTCATTAGGGAATCATCGTGTCGATCATGTACGGTTCGGAAAGAAGTGAATTTGTAATGTGTGAATTTGGCTGAAAGGATTGCACGAGGTGTATCGGTGAAATTGTACGAAATGAATTTAAATAAGAGAGATATAGAAAGAGAGAGAAATTACAAGCACGTGATAAATTATTATATATGCTAACAAAATTCTCTTGTCTGGTGGCTGTCTCTGGCAGAAAATGGCATCGGGATTTTGTCAGAAAGGCTTTAGTTATAATCACTTACAAGGCACGTACGCGAGCCGCACGACAAAGGTGTCGTACGTTGTGTTCCCAAACGACGTTGCGCTATGGAGTGAGTGAGTGAGCGAGTGAGATGGGGGAGAGAGAGGTCTGGAAAAGAGGGTCGGTCGACGATGCTTTGTAGTTTCTCATAATTGATTTCCAGTCACGTGCTTCAAAAGCGAACACGCTCGTCGGACTCTCGAAGTCGCTTCGTTCTCGTTGCGTGACGCGATTTTTATAAACAATGAGTGTCGCCTCTACGCTGTTGCTCGCCTTTCGTGAGAAATTAGTGAGCTTTTCAAAAGTTCATTATTTTTCGCGACACCAAACCTAGATCGAGCTAGCGTACCTATGTGATATAAACGCTTGAAATCAGGAGAGAAGCTACAATTGAACGGTTTTCATGGGGATGGAATATAGAGGCGAATTCTTATCGATCCTATCGCGGAAGGTGGTTACTAATTCGACGAGACAACAATTAATCGCACTCCCTCTCTATTTCTCTCTCTCTCTATCTATCTATCTATCTATCCATCCATCCATCCATCCATCCATCCATCCATCCATCCACCCATCCATCCATCCATCCATCCATCCATCCATTTCGCTCATTCGCAGCATAACAACGCCGATATAATCCGTTTATGCGCGTACCGCCGAAACTCACGAGCGTATGCACGACGTGACTATTTCCGGTATTCGCAACTTCGTGTCTGTGGTCGGTCACAGGAATCTCGTTCGACGAATCCTCTAACAACGGACGAAGAGGGTCCGATCTACGACGTTGTTGGTTACGGTTAAAGAGAAACCACCGCTTTTCTATGTTATGTCTCCAAATACAACGTGAAATGCCCTTGTTAAGTTTATGACGCCAATATAACAGAATTTAAATACACACGGATTTTCCAGAGGTACATCCATCTTTAACAGATTGTATTGGCGTGTAGAAAAATAAAACATAACGTAATAAAAAATTACATTCCTTCAAAATGTCAATTAATAAAAAAAGCATGAATTCTTTCAAATTCGAAAATCGTAGCGCAACTTCACGGGCACCTGTTTATGACACGACACACATTGTCCCGAATCACACGCAAAATTTGATGAAACGTGCGGGAGCACGTAGCCAGAATATACACGCGTATGAAGAAGCAAAAGACGGATATCATCGAATTATTCTCGACGCGTATTCCACTCTTTCCACGCCACGAGCTTTCATGTTCGAGAGATCGTCCCTTTAAAGCGTCAAAAGGGAAGAAGAGGTAGATCGGCGGCCGGGAATACGCGTCCGTGCACGTGGAAACGAGTTAACGGTAAACTTCTTCTTCCTCTTCTTCTTCTTCGGGGATCTTCTGTATATCCTTCTATTTGCGAAGGCAATCCCAATCCCAGACGTCGATTTGTGGGATCGGCAAATCGAGCGCGTGCCGTTCGCCATGATTCCAGAGCGAGTCTCTTTATCTTCCGGCTTTCCTTCCTCGGAGGGATTCGCCACGAATTATCGACGATGATCGACTAAAATGGCCGCCGTTCTTCCACAGGCTCGAGAGTTGCTTGAGATAAAAACCATGGGAAAGAGCAAGAGAGCGAGGTGTAAAGGGGGGCGGAGAGTGAGAATGCGAGATTGAGTTGTTTATCTTTCTTCAAAAGTGAAGCTTGGTCTATGAATACTTTCCGAAAACACCCGAAGCGATTATTCCAACCTACGACTGATGTGATCGAATTAAAATCGATCTACCCTCTATCTCTCATTCTCTCAAGTGCTTATATCACTTTGGGTCTCTCGTAAACCGCGTCCGATTAACGGCCATCGTCGTTCGGTCGACCACTGGAGAATCAGCGAGAGAACGTTAACATCGAAATTCGCATAACCCATGCACGTTGATGATACTAATCTCAACGCGATATCCCATCCATACGTATGTATGTATGTACTACATAGCGCCCTTAAGCGCGCGCGGTCACACGTTTAAAGTAGACGAATCGATATGTTAAAAATGTAACGGGAAACGTGCCGATACATTCGCCGATAAAAGTATTTAACGATTGTAGTCTGGATGTATATGTCGAAGAAGGAGAAACGGGAGGGGCGGAAGGGCGATTATTTTCGTTTCGGTGCTCAGTATTTCGGTTGTATAGATAGGCGAGATAGGAGAAGGCGTCTTATAGTTGCGAAGTTTTCTTATTCTCTCAGCCCCTGAGATCCGAATTGGTATTTTCTAAAGAAATCGCTATCGGAAAAAGTCTCGCGTTCCCGTAGAGCGATATACAAGCTCGTCGCGTAGAATTGGGTAACACAGACTAGTATCATTTAAATATTTCCACATAGAACGTAAGAAAGAGAAAGGAGCGAGTGGTGTGTGTGTGTGTGTGTGTGTGTGTGTGTGTAACAAAAGAAGACGGAAAACGAGTCGACTATATCCACCTTCCTCCCTTTTCTTCTTCTCACGCGTCAGCCCGCCTTGACTATTATCTATCGTATAATGGGACTCCTATTTACCTACTTGCAGGCGACTGGCTGCAGTCAGCATCTCAGTCGGTCGAGTCGGAATTCCCTCGGCCCTTCTTCTCTACGCTCTTTCTTCTCTATTCGCATTCTCACATCTTCTACATCTCTCCCGTTTGGAAAACAGCTACGGAAAGCAACCTCGGAAAGTATCCGGGGCGTCGGTTGGCTGCTTTGGCAATAATAAGAAATTGATAGTAAAGGAGGCATAATTCCAAGTATAGCGCCACTCGGTTCCCATGAATTTTTCATGAATTCCAAAGCTGTATATATGCAAATCGGACTATTTTCACGATTCGGAATGCCTTAAACGTTTTAAATATACGGTCGGGGAATAGACGTCGGTATAACGTAACACGGTTTGCCTCTAGAGGCCATTAAGTTTTCACTTACACGTTCACCCTCTCGTCATTTCATCCCTTCTCTCTCGCATCTTTACCTTCCTTATCCGCCCCCTCCTTTTCCTTTTTCTTCCTCTCGGATGCTGTAATCTATCAAAGGAACGTCCGATAAATCTCAGATGCATCGCCGGGAAAAGGATGACTCCAAGAACGAACGAGTGGTTTCTGAAACGAAAGAACGATAGTTTGAAAGTACACTCGGATGTCGTCTCGATCGAATATGGGAACGTTCTTGCGGACGTGTCCATCGTGCAGCGAATATAATATATATATATATATATATATATATATATAGTCACGCTTACTCCTCCTCCTCTACCTTCTCCTTCTCATGCAGGAGCATTACCTAGATTGAGAAAATTGGCGGATACGAGAAAAATTCTTTCTGCTCGGGTTATGAACTTGGACTTCGAGGAGAAGACTTTCTCGAATTGGCTAACTGCCCATGGATCGTGGAGCACCGAAACTTGGCTAAGAGTTTTGTTCGCGATTCCCTCGGATAACGTGCATATAAGGGAGCCAGAGAGGAAATATATAGGTACCTACGTGACGAACGAACGTGCCATGTTTCGACGATCAATGGTGAAAGTATCCGTTTATTATTCCTACATAATCCCGTACATTCCAGCAGACACATGGTCCAACGTCGTCGCGAATGTCATGCGATAAAAATGACGTATAATCCGCTATTATTATTTTGTTGCCTCTACCTACCGTAATTTCGATAAAAAAAATTTGTATCGTTGATCAACTCGGATTCCTTTAATTATCTTCATCTGGAATGAAAGGTAATCCGAAAATCAGCCCACCCTCGTCGCTTGTATCGATTCTCTCCGGTCTCCATCGAATACCGTCGCGGCTTATCCGTCTCCATTCTGCAGTTACTTTCGATTCGGTTTCAACTTGCTCGACTTCTGATTAGTTCTGATAATCCTAGCTGCGCGTTGCCGAATAATCGCTGATAATTTACCGTCGTTTCGTCAAAAATGAACCGTCGAATTCGTTTTAAAGCTTCGCATTAGTTTACGGTAAAGGTGCATAAACGATGACGAGTCTTTCGTGTCACGTATCTTTTTTCTGGAAGTGCTTCGAAATCAAATCGAGGACAGTTCGTTGACCCTTTTAACATCGAATATCCTTGAGCCTTATAATGTTTATCGCAGCGAGAGGTTGTTCATTCACCGACAGAACGTTCCTGGTAGCATGCTGTCACATAACTCGACGTCGCATGTACGTGTCTGCTATTTCGCGTCAGTGTTTGATAAACGTTCAGCGAACGTCACTCGTCGAATTATACCAATGTATAATTCGTATGTATGTATGTATGTATGTATGTATGAAGGATAAAAAATAGTCAAGCTAGAACGACGTGGTGAGACTCGGGATATGGGTGTACCAGCGAATGCATAGTATGTATAAAAGGAAAATAGTGATAGATGATACGATTAAAGAAGAAATAAGGTAAGTCTACGGGATTGACCGAACAGCGTAGCATTCATCGATTATTTAACGATAAACATAAGAATAGAAAAGAAACAACGCAACGACGCTTTCTCTTGCTACGCTACGATCTCAATTCTACGACCTGGTATTCATTTATTACTGATTGCGTATCAAAACTTGATATAAAAATACGCAGCTGAGCCGATCGCTCATTCGTCGGTTTTTTCCGTCAGATCGAAGAAACAATATGACATTCATTTGAGACAGTTTGAATGAAGAGCGTTTCATTTAAATTTATGCTTCTCTCGGAGCAAAGAGTGGAGGAAGGATAGATAAAAGGAGGCATCCTCGCGTTAAACCTTGGGAGCGTGAGACAACTCGTAAGGATGTGTGCATAAAGGTCGAAACGTGGGACCGCCGATGTGCATACAACACGAATGTCAACGGCTTTACGAGGATGAGAGGAAAACCGAAAAAGAAGGAACGAAGAAGAAGAAGAAGAAGAAGAAGAAGAAGAAGAAGAAGAAGAAGAAGAAGAAAAAGGCAAGAGGAAGAGGAAAAGGAAGAACGATCTAATAAAAAGAATATGACCATATAAACGGAATAGAAATCCTTATCCATAGATACGATAGAGAAGAGAAAGAAAAAATACGCGTGTATGTACTTACATAGTACGTACTACTATCTATGTACATACAACATATTATGTAGGTAGCGCGCGCGTTACCAGCATTTAATTCCATTGTGATACACGCGGCTAGGGAATTAATGGGACGCCCTCGTAAATGAATCGAGAGATTTCGTGTTTTAATGGTAAACCGAAGCAACGGAAGACCACGCGCGGTCTTAAACGTTCGTTTCTTGCAACACACGCGCGTGTCCAAAATAAGCAGGAAGACTCGCGAGATCCTTTTTTTCAGTGTATCCTCTTAATTACGAACTCATCAGAGTCTATCGATGCTCGGAACTTTGCGAGCTCTTCGTAAGCCGATACAAGATTAATCATTTTTAAAAGTACTTTTAAACGGTACACGAGTTCACACTTACCTATGTACATGCGTATACGTGTATAATACTTTGCTCCGACGAACGGGAACTTGGTATCCTGGTCCCGTTGGCTCGAGATTTTCGCCGGACCAGCACGCGTTTCATCCATCAAAATCATTCCTCGATTCGAGCATCCCTCGTTTCATGCTCTTTCTCCCACGGCCGTAAACTTTTCTGTGCGTACAACGAATCACCTTGCTCACGATCGATCCAATCAGAACCAAAAACGAACGAGATAGCATGCTTTCCATTTACGGCAAATCGATTACATTCCCTTTCAAAGAGGGGAAGGGGAGGAGAGAGAGA
>JAIFRP010004416.1:94896-106560 GCA_032403825.1 Odynerus spinipes
AAGAATTCGAAAATTTAAGAACACACAGTACCTACTCACTGAGAGAAATAAAAATTACGTGTCTAATTAACGTAGATCCTAAAAGCAATTTTATCGATGTAATCAACTTTTATTATTTACAAATGTAGTACGAATGTTCGTAGATGCTCACGATATTGATCGCTTGTGAATAATAAAAGTTGATTTTCCGAACAGTTTTGCTTGAACAGCCTGTAGAAAAGCAAACTTGTCAAAACGATCCAGCATTTCCTATGAAATACTAGCTGGAACACTAATCCCACGCGTATTTAGCTACTTAATATTTATTGGTCCACTTCGTCTAATTACTACTTACGTAGGTACATATGTACATACATAATCTTTCCTCTCTGAATGTCGGCTTTGCGTTCCAATATGCGAGAACTTTCCTATTTCAATGTATGCAAGCAAAGAGGTGCGTTGTCGGGAACGACGAAAGCTCACAACCTTTCACATTCACGACGAAAGCTGCTGCAGAATAGCGATGCGATGCACGTGTCGTCTTCCGCGCGAGCATGCCGAAACGGTTTCCGCAAATTCATCGCCTTGACTCTGACTTCAGCACAACGTCGACGTCGCGGTGCCTTTCACGAAGCAAAACAAGCGTTTTCGCAATCACGGCCTTTGTAGGAAAGACGAAAGTTGCTTTTCCCGCGATAAACAGAAATCGCCTGGGAATTCGTTTATTCGAAGAAAATTGAAGGGAGATGCCGAAGAGTGGAGCTGAAAAAAGATGAGAAGAGAAAGAAAGGAGAATGAAAAATTGTGAAATATGAAAATCGAGAATATAGAGACCCGAAAGTAGGTCTTTGAAATGATTCGTCAAAAATCGCTAATCGATTGCTCGATTAGCACGAGTATCGCGCATTTGAAATTCACGATGTGCCGCAAACAACGATTTTGTTATCGTCGGCCACCTACCCGATCTGTCTATACACGCTTTACCAATGTACGTATACTTGTGTACATACGTACATACATGTATGCATGTGGAAAAGGCGCGAGCGTGCGACAGCGGATTCACGTCTAATTATGATCAGCGTATTTACATGATAAATTACTGATGATAATTGGACTTACAGCGTGTCCGCGCGCCTTAATTAGCAGCGCCTACGGCGACGCACTTTGTTTCTTCTTTGTTTGTCCATAATTACGTGTGTGTACGTATGCATGTGTGTGTATGTATATGTTTCCTCGCTCTGACCGATATCTGGTTATTCCTAGTTACGAATTGACATTGAAAAACAGTATCGTATTAATAAAATACATATGAAAGAGAATATACATAGGTAGGTATATGTGTATGCGGTGTAAATATTCATGCACATATGTGCACGCAGTGGTTGTAAGATATGAAGAGTGATTTCAGGAACTAGACCAAGCTACCTACTGCTCTTTCTTAAGTTGTGATAGAAAAAGATGATAGACCGAAAAATATCCACATTTCTATCATAAAATGTCACATATCTCGAAAAGGGTTGTCTTTCCAATGACCTTAACCTAACTTCTTTTGTACGTAGGGCGGAAGAAGAATCAATTTATGTTGAAAAAATAGAGTTGCATTAACAGAAAAGAAAGAAAAGAAGTGTAATTATACGAATATAAATTTTATATACACATATAGGTACAGGTATCTATGTATGTACATAGGCATAGCTACGTAAAAAGTACGTATGCCTACATACATACATATGTAGGGATCACGCACATGAGATGTATACGTACTTAGATACCTACATCGCATAAAAATCTAATAAACCAAATAAACATACGTAAGAAGCTTTAGAGTGTCCGTTTCAAAATTCGTCCGATGGCGTTTAAGCGTCGGGAACTGCTACGTGACGACGAAATAATGATTATGCGAGGATCGCAACGGTGGTTTTTCGAAAGGGGTCGCGCATCGAAGCGGGAAGGGGAAATGATGGTGGGGAATGGGAACGCGGTGTGGCTTTTCGAAACGAGATCGTTAAAATTTCGACCATACCTTCGAGGGACGCGTGGGAAGGCCGAGTGAGCGACGCGCGGCCGACTATCCACATCGCAAATCCCAGAGCGCGAGTATTCGGATCGCGCGAATGTACGTGGTGGTATATCGCGTAATAGAGTGTAAACGAACGCACATTTAATGAACGCACGCGCGCGCGCGCGCGCGGCATACCTTTCCGCGTTGCCGCGCGAAACAAACGCGAACGGTGAATCGGCGTTCGCGTGCGCACGGAATCTCCCGTCGTTGAAGGACGCGCGACATTGTATTTCAACGCGTATTTTCAACGCGGTTGATTCTCCGTTCGCGCACTAATCATGATGTTCACGTTATAGTCGATTCCCGAACTACGCGCGTCCTTGGTACGGTATGTAGTTATAATTGATGATCCGTCCGGCGCGGCGGTCGGTACGATTTCGTGGAAACAGCCAGCCATTACTTAGCCATTATGAGCCTCGAATTCTGTAAAAATAGAGACGAAATTATTTAAATCTTAAACGTGCCAAAAATTTATGTAAACAAAATATGAGCAATGAAAATTCTTAACATATTTGGAAAATCCATTTACATACGTCATGCTTGTTATTTTCTCGGATTGAAACTCTTCACGTGAGCACCTCTTTGTAATAACGTAAGGTCGCAACCGTAACAAATTTTAAAATCTTTGTAAACGCATGAAACTACTACAAATGCGGATACTTAAAATATGGAGTTCAGAAGACAATCGGAAAGGGGGGAAAATTATATATGGAATAGGAGATTCATTCGAATGGATCTACTATTTGAGTTACGCGATTACATCATTGATAATAATAAGGATATTAATTTGATTCGGTAAGGTTCTCCACCGTGACAAGAGACATTCGCGTAACAGTAGCTATCGTCGAGCGCAGACACAGACGCTAATTATTTCGACGTCGAAGACAGGGCTTTCTCACGTGGAGTTGAAGCCGCGAGATGTCGCACGCGCGAGCGCGCGAAAGAGCTACTGGTGGGAATGACCGAAGGCATCAAAATGAAGAGAGTCGGTAGGATGGGAGATGGATGGTTGGTATGGAAGGGGGGAAGAACTCCCGCAAGTAGCGGGCTTTGCGGTTATCCGAACAGGCTTTATAATTAATTCCATTGTTCGAGCCGACTGCGATGTATATGTATATAGGGCAATGCCAACTATTACGAAGGAAATGAGAGAGAAAGAGAGAGAGAGAGAGAGAGAGAGAGAGAGAGAGAGAGAGAGAAGTGGCGAAACGGTGAGAGGGGCATTTCCTTTACGTAGAGAACTACCGTTAATCGCATTAACGTAACATCGTTGCGCACCTTAAATATGCCGTTTTGTTGGATTAAAGTATCAATGAATAAATGCATGGTCGATTCTTATAAAATGGTACATACTATAGCAAGAATTCGTGTGACTTTTTCATTCAGACGGCCTACGCGATCTCTTGACTAGGAACACATTTTTCATCGTTACGCGATCCGAGACGATGTTCGTTGCGAGATGAGAGAAGAAAAGAAAAGCTTTCGTGCTATACAATTTATAGAGGGTTTGTTAAAGTTTATAAAAAAGAGAAAGAGAAAATGTTTTAAGTCGACAAACTTTGAGAAAGTGGTACGCAAAGTTTCCGAACGGAAAGCTGGTTAGCGAAACTAGTTAAAAAGCGAGGACCCTTAGTTACGCTCGATCGTGCCGCAAAACTTTTCCTTTCGTAATTTCGTGACGAACGTTTAAATGTGTTCGATAGAATTATATGCATGTATATACTATATATATATATGTACATGTACCTACATTGATTGACCCGTTTTAATCGATCCGTATAAATATAAATCAAATTGTTAATATCAATATTCAAAATAATTATAGGATATCCTACGGTACAATGTGTATTCGTATTCGTGACGTCTACTGGTTTCATGTAATTGTAAACTTCTCTGGTAACGATTTGGACGATACTTTCTTAGTTCGCGATGGGTCACCTGGTATATAAGAAAAAGCTAAGATCAACGAGGCGTTCTTTAAATATCACCGGACCGTTTTTCCTCCAGCCCCTTTTTTCCGACTGATTTTCGATAAACGTTCGAATCGAGGATTCGATCCCCGATGAAAAGTCTCTCGTTCGTTCATAAGTATCGCATTAACCGAGACGAGACGAAACGAGTCGAGTCGCGAGAGCTAAAGCGCGCGAGAAAAGAAGGAAAATCCTCCCAAGTTTCTTTCTTCTCTGGTACTCTCTAGTTCGGTCCTACTCCGGTTGGTTCTACGGCTATCCGAAGGGTCTCTCGCGTTAAGTGAAAATCGAGCTTCGACGGAGGAAATCGTCCGAGCGCCGCGATAACAGCTCTTCCCTATCGAGTAAATTCGTACGGGGTCTTCCACTTCGCCTGGAGAACCTTTATTCTCGACGTTCACGGAGCAGAAAAGTACAATTTAAATTCGCACGCTCGCTCGAGTACGCTCCTCGGTAACAGAGTTTTCGTAAGAATCTCGTAAATGTCAGGTTTCTGCCAAGTCCGACACAAATCATCAACCACTATGCGTGCCCATATACGTGTGTGTATGCTATGAGAGAAGGAGCAGGAGGGGAGGGGAAAAGAGAGAGAGAGAGAGAGAGAGAGAGCACGCACACGTATACCACTAGTTCGTATTATATATAAAGCTTGAACGATAGCGTGTTGCTCGTGCACCGAAGATTCTTGAAAGGGTAAATGGACGAGAAGTGGGAGGGAGGGGGTTTGGGAAAATGGCGAGGATTGGGAGACGAAAAGAACGAGAGCACGTTGTGTCGGTAGGTAAAAGGATCCTAGAGACTTCGTTTGCAAAGGAATGATGTATGATCTATCCGTGCCACGCCGTGTGCTGGCGAGATTTTCAACCCCTTCATCTTCGCGAAGCCTGGAACCTACTAGCACTACTACTAGTAGTACTAGTACTAGATATTACTACTACTACTTCTACTACTAGCTGAGAATCGTGGTAGTCCTGTCTAGACCACTTTTCGTGCCGTGGCCAACTCTTTGCGCGAATTGATGGCGGACGGTCTTCGTAAAAATGGTTGTAATGCATGCTCGGATTAAAACGCTATCCCTCTCTCGGTTCGTCCCGCCTTACGATAGTCTTAAATATTTCTATGCGATAACTCGAATTTTCCTCGTGATCTTACATTAGTGAAAAAAGGATTGAGAAATATTGGTCGAGAGATCAGTTTGATTTCTGGAAAAACTAGTGGGATCTTTGTACCTATAAAAATAGTTTGTAATTATCTAAGGATGCTTCACAATCATAGAATGTATTTTTTTTTTTTTTTACATTTTTATTATGCGTAACCATATTATAATAGAATAAGAAACGTAGATAGATACGTAATCCACTATTTAGGCTCACAAGTCATAATATTTCTGTTGTATACATTAAATCGTAAATATTTTGAGAAAGTATGAGACATCCGTACACACGCTATTATTGCTTCACATTCCACTGCCGTCGTGCTTTTCATGCAGTCATTTACGTGTTATAACGGGAATAAAACGAACTTTGTCGAGATTGTTATAGCAAAGTTGAAGGAGTGACATTTACGACTTGTTTACTTACTTCTCGTCGGCGGTGTTTAATTTGCCGAGCAACGTTCAATAATTCGTTCCTTAACGACATTTCCACGCTCGTTTCATCTTCCACTCTCTTCCCCCTTTCTAACTTTCCATAAGCGTATTATTAATACAAGCAAAGTGCAATTAAATACATTGTCCGTGAAAGCACAGCCGCTACCGGGTTTGGTTGATTTTCAGTCAAGCGCACAAAAAACTCTCTTCTTCGTTGAATCGCGAATGTCCTCGGTGATGCGCAAAAATCGTTATATGCTGAACAGTAATGAAAATTCGAAACTCGCGCCCGCGTACTTTTCCTCTTCTCGGGTGATCGATTCTTCGCCGCCGACGAATAATTATTCAATTAACCCAGAGCCAAAACTCGTGTTTTTGTAAAAATAGCGAAATCCCACGGAAGCAATAGAATCGCGAGCGAACGAGAGAGACAGAGATAGAGATACAGAGAAAGAGAGGGAAGTGATGTCGGCAAGCGTCGAGACTTTAAAATTTAAACCGTGACCAGAACGAACGCCTCACCGCTCACGTTAAGCTACCAAAGCAGCGTCGGCTAATCACAGTTGATTAGTTCGTTTGTCTAGAAGTATGTGTCTGTCGATATAGTTAGAAGACCGTAGATACCTATCTACCTACTCAACGCTAGCTGATCCTACAGGGTGAAGCTAATGTAACTTCCTCGTTTGGTTTCTTTATATTTTTTACAAGAACAAAAGATTTTTTAAAATAATATGTTTATTTAGGATCTAAATTTTTTTAATTGTTTCGCCTAAATATATTTGTACCTTCAGCGGATTTGCACAAATCGACTCCTTTTATTCAATTCTACGGCACTTTGCTGAACATTTCGACCGATATATTTTGTATTTCTAGTCAAATATTGTTCTTAATCTTGTTCATCATTTTTTTACAGAAATTTTTGCTTTTAGATAACTCCATAAAATGAAGTCTGTATATAAATATTTATTCGATTTCGTTTTTGAAAATTTACAAACAAAAAATTGAAGTACAACATAAAAGTATCATTAAAAAAATAAAACGGGAATCTTTCGTTCGCTTAAAAATTACAAACAAATCAAATCGGTCAGTTAGTTTTTCCCTATATATTTTTCTATATATTTTTCTGTATAAAAGTAAGAAAAAAGAAAATTGGAACCAGTACTCGGCTTCGGATCGTTTTCCAACTCCAGGAAAAAAGGAGAGTCATTAATAAATGTAAATTTGCAGACCCAACATACCTTGGTAATACAAGCGAGCTTATACCGATCTAAAAAGCATACAATTTTCTACACGGAGAGCTATCTGGGTCGGTAACGAACGGAACGGTATTTTTGTTGTTGTTCTTATTATGTAACAGCGAAAAATGAAGTACGAAGGGAAAGAGAAAGAGAGAGAGAGAGAGAGAGAATCTAAAGGCGAACTTTTGCCCGGCAAATATAACAACTCGATACGCGTGTAACGAAATTTCACGGACTGTGGATTCTCGCGCTCGAGAAATATAAAAGCGATGGATATTAATTTCGTTAATTACAACGGCGTTTCGTACTCGAAAACTTCAAGAACAGATAGCGAAAGGGAGAAAGGGAGAGAGAGAGGAGAGGGGGGAGGGGTAGACAGAGAGAGAGAGAGAGAGAGAGAGAGAGAAAGAGAGAGAGAGAAATAACCTTTTTCTTAACGAAAACTGTTTAACTCTTCGAAGCATAGCTAGAAATAGAAAATTGAAGTTTACAATAACTGTCTTCCTCTCAACGTATTCTTCTTATTCTAAAGGAAGACATTGGCTTCAAAGTTCGAAACGCACCTAACAATAACGTTCATTCTCACTCTCTTTTTGTTATTCCTTTTGCTCTCCAATTTCTGTCTAGACAAGGGGCAAAGCACATTTCTGAACCGAACGAACGAAGAAAGGAAGGAAGGAAGGAAGAAAGAAGGAAGGATGGAAGGATAGAAGTAAGAAACGAACGAAAGAGTTTCTCCGAAAACAAAGCATTTCTCGTAGTGCCGACGGTAAATCCTGAATAGAAAAGCGTAAAGACTTTCGTGGCCGAAGGAAGAACATATTTTAAGATCTCTAGCGAGTAGCAGAAAGGAGAGAGGTTGAGAAGAGAGACGTTCCTGCGGAATAATGATTGCCGTATGCAAGATGCAAAGAAAGGATCACGATGGTGGTACGAGAACGATGTGGCCCAAAGGATGCTGTTGAAAGAAGGAAAAAGAGAGAGGAAACTCGGCCAAGAGAAAGAACAAACATTGGTCTTGACAATTCGCCAAATCTCGAAGAAATCGGCCGAGTATGCAGTGTACGATGAACAAAGAGAGAGGGAGAGAAAAGAGAGAGGGAGAGAGAGAGAGAGAGAGAGAGAGAGAGAGAATGGAATATAAGCCTTTGTGTAACACGGCAATCAGTGTCGCAGTTCGCATGGGATTTGCACCTCGCATGCAGTTAACATTATACAGAGACGTATACACAGACTCGGTTCAAGAACGTGCTGCTCGTATTTTCACCATCCTCATGCGCGCGTGCGCACTTCACTCTGCTCTCTCTATTCCACCATCCTCCGAGAAAGGGGGGTCCAGAGTGAGCGAGAGCTACAGCACAGGCCAAGAACAGAAGCAGGCTAATGGAATCAGCTACCTCGTGCCGTGAATCCTATATTCGGCTAGAGCTTCTCATTTTAGCTTGAGGTTGACCGGCCTTGACCAATCGCGGTGACCTCCTCCCGTAAACCGAGCCTTTCGACCTTCCTAACCCCACGAACCGACTAATAACTACAAAGCGTTCTCTCGTACGTTAAGTTCTAACGGTGGACTACGCTAACGGTTCGGCTACTCTCCGACAACAATAATTATTATGTTCTTAGCCGGAACAGCTGTTCGCCTCATCGCTGCTAATATGCGGTAGAAGTTCGATTGGCTCGGTCTAATATCTATGGGGAACACAATGTTCGGACGATAATCGAGTTTATCGGCTAATCCTATAGACCGCTTTTAATGTTAGGGTCGATCGTTTGTCATACAGGTCCACTCGATTTCGTACAAATTATTTTGTATGACGAACGGTTAAGACGTTAAGTAAAAACCCGTTATATTTATAACACTTTATGTAATTTTATCCTCATCGTTGGTATCGTAAATTATTATAATTTCTTATTACAATTATATTGATAATATAACTTTTGCAAGAGAAATCTCGTTATTCTCTATATCGAGCGAGTAGAAGGTGAACGCGAGAGCACTACAAAGATATTAGAAGATATTAAAATAGATAGAAGATATTAAATAGATAAAAAAGATATTAAAATATTTCTTGATATCTACGTTTTGCTCCCATTTCTCCGAGAAATGGATCAAAATTCTCCATCTCCCTTTTTCTATTTCATCGTCCTTTGAGAGGCGTGAACGAATTGAAAAATTACGAAAATTGCCATACTCGTCGGGATTACAGTCCTCTTTCGCTCTTCTTCCTCTCTCTCTCTCTCTCTCTCTCTCTTTCCTGCCTCTCCCCCTCCCTCCCTCCCGCCCTCTGTTCGACTATACGTTATAAATAAACGTTTATTTAAAACTTTACCGCGACTCATTCATTTTTTATGCTCATATAGGTTGCTGCCGTTCTTTGTAGTACATACATGCTTTATGTGATTCTCATTATGCGGGTACTGACGAACTAAATAAATTTAAATAAAATCATTCAGCGAAAGTATGTCTTGCGGAAAGTAAAGAAACTAAAAGGTTAATTATTGTTAACTAAACAAAAAAACACGTCGTCATCTTTGGAAATAACTAAACACGGCTAAACAAATTGCGCAGTTTTTAAAGGCTTTGTCGTTTGGTCTTTCGCAGAATTTTACTTTTGTCGCGTAATTTTGTTTCTGTAACTTCTCTCTGGGGACAAGTCATCTGGTTCGTGGAGAGGAGGGAGAACTTTCGAAGGTAAGAAAAGAGTGGAAATTTGTCTTCCCTCGGGGGACAGGACAGGACAGGACAGGGGAACGAAGATCTAGACGAAGAGAAAAAGGAGTAGGGATAAAGAAAATGAGACAGAGAGACAGAGGGAGGTTGGAGGGGAGAGCGAAGTGCCGTCATTGCATTATTCTTAGAAGATATAAAGAGGTATTTCGACGCGGAAATAACATTGCGAAAGCGGTGACGAGCTTTGAGAAACAAACGATGGTGAGTATGTACCTTTCAACGAAGCGTATCGCACGACATTCGCGCGAGTATGCAAGCGGTGAAGAAGAAGGACGAGGAGTAGGATAAGATGGCGGTAGTGGAGGTGGAAGAGAAGGAGATCGCAGGCTTCACCGCCACTCGGAGGGCAGCCGCGCTCGGCATAAAACACATTACTACAAAGTGCATTGTTTGTTCCCCGAAGCTTGTCGCATCTCACCAAGCATAGAGAGAACAGCACGGAGGGGAAAAGCTTTGCGTGTTACGGAAAACACAACTCGAAGGAGGAGTAAAGGGAGTGGCGAGAGCAGGCGAGGAGAAAGGTCGGTAGCTGGCTGCTGAATACTTTAACCCGCGGAAGGAATACTCATCCTCATCCTTGGTGTGGGTGGAGAGGCTCTGCTCTTGGAAAGGAATTTTCCCACGAACTTCATCCTGACACCGAGCAAAGGTTCCGCAACGTTACAACTTAGCCACCCACCTCTCTCGCAATTACTTTGTCTCTCCTTCAATTTAAACGTTTTTCCACTTTATTAGCCAGCGGAAAGGGGAAGAGGAAGGGAAGAGTCGAAAAGCCGAGTTACCTTGCGACGAGCAGGCTCTGAAAAAGTTTTAATCTTGATCTCGTAGGTGTGCTATTTAAAAAGTTCTATTTTTAACGCTTAACTTTTCGAGGACGCATGCCGGAGATATTCCGTATCGACTCACGAGCAAAGTCAACTCGTCTCGCTCGTCTTTCACCTTCCACGTTCCTCTTATTCTTCTTCTTCTTTCTTCGTGATCTCTCTCTCTCTTCTCGTCTTCTCGTCTTCTCGTCTTCTCGTCGACTCTCGAGAGCACTAGTCGCCATTGGATTCGCGTTTCTCACGCTTCGACTTTCTCTCTCTCTCTCTCTCGTCTCTCTTCCTTGTATAATGTACGTCGAGTTAATTGGATGAGCCCGTCTTCTCTTGGCTGTTCAGGCCACTTCTACGGACGGCGAGGGCTAAACTCGCGGAGGCTAAAGTTTCAAGACGCACGCGCTAACGTTTCGCTCCCGAGAGAAATTACTCTACACTTGCTTACTGCTATCTCTTCGATCAATTATTATCATTATCATTATCATTATCATTATCATCATTATTATCGTAGTTATTATTATTATTATTATTATTATTATTATTATTATTATTATTATTATTATTATTATTATTATTTCTGCAATTGCATCGTTGTCATTATAGCGAAGAAATATTTCGAAAGGACTCGTGGACCCTTTGAATTTTTCCACGCTAGCGAATTCGACGTTAACATTTCGCAATACTCCCTAAACACTTCGCGAAACTTTCTCGGAAGTTCCGTAGAACGAATGTCGACAAATAAAGCGAACAACTTCGTTCACTCAGGTCGACAGAGAGCAACGAGAGTAGTTTCGTCCCATCCTAATCAACATTGATCTCGAATCCGTCTCTGTGGGAACAAAACGATGTTATTCTTGCGAGGATATTCCTGATATCTGATTTGTTCAAAAATATTTATTGTTTTATTTTTGGTGAAAAGGTTTCGACAAACATTTCGAAAGGAGAAGTTATAACGGATGATCTAAACGACTACCATTAGAGATATTAAAAACGAAGTACATGCATTCGTAGGTTGCCCTGAAAAAATATGTAAATATTTGTTAAAAGTGCAGATACCGAGTTTGCTTTGGTGTATATACATGTGTAGATAACGACATGATATTGTTCAATATTTCAGAATAATTAAGAGTCATCGTGTCATAGTCGATCTTCGAATAAATTCTCGCCCCCCCCCTCTCTCTCTCTCTCTCTCTCTCTCTTTCTCTTTTTCGATAATCCTCGATACCGTTTGACGCAAAGGGAGGAAGAAGAAGAAGAATAGAGAGAGAGAGAGAGAGA
>JAIFRP010004416.1:140699-153323 GCA_032403825.1 Odynerus spinipes
CCGTACGTTGACGCTTTACACGATCAAGTTACTCGAAACTTTCCGAAAATCGTTCAAGTTTGAACACTCCTTTTCGAATCATGGCAGTCGCCGATATAATTTGATAGCTTTTTCGTTAAAGTATCCATTAATTATAGAGACGCCGGCTATTGCACGGTATATTTTCGAAAACTGGCCACTCCCCCGACGCGCATGGAATTATTAATTTATAACCCCTGCGTTTATGACGGTTATTTATGATAGCTCGTTTATATTTCAAGCATATTTTGAAATTCACATTCCCGCGTATTTCGGAGCCACATCGTGGTAACGCGTTTGGCGTATTTTGCAGTTGAACACGAGAGAAGATAGAAAGAGAAGGAAAAGGAGAAAGAGGAGGAAGGAGGAAGGAGGAAGGAGAAGGAGAAAGAGAAAGAGAAAGAGAAAGAGAAAGAGAAAGAGAAAGAGAAAGAGAAAGAAAGTGTACGGGGAGAGTTCTTTATGGCTTTCGTCGCCTCTTCTTTCTCGACGACGACGACACATTCCACGGTCTTTCCAATCTCCATCTTCAGAACCATCGCCCTTCCCGTGCCCTCCCCGCCCCTCTCTTCAACATTTCTTCCAACACTTTTCCATCTCCTTTATGGTCTTTCTCGTTCGTTCCTCTCTCGCGTTGAAAGACTAGATTTTACTTTTAAGGCGCCATCGCTCTTCCGCCACTTTTCGTAATAGCTTGTAATTAAATTTCTGCCTTTTCTCTTCCGATAACTGAATTTTCAGAGCCGGCGACCCACCACCCTCCTCTTACTACCGCGACAAAATTACAATAACATCAGTTTTACGTTTCCATTGCGTTCAGTTTTTCTTCGTACGTCTTTACAGCAGTTTAAATATTTTCTTTTTGTTTTCTTATATTTGCAGACCTATGTACATACAAATACATTGTCATAAAGTTCTCAATATTTAATGATATACATTTGCATTAAAGTGTATTAAGATTTACCTCAAATTTATTAATTCTTACTCCAAATGCCGGGCAAAAGTGAGTATAGTATTACTCCCCTAAATTCTCTCTTATTAAAAAGCTATTGTCGATGATACAATGTTTTCTGTTCTACAAGGTTACTCAAATAGTTGTAGGTACTACCTATTACAGAGATTAATACAATGTATATTAAAATAACACGTAGTCTTCAAAGTACAGTCGTTTTCTCAAAAAGTTTTAACCCTAGGCCCTGCCTCCCATATTTAAACTAATTAATACTTTAAAAGAGAAAAAGAGAAAAAGAGAAAGAAACAGAGAGATGAGAAAAGTTCTCGTGTCGTAAAAGATCCATCGAAGTATAGCGGCGCTCGATGCGCCAGCACGATAACGCGAGTACCGCGAGACAGACCCGTTGCAGAAATAAATTTCGACGATTTTACTTTATGGTTTACTCAGAACGGAGGAATCAATTGTCGATGGCTCACAATAACTCCTGTCTGGTGAAAAATAGTGTCCTCGTTTCGTACGCTTGCCGAGAGCGTGGCGTACCTTCATTCGTCTTTGTATCGAGTTTCTCACGTGTCGGTAACACCGTACGTCATGTATTTACAGAGGCATTCGGCCCACAATTTCCCATTTTTCATCGAACGAAAGCTCGGTTGCTCGTTTCTCGCTCGTTTCTCGCTCGTTTCTCGGCTTACATTTTCATCGTACTGCGTGTAGTACGAGCCTTCGAGATTCTTAATACTCGGCATGTATCGATGCTAACCATCTTCTCCGAGTTGTGCTCCTATTAATGGCCAATCGTTGATTATGTTATTTTTTATAAAGTATGTTCCAAATAACCAATTCAGATCACTGAAAATGTGACATATACGCGACAACAAGGCGTCTAACTATTTTTATACGTGGTCACTAGCAGATTTTACAAATAAATAGCAAACTGATACTTCTCGGTCTATACCTGCATATGAAAATATTATCGAAAGATAAAATCTTACGATTACATTATTCGCCTTGCTCTTTCGAATCTCGAACATCCGTGCGCAATATTTGTCAGATGTTAAGAAATATCCTTGGTGCGTGTTATACGTTTCTACAAAGAGCGAGGGGTTGATTTTTGCTAAACGCGAGTAGCCATATGCCGTAGGTTCGGATAGATACGGAAAAGCGAAATCACGAATGCTCTGCGGAGGACACGAACGCGGAACGGTGCGAGAACCAGTTTCCATCATAACGTCGTCATTTAGCTGGCCGCGTCACACCGAATGATCCGACGTTCGCTACATGCCAAGCTAATCGCGCGTGAAGTGGTCGTACCCTTGCTAAATCATGGGCCGACCGCGCCTAGCCAACCCACGTCCCGGACCTATCCAATCAGAAACAATCACAATTACAATCACGCATAATTGCGCGTACGTCGACCGTGCATATGATTAGGTTAAGTTTCCGCGATACAACGAGAATTACCTGCCTCGATACAAATCGACGACGAATTCTTTCTTCTTTGATCCTTGTCTTCAATTCAATTTAATTCAGATCTTCAATTCGTGTGTAATATAAATTATAGCCGCATCGCGGAGTCATATAAATTAAATTCGTCTCACGTGTTCGAATTCGAACACGGACGCATTAATGGCAATTCGATACAAACACACACACACACACACACACACACTTCACTTCTACCATCAACGATTATATTTTCAATACACCGAAGATGTCTCTCTAGTTAACCGGAAAATCTAATCTAATGGAATAATATAAATATTAGCCGAATCACAAAGAACTGTGTAGGAACGTAAATCTTGACAATAAGGTCAGATACCTACTTTCAAAGCAACGATTCGCGTATCTCTCACGAAAGATGTCTGGTAACACAGCCTTAGGCGGCACTTTCACCTCGGCGATTCCTTAATTCTTATTGTTAAAGGGATCGTTTACTGGCGAACAGCAAGTAATTTCCACGAGATTCGAATCGTAAAGTTAGGATAGTTAAAGTTCGGTCCAACTGATAATAAGAAGTAAGAGCGAAGGTTCCGAATTGCACAAGGAAGACAAATACGAGTAGAATGAGGCACGTAGGTACGGAAAAGGAATGGGAGTCGTTCTTTGCACGGTACCATTTTAATCGAACCGGAAAACTCGAAAAGGTGTCGACTTAAGAAGCAGCGGAAACGACGAGAATCGGAAGCAGCCGATCCATTTGAAGTAGCTACGAAAAGGATGGGAAGGAGAAGGGGTGGGAACTGGATTAGATGGATCGGTTGGGTTGCACCGTCTGTCGTGGTTATTTCTGACGCTCTTGGGAGTGAAGCTCTAAGAAACGGTGCATCGGATTGGAGTCAATGTATACGTGCGATCTGCATGTACGTGTGCGTGCTACGTACGAAGCTAAGAAAAGAGAAAGAGAGGGAGCGAGCGAGCGAGCGAGCGAGCGAGAGAGAAAGAGGATTTCGGTCGAACGTCTCACGGATTTCCGGACGAAGACGCGCGTCCGCGTGTTCCGTGGACGGAAATAAAAGCCGAGGGCACGAAAGTCGATGCAGCAGCCGCGCAAACGCGAAAAGTGCCGAGAGAAGAGAAGCTAGCTAAAGTGAGTCGATTGTAAAACGTGTCTGGTAAATCTCATTAGGAATTTTACTCCCTATTGTTACCACGCTCGTAAGATTTCGTTCCACACGATTCTATGACGCGTGCGAAGAGCGAGAACAAATACGACGACGAATCAAGCGGTGTATAATCCGATAAAGCTCGGTGTTCTGCGTTATATCGGGGGGCGTTGTCAATTCGATCGTTTTCCCTATCTTTTTTCTCTTTTTTTACAAAAATCCTAATATTCAATATAAATTCTATCTATGATGCTATCTCTTAAACCATTTGAAGACAATCTCCAGGAACCAAAATTCATGTTTTTGTCTATATTAAAAATAATAGTTTACTCTGAATCGTTACCCGCATATTTTTTATTTTTTATATAAACACAATGCAAAAGTGCTTTAGTTTTATGTGAAAGAGTGTCATAGAGTATCATAGATTACGTCACTTTTGAAATACAAAAACTTGCACTATCTTTGTGATACATATTTTATATTTTCCTCGTACCACCACTGTAATCGTACACCCACCATAGCGTTCTACGCGTTCTAACTTGCATTCTCGTTACAATCAAAGCACGCAAAACTCACCGCAGTACTCTTTCGTCAGATATTTCGTAATTTCCGCCTGTTATCTCGAAGGAAATAGTTATAGGAAGACGCCTCTTCTCTTTCGTATGTACGCACATAAGTAGATACGTCCGAGTCTGCCGTTGACAGCTCTCTACGAGCTTCTCACCTCGCAATTAAACGATGCGCATGTTTTCGGCTGTTGCGAATCCGTCGAATTTGGTCGGCTCGATCCACGCGTAACTTTGGTTCAATCTCTATTTCCGACCAGAGAAACGGGAAGATTACGTGACGTGTTAATTAACGTTTAAATACATTTTATACTACTGACAATGAGTTAATTTAGATAACACAACGTATGGCGCTGTTATTTGCGTGAAAAGAAGAATTTAAGAAGGAAGAGTAAAACTCTCTCTCTTTCACACACACACACACACACACACACACACACACACACACACACACTTTCAGAAAATATAGCGTTACGCACGAAAGAACCTTGAGGCTGTTCGTCGTCTGTGCCGTCGTCTTTGTAACGACGAACCCCTCGTACCTAGTTGCTTCTTAAGCGACGCATTTACGTGACGGGGATACAAGTTAAATCAAGCTTTTCGAGCAAAGCTCGTCGTCTTCTTTTTCCTTATTATAACGCGTTGCAATTTTTCGAAAATATCTCAGTCTCGCGTTCCTATTATCATTCTTATCGAGCCATCCTATCCGCCTTCTATCTTCGTCTTTTCTCTTTGTTCTTCTTCCTCTCCGCAGGAAAATGAGAGCAAGAGAGGGATATAAAGGGAAATGGTATAAGAGGTCAACGGTGGGGTTTCATAAAGGGTCGCGATTCCTGGAATTTATCATTGCCGGAAGAGGATCCTCTCCCGTAACTCCATCTAAGATAGCAGTAACGATTATTCCGATTACCGTTCCTCTTATTCCGATTTATCGTTGAAAGTCGAATTACACTCGATGAGTCTCACGAATCAAGTTTAATATGTATATCGGCTAGAATGCTTAAACTTTAAACCGTTTCAGGGTAATCCTAGTCTTCAGATTTTTTTTCTTCATAAAAATTTGTTACCACGCGACTCGACCTTGAATCTTATACTACAAGCAACGACAAGATTTTGTCTCTCTTCTCCCCCTCCCTCTCTCTCTCTCTTTCTCTCTTCTTCTTCTTCTTCTTCGTATAAAAGCTTTTGTTCCTTTTTCTTCGTCTCGTTTCCCGATGAAAGATAAAAAGTAACGACGGCAGGACGAAGCGAAGTTAGGATGAAAACGAGTTTCGTTGAAGGGGACGATTTCGTACTAAGGTACCGTCGTCGTCCTCGTACTCAGGGCGAATCCTTAAGCTTGGCCTACGCCAGCATCGTTCGTCTACGTCAGCAGCGACGATTATTCCGTTCTTTGCGCCTCTTATTCCGATTTACCGCCCAAAGCCGCGAGAACTCACGAGAGCAGAATATCAGATAGTTACACTAAAGAAGAGAGATAGGAGTGAGGTGGAAAGAGACGACGAGAGTTTATCGTACGGCAAATACCTTTCTCTCTCCTCTCTCTCTCTCTCTCTCTCTCTCTCTCAGTGTGTGCGTGTGTGTGTGCGCGCGCGCGCGCGCGCGCGGTCGTGTGGCTTTCTTTTTCTTTCAGCCACTGACAAATATATCCTCGATCAGGAGGGTCCACGACGACACGAATCGCACCGAATAATTTCGTTCCGCATACGACCTTCTGAGATTTCCTCTTCCAACCCAAATAATTGTTTGAACGCCGTTCCGAAGAAACGGCAACATCGATTCGGTAATTTTTTATAACATAAACAAGTAACACTAACATAAACAAGGAAACATGCAAAAAGTTGATACGTATCACAACAATTTGGCTGTCTTTAAATTAACAGTAGGTACGTGTAAATATTTGTTTTCCAAATTTAATAATTTCAGCAGATTCAACATTTTTAACCATAGCAGTTGTTTCGTTGTTTCCGTTATTCGAAGAGATAGAGAAATACAAGCATTCGAATAGATTTGACCCCGTAGGACAATTCTTTCACTACGGTTGAAGAAGAGGGAAGCGGGCCGTGTGACGCAAAGGGACACATAAAAAATAAGGCAAGTAAAGGAATATAGCGTGAGCGAGCGGACCTCCCTGCTAGTCAGAGATGCCTCGAGATTCTTATAGTTCATAAAGCACTCGAAGTTACGTTGAAATCCTCGTATCTCGCTTGACAGGATGCCGAGTATTTAGTCGAAGGGAAAAGGGAACGAGGAGAGTGAGTAAAGGGTGGAGGGGGTTGGGGTGACGGAAAGTGCGAGAGTTTATCGCTAACAAATGGCGGTCTCGCCATGCACCGACAAAAATATCTTCAACTAGGTACTGGAATTCAAGAATTCTCAGAAGTCTCTCATTCCATGACGACGACGACGACGACGACGACGACGACGACGACGACGACGACGACGACGACGACGACGATAACGACGACGAGGACGAGGACGAGGACGAAGGAACGAAGAGAGACATTACAACCACTAGGTTCCTAAGTAATCTCGACACAAATTCGCTCTCTCTCTCTCTCTTTCTTTCTCTCTCTCTCTCTCTCCCCCTCTTTTACGCAATGTCTTCAAATCCCCTTTTCCGCAAAATATTAGTTCCATGGAGAAAACAGTAGTAGCATCTCGAAAAAGAAGAAGAAAAAAAAAGAAGTACCTAGACACGATACGGCTATTATGAAACACACAATGCCAATTACAAAGGAGAAGAGTGGCCTCTTCTACCAATGCCAATGCCACTTGCAAGGGAGAGGAATAGTAGCCTGTTAAAAAAGTTCCTTTGCGAATATTCCTTTCGTTATCTGTATACCCGTACAAAGATGGTAACTTTTGCCTTCTTCTCCAAGTAGACGAGATTAAACATTGAATTATTTATGATACTTCGGTCGTGTAACCGTTGAATTCCAAAGACACCATAAAGACTTAACAAGACTGGCACGAAGTGGAAGCGATATTTCATTCATCGATGAGTAATATACGTATCTAAAGGTATGCGTAAAAGCATTGCGATAGTATTCGATTAGAAGATACCACGTGACGAAGAGTAGTTTCGAAGGAAGATCGGTACATTGAATACCCATCTAGTTAGAGAGAGAGAGAGAGAGAGAGAGAGAGAGAGAGAGAGAACGATGGACTAATTAGAGGAAGGGTTGGAAAAGTAAAAGAAAGAGAGGAAGAAATGGAGTTTATCGTTCGCGAAGACCGACAATCACTTCGCGTTCGCAGACGAGGACATCTTATGGAGTAAAAGATGAAGCATGGAGAGGGCAACGAAGAAGAAAAGGAAGTGAAGAGATAGGGATGGAGAGGGAATCGAGGAGAGAGGGAACCCTCGGTGTGACGACGAGCCGTCGGCTCTCCGAGTAATTTTAGGCCACCCTTCCTTTCCGCGTTGCTCCCTCTCCCTATTTCTCTCTCTCTCCCCCTTCCCCATTTTCTTAGTTTCTTTTTCCGATTCCCCACATCCGGCGCAGGAGGCACGAGCTAAAGAGCACGCACGTTACCATCGTGATGCTCCTTCTCACCCTACGGACGCGCGAGAATTCTCCTCCTTTGCCGCCTCTTCCTCCTCCTCTTCTTCGTCTAGCTTTTATTTCACCGGCTTTCCACGGGCAACCATGATCTATTCTTAGACGCCGTCGTCGGAAGGGACGCAACGTCGGACGTCGCGTCGCGGCGACAAAAGACGGATTCCAACAGCCGTCGATGCGTTATAAGCCGGTACCAACACCACCATAGAAATGGAAGTAAATGGCTGACTGGCTGCTACTCCTGCTGTTACTGCTATTGCTGCTGCTGATTTTGGTGGTAGCTCGCAAGAACTCCGAAGGATGTTGTATTTACGATAAAAGACGCAGGGAGTACAATTTTCATCCGTTCGAACACTTTCAAAGCCGTGAGGGAAGTCTCGAGAATGAGAAGAATTTATGCGGTCTTCGAACGAATTGCGAATCGTTTTTTCTTATTTCCTCCCTTCCCTTCTCCGTACTTTTATTATTCTGGGTACTGTGAATCTTCAAGTTCGCGTGGTTGACCCTGTCTAGCGAGTGAGAAAGATTTAAAGCGCGCTTACGCGTGTTTTAATTGCTGCGTTTTCTTTTAAGCAGCAAACGAATCTCTGCCCCTGCTTGCTCCTTTCGTTGTTGTCATTTTATCTTAGGTACTTTTTGCATTTCTATTATCCTCCCAGATGGGTTATCTCAATTAGCTATTTATTTTTATACATTTATACTTACTTCCTTGAGAGCTTAAGCAGGTGGATTACGTTTATCCGCTAATTATCTTCTTCTACCACCTACAACATTTTGCTTTTTACTATTTCATTAGAACTTTTTACTATTCATTAATAATTTTTTGCTACTTTTCCGTAAATGTGAAATAAAGTTGTATTTTCTCTCTTCCTTTCTTCCTGTCTTATGCTCGCGTTAATATTCTAAATAATACTGCTTGAAGTATAATAAACGAGAGTATAATTTCGAGAAAATATTATAAAAATGTCGATATGACCAGTATAAATGACCAGTGTCGCGCTATTCATGCTTGACCAAGAGAACAAGAATTAAAATGATAAAAATCTCATCAAGTCACCTATTTACGGTCGATCGATTCGCAAACTTTATTGTTTGATATATGTTCAACTTTTGCTACAGCTTTGTAAATTTCTTCTCTCTCTCTCTCTCTCTCTCTCTCATTCTCGTAATACTCAGAGCGTATGTGTTGGATACCCGCGCAAATGGCTTAGCTCAGCAGTTTGATAAACGATTCGAATGCATTGACATCGCCTCTCCCTCTCCCTCTCTCTTTCTCCCTCTCTTTCCCTCTCATGTTCACACACTCGTAATTCAAAACAGAGAAAGGGATTAGGATCTGTTTCGATGTACGGCGAATCATCGATTCTCTCTGATCCCCTCCAAATCCTCTCCTCAAAGCCTTTTCACTCATGTTGGCACCGACTCGTCTACCCGCTTTATCATTTCCGAAGATCTTCCCTCGAAGGTTGAGAAACACTGATTTCAACGAGATCGCTGCACCGTCTGGTTGTCCCCAAGCATCTTGCACGCTCGGAATGGAAGGAAACGAGGAGGCAGCGGTAGCGGCAGCCTGTCATTGACTTCGTCCCGGTGCACGCTCGGATGTTGCGACGAGGCAAAAACCTAGGCGAGAAATCAAAATGAACTCGATGGATAGGAATAGGAACTAGGAACGCCTCGACTCCATCTTTTCCGAGCGGAAAAGATTAGCTACCGCCTAAATGACTGACCGTCAATAATAAGAACTAACGTACATATACATAGGTACCTACCTACCTACATACAATGTAGGTAGGTATGTACGTACCTACGTGTGCGTGACGCAGATAGGAATGCATGTGAGTAGTACGCGACGTGTGTCGGAGGGACACAACGAACGCGAACTTTCGCATAGACGATCGGAAAGTTTGCTCTCCCCCGAGACGAAACTCCATTACTTTTCCATGAGAAATAACATAAACAAAACTAACGACGAGTGACATGAACTTTAAACGGTTAATATTGATGCGGCAGGAGAGCGAAGTAAAAAAAGAAAAGAAAAGTGAGAAAGAAAAGGAGAATCAAAAAGAAGAAACATGGCGAATTCGGCATAAAGCAACGTCGTTGGCGAAGAGCGAGCGAGCGAGCGTTCGGTCGAATGAACGTATTTCATTGCCGTTATACCGATTAATCCGCTCAAGCGGCGGCGGCGGCGGCGGCGTCGGCGGCGTCGGCGGCGGCGGCGTCGGTGGCAGTGGCGATGGCGGCGTATGCCTTCCCCGTAAACGAGTTTCCTCGCAAATCACTTTAGCTTGGGTATAGCGTACGAGCGTGGAATGCGTTTAGCGATCCAAAGTGATTTTCTGATATCTCTCCGGAGATACTTTACGTTCGGTCTACGACGTGGTGGCTCTTAACGAGCCACCGTGAGACAACGGCGGTTGTCCGTTGTCCCGCGCACCGTTTCGTACCTGTTGTTATTTTCGACGGTTTTACAGTTAGATATTTGCACGGACGCTATTATTACGCACACCGTGACCAGTGAGGAAAGGTGATGAGAACGACGGTGGTACTCTCTCACCTCGAAAACGACAGGGTATTATTTACGACGCGTGGAAAGCTTAACCAGCAAACTGCTCGCTCGCACTGCAACCTCGTAAGAAAACGACCGAGAGCTTATGCGCGTAAGCTCTACGGGCGTTAACTCGTTCATTATTCGAGAGGCATCGTGAAGTAATTACACGTGTAAAACGCGAGAAAGAGGAAGAGAGGGATAATGCGTAAGCGTTAAGCCGAGCTCGAAATCTCTTCGACGTATACGAAACATCACGAGTTTCGACCTGTAATTTATAAGCTCCTTTCTTTAAATTATTTCACTCGTGATCGATCCGTGCTAAATGTAATCTTTTGAGCATTGTAACAAATTGAATATAGTTATGATAATTAAGCAACCGTCGTAAACGCTTGGAGAAATTTTGGTAAATGTTAAAAATGGCCTGAAATTAAGATGCATCGAATAGGTAAATATAAATACACGATTTTAGCCCGTCTGCCTCTCACCGAAAAATAAACTTACAATTAGTCTTGGTATGACGTGCTTCGGAACAAAAGGTTTTTACTTTTAATTTCATTGTCAAAAGATCGGATCTCCTTGATTAAATATGTGAGCGAAACAAATAAGTACGCTTATTGGGAAACATTCTCTCGAACAAAAAACATAATACATATATCGAAAATATGTCGAAACAAAGTTTGTTGTAACCAGAAGTTATTAACGATAGATCGAGAATATCCGAAATAAATATGTATAAAGTAGCAGTGCATGGGTAACACGGTAAAAAGTTAATCGATCGAAGGCTATGCCTTCATTTTTAGAGTGCCCGAAATTTAAAAAAAAAACCCAAACGAAAGAAAAAAGTTCGCAAAATATATTATGATTTTTGTTAAGTTTTTAAAAGCTTTGCCGCGTTTGCAATTTGCGCATTACTTGCAACGAATGAGTGTAAACGTTGTTTACAACGTGATATTTACATCGTTAAGGTAGTTGTTTCGGAAATCAAATTCAGTAAGAAAAATGTATGTGTAAGTATGTATCTATACCTACATGAAAACTTTATATATACATACATATATATATATATATATATATATATATATATTTCATTTTTTTTTAAATTAGATCGGGCGGCGATACAGGGATGAAAACCAGGTACACTATAAGTAGCAGACTAAAAATACTCGTAAAAAATGGAAAATATTTACCGTTTAGTTCGATAAATATCCGAGTTACCCGTTTCATGTGCGAGGGTCAGAACTAAAATATCTGTGCTACTTTTTTGCCATAAAAAAATGTTCAACGATACGAGCCAAATCAGTCGGATCTTTTTTTTTAGTCGGATCTTTTATTTTTTTATAAAATAGAGATTAAAATTATATACTTATCGTTCTACTCATTGTAATCTTAGCGATATACAATTTTTTTTAATTTCGTTAATTATAAGTTCCAATAATGAAGCACTTACTAAATGATATATCGAATTTTTCATAAAAGCGGCTGGACCTGAAAGTGATGAAGCGATCTCCGCATCACTTATATCGATAGCACTGGAAACCTATAAATAATTCCCGCGGCCTTTCGTGTGATCAAGTATAAAAAAAGGGCTAAAAGAAGGTGGGAAAAAGTTAAAGCGTAGCTAATAAGAATGCGACGCCTTCGCCGTTACAGTTTGCTTTCTATTTTTAAGTACTTCCACGGCGTTCTTGTGCCCTTTTCTTTCTCTTTCTCTTTCTCTTTCTCTTTCTTTTTCTCCTTCTCCTTCCTTTCTCTTTCTCTTTCTCTTTCTCTTTCCCGTTCTCTTTCTCTTTCTCTTTCTTTTCCTTTTCCTCCTCTTTCTTTTCCCTTCTCTCTACGTCACTTTTATATTTTCTTAGTTTTGGAGATAAAGTATTTTTATTCGTTCGTCGAATCTAAACGTTTACTCATTCTCTTTCTCCTTGTTTCTTTTTCAACGTCAACCTTTCTGCTCGGTCAACTGTTCTTCCACGGTTCGAAGTTGCGCGAGCAAATAAGAGGCACGAAATTTCTATATTTATAACAAAACACTACGTGGTTCAGTTTGCGTTCGTGTTATTTCTCAAAGTACTATTGGCGATAGCCCGACAAAATAAACATACGTATATCTTTTTTCATGTTTATAAAAGATTTTTGTGAGCTCGATAACTTTCGTTGCCGGAAGCAACGATATTTAAGAATAACGATTAATATTAGATTTCGATATTTTCATGCTTCATTTCGCATTTCTAGCAATTCGGCGTCGAGAAATACATAATTTACGTTATGGACTATCAAAAGGTTCGTTAAAACATTAAGATAACACGGATACCTCGATAATCTCGTCTATCGGGATTATTTGATTTTCGCATCAAGAAGCGGCGGC
>JAIFRP010004416.1:153331-164384 GCA_032403825.1 Odynerus spinipes
GGGGGGGGGTGAGAGAGTGAGTGAGTGAGAAAGGGAAGGAATTTCCATTTGCTGTCGATAAATAATTCACGTTTCGAAATATCAGAAGCTCCGTCGAAGTATATCGATGATCTCGTCCATATGAATCATTTAATTTTCGTATTGGAAATTGGAAGAAGGGAATTTTTGTAATTTATTTATTTATTTTTTATCTATCGTCTACATATTTACGCAAAATCTAAAAATTATATTGTATAATAGTAAAGAATAAATAAATAAATCACGTTAGGAGAGGCGAATTGGTCGATCGAATATGAATAATTAATGTTGATTATCATAAATACAAAGTGTTAGGGGCGGTAAACTGAAGAAGGGCGAAGTAAAGAGTCGAGAGTCGTTTCACGGTGGATTCGTCGTCGCGAGGTGACCGGGACGAGTATACATGGTAGCGCATGAATATTTAAACCGATTATATTGCGGTTATTCATTGGTTAAGTTCGAAGGGAAAGTAATGGCGATCACCAAGTTAGTTAAACGGCGACAGTTGAGAACTTTGTCGTGGTTTCGAACCGCCTTCGCTCTTATCGTAAGACAATCGTTCCTTCAAGTTGTTTCAGCGTACCGGCTTTACTGCGAGCGATCTAATTCTAATATCCAGTGGAGATACGACAACTATCTTTAGCCGCTTAGCGAATGGGATTTTCAAAAATCTAACTTTACTTTTGTCCATTTAAAACGTGTGTATCCATTTCGATTTCGCACGACTTCAACGCATAACGTTAATATGCTAATGCCACCATTTTTATTCATATAAAGAGTTTAGTTATTACAGGTGTTAACGCTCACCGACAAAAAATCTGCCTATCTATCCATCGTTATTTCCTGCTTTCCATATTTCATCGATGCGAGATGTGCAAGCGAAAGACGAAAATATTACTATATATGTAACGCTTCGTTGACGAAGCATTAAAAATTAAAAGGACCAAATTTTTATCCACGCTTTCTCTCGCGCGCGTCGTGTGCGCTTTTTAACCATTCCGATCTCTGCCGTCACGCGTATAAACGTAAATTGCGAATTATAACGAACGAGAATAATAACGGGGTGGTAACAAGGTACACACAATACGTCCCGGGGACTTCCATTCTCTCATCGCGGCAGAGTTTGATATTTTAGCGACATAAAAATGAGAGAGGAACAAACGAGTATGGGCCGCGAAATGATTAAAAATGTCGAACCAATTACACGCGGATAGAACGACCAAGATAATTAGATTAATTAACGAACCAACGGTGCTTTTATCATCTGCTCGGCTTGCCGGCCGATCGGGCATGTTCGACAGTGTGACTTTCGAATGAATTCGGGGCCGAGTTCAGGACGAAAAGGGGAAAAACTGCTAAAAGGAAAAAGAAGGAGAAGGAGGAAAAGAATTCGCAGCGGCGGCGGCAGCATTTCGATGCTTTCCGACTTTTCTTCGAGCTTTCGAGTGCTATCGATCGTCCTCTCGCTCAAGTTGTCCTCGTCCCTTCTCTCTCTCTCTCTCTCTCTCTCTCTCTCTTTCTCTTTCTCTCGCTTCCTCTCATGAAACTTTTGAGCCTGACTCCAACGTTTCCGTTCTCGTCGTGTGCCATGGCCCTTTTCCTCTTTCCCTAACTCGCTTCCAGTCTTCCACTCTCTCGCTCTCCCCTTTTCTCTCTTATTTTAAACGAGAATAGCCCGGTAACAAATGCGTGGAAAGAATAGGCGAGAGAGAGAAAGAGAGATAGAGATAGAGATAGAGATAGAGATAGATAGATAGATAGATAGAGAGAGAGAGAGAGAGAGAGAGAGAGAGAAATTTCTGGTCTCCGCGAGGACTAGCTAGCACGTAGCTACCAATATACACGGTGTTATGGAGGTTCCGCAGTCATGCGTACCTACCGTTCGAGCGTGAAGATATCGAGCCATTTAATTGATTATAAATTTCAGCGTCCGGCATTAGAACTTCCAAGGCTTCCCCCCGGAGAGCTAACTCGCGACTTTCTTTTTATCGTCAAGCGAACGAAACGAATTCACAAATTATCAGCAATATTGGTAAGATCGGTTTATTATTTTATTAGAAAGATTAGAAAGAAAAAAAAGTCCAGTTCTGCATAATATCTCATTCATCTAACGACCCTACTGTTTCATTTATCGTACATGTATTTGACAGTAAACAGATACTTTGAATCTGTCGCTGATCGTTGTTCGTTCCAATCCAATATCCTCTTCTTTACTCTAATCCTCGTTAAAGTTCGCGTCCATGATCAAACTAGCGGTAAAAACTTTTTCACGGAATTCATTCAGGCGAAGTTCTCCTATGAACGTTCCCCAGTAAAAGATAGATACATAGATAAATAGACAAAGAGAGAAAGAGAGAGAGAGAAAGAGAGAGAGAGAAAGAGAGAGAGAAAGAGAGAAAAAGTTTAACGAAAAAATGGAGCGTAATTTTATCTTCAAAAAGAGTCGCGGTTGACGAATTCCAAGTACGCTCAGAGAATTCGTTTCATGGCAAACAGGAGGTATAGTAATTTATAAATTTATAAGTATACGGTGTGCGTACAGTGAAACATGAAAAATCTTTAATATGATTGATACTCGTATCTACATTAGTATTTTTCAGTAAAAATCTAACGATACTACAGTGTACTATAAATAACAATTTTTAACATTAGTACCTTTGTTGCCAAATTTTTCTGAATAAAATATTTTTTAAATAAAACGATCCGTTAGTTGATGTAATGACGTTTACTTCAATGGCTACTAATGTAATATAATATCATTCGTTTTAAAACAATAAAATAATTTAGATTACAGAGAGATATTAGAAAATAAATTTCCCATGCTGTACTTATAATGCAGGAATACAAAAATTATCATAATCGTATACATACATTGATCGTAATTTTCTTAACACCGTGTATACTCGTTTGGGTTCATCTCTATCCATACTCTACCGTTTGTTACCGGGAGTTCGCATTGTCCTCTCTTTCTTTCCCTCTTTTCGCGTTACATTCTCGCTTCTTGCTGCCTCTCCGTCCCCACTACTCCTCTTCGTCGCGTTTACCCTCAGCTCCCTTTTTCCTATTCCATTACCTCCCTTCCACCTTCTTCCTTCTTCCTTCTCTCTCTCTCTCTCTCTCTCTCTCTCTCTCTCTCTCTCTCTTACTCATCTCGTCGCTGTCGTTCGCGTTACACTCTCAGTTACGACTACCGCGAGTCAGTCCTCCCTGATTTCCATGTATTTTTGGATTCACCGGGGAAGAAACAGTTCAACGAACCCCTTCATCGTTCCCGAACTAGGACGTCGTACGTATATGTACGTACAGCTACATAGTGGTACGTCGCCGGTCCACGACGAGATACGAAGAGAATTGTCGTGATTGATCGTCGTTCTAGAAGCCATCCACGTTTCTCTTAACGAGTAGTCGATCCTATTCTTTCTGTCTGTTCTTTTTTTACTTTTCTTGCATCATTTTTTCAACCTGCGTTTATCTGGTCTCTGCATTGGACTAGTATCAGTGTCGAAACAACGTGGAAAACGCGGTCAGCGTCTTCTTATTTCAATAGATCTTCGTATGTACATTTTATTGTTATATTTGGAAATAGTGGCGGTATCGAAGTTTGCAGATTTTAAAAATTTGTCAATATGTTGAGTCATTCCTCAAATAATACGTATTTTATCTATTTCGAGAAACGCGAAAATTTATGACGTGATTTAACATTTAAAAGATTCTGAAAAATAATACAAAATGTTATATAAGAAAGTACATGATTTTAGGAAATAAAAAAAAATTGATAAATAATTCTAGATTTCTGATGAATAATATTAAATTTTGCTAATTAATTACTAGATTTGCTAATAATTCCAGAAACCGTAGAATGCATAATATACCGCGTGAAAAGCTTTGTTATCGTAGATCCCAAATCAAGATGGTATGACTTCCGCTTGAAATCCTAAGAGATATCGGTATTTGCGGCTTGACGTTAAGCGTTAAACGAGGGCATCCGATTTTGGACGTCTGTTTACAGTGAAGCATATGTTTACGATTGTCCGCGCGAAACAGAAACAAACACGGCGGTAGCGTTCTGTAGGGGAGTCTCATCCGGTGGCGGTAGCGTGTACCTACCATGTCCATGCGCATTAACCGTGGCGCGACTTGCTCGTTCCTATACGTTTCACGGCTCTACGTGTTACTGTTGCCGTTGCTAGTGCTATTGCTGACTCATCTCTTTAAACAAGACTCTTCCCCTAATGATAAATAGTAAGGCACGATTCTTTATTTTTATAACTAACGATCCCAACGGTCCGCAGAAATTACAAAGAGAATTACTAATAGAATTACGTATTTCCAAGTTTTTCATTTAATTCCTTACTTGCAAGATACATTCTTTTGACAGGTACCTTCGAAAAATGCGTTGAAGAGTGGTGTCTTTGATTGAGCGGAAGCAGACGAAGGTTGAAAAGCGCGCGCGACAGAAAGAGAGAGACGAAAGCTGCTGCAGTGAAAGGCGTTTCGAAGGTAAAGCGCAGAAAATGAAAATGAACCGCAAAAGAGAAGTTGACTGTTCCCGCTCTTGGTCTCTTCCTTGCATTCTCCTTTCTCTCTCTTCTCTACCATTTTTGTCTCTTCCTATTTCTCTTTTTATCTTGCATGGTACTTGTGCTTCGAGCAGAAACGCACAGGTGGCGTCAAGCAAGTCTCGCATGTATATTATTGCCTCCGCATTGAATTAATGGACGAACAAGTGTAATCTCGCATACAAGAGAATAAGAGAGAGAGAGAGAGAGAGAGAGAGATGTTGGTGCTGCTAGTAGAAGGGAGGAAGGATTTCGAAGGCTCTCTTGACCGAGGCTCGGTGGTAGGGCTCGGCACGGAGAACGGGCTTTGCTCTAAGCTGGACGTAATTCCAGGCTGAATGCGCCGGGACAAATTGACCTCATAGTTTAATGGTACAACGGAGTTCGAGTAGGTATACCACTCTGGATAATGGAACCAAAGCTATATACGAGTGATAATATTCTCAAAGCAGATCCGTACCCCTTACACACGCACGCAACACGGTGCGAGCCAGTTGAAATGGATCCGTAATCGAAAGTAGCATCCCACCACCATTCCCCATCGGTGCTTCTCTCTTACGTTAGAGAATGCCAGTCTATGCGGCTCCGGATACGGAGCGTGAAAGAGTCGTATAATCAGCATGTGTACCTATTCCTTACTCGGCATTCCTTTTACAAGGATACGTAAACCGAGAAGAAATGACAAAGCCGATGAGATAATTTTTACCTAAACGACGTGATCCCTTGGATGTACTTGTTTTAGGTGAAAATAGGAAGGAGATAATGTTGGCTGAATATTACTTTTATCGGTTAACGATATCATCGTTCGCTCATGAAAACATTCTGCTACTCCTTCTGGTGTGTACATATTTGCTCGGTAAGATTCGTGAACCGCGTATAGAAGAATACCTATCTACCTACCTACGGCGAACGTATAGCTATCGATATATGTAGGTACCTACATATATCGAGACGCCTACGTACATATACACGTACATACGAAAGGAATAAGAAATTTTCACGCTTTTCCGATGAGCTATAGTTTTAATGAAAAATTCGTTTTTAACAAAACCCACAAAGTTTCATTCGAATATCAGTTTGGGTTCGCGAGGTTCCCTTATCAGAACGTTCTAAAAAGATAATAAAAAATGTTAAATAAATACATTTTAATTATTAGATGTTATTAGTAGTATTTATGATATAATAAATATTAAAGTAGAAAGTAAAATCATTTGATATCTTTTGAAATTTAAGGCGTTACCTCGTGAACTTTCTCGAACGCGCAAAATAACATCCCTCGACCGGTTCGGAACAACAAACAAACTACGTTGTTCGAGTGGAAGTTCATTCGTTTGTTCCTTCGTTCGTTCCTTCGTTCGTTCCTTCGTTCGTTCCTTCGTTCGTTCGTTCGGGAAGTATCAATATTAGCTCTCGCAGAGCAGCTAGCCAGCCGGCATATATTAATTCTACGTGGACAGAAACGTGCGAGTCTTGCTTCCGATATACAACATCGTTGTTGTATAGAAAACCAGTGTAGTACACGTAGTAACAATTATGCGCTCTTGACATCGGTTTTGATAGCGATACCGTATGTCCCTCTTAACGAGAGACGAAGATTTTTATTATTATTAATGATATCATGCAAGAGATACGAATCACGAATTTCTACTTATATTTATAGAAGTGTATGAAAGATTATTTTTTCGGAGTGTATCGTATGCCTCGCAACAAAGAAATTTACGAAAACTATTGTACCGTGTGACGCATTACTGTAGTAAATTAGGTAATCTGTGCAAATATGATTACAAAATGTAGTCCGTTATTGAAGAAAAGTGGCTGAACACATATAGAACTTGTAAGTGATAATCATTACATTTGAATTTCAAAAACCTGTTATTTATTAGTTAAAAATGATTACAAAATATTCATACACTATGATTTCGTTATTATTTCTATAAACTGTTATTTATTAATAAGAGATTATTACAAAGATTAGCTGTCGTTATTTTTTCAATCTATTTACATCTGTAGGTACACGGTGCACCGAGGAGAGTCCTTGCATTTAGCTTAACGAAGCGACGGCGACGTCGACATTTGCGGAACTATTCCGCATGATCTCTTTTTTTCGCAAAATTAACCTACGCTATGGAAGTAGCTCGAGAGTCACCGATTACTATCGTCGGTAGAAACGTCTACAGTTTTCTGTACGCGATACTCGACTAATCGTAAAAGTTCCAACTAGGAATTCGGCGTGAAAGCTCACCGGTGAATTTTCAACGGTGATTATACGGCGATAACTTGCAGAAAGGGTGGTTTGGCTAAAGAGAATACAGACGAGGCTTACGTTGAAAGGGCAAGGCATGCTAAAAGAGAGACAGAGAGAGAGAGAGAGAGAGAGAGAGAGAGAGACTGGAGTAGAGTCGAAAATAGACTTGCGAAAGTTGGACGATCTCTTTGACGATAAAGAAACGAATCGTGTAATGGGAATGCCTATTACGTTACCTATTTAACGCTAGAGAGAAGATCGTACGTTTCGTTCCTTATTGCGTTCGTTGGTATATCGCGGAATAGTTTTCGACCTTCGGCAGCCATCTCTCCTATAATTCCGTTAATCTTATTTCACTTTTTTAATTCCTTTTTCATTCAACGCGTATACATATAGGTAGGACCTATGCGATAACGAAAAGCGTCGATAGATCCGGGAAGGAGATCCTATCGCGTCCATTAGGATTATGAAGCTTCAACGTTTGATCGTTCTCGAGTGAAAATAAAACGAACGTTCATTCTCTCTGTTTCTCCCGTGATAGAGATGGCGAACAAAAACAATGGCGATGACGAACTTCCAGGTCCATTTTACAGTTCACAACCACGGTTATACATAGGTATATGTAGGTATATATACTAAATTTTTTGGTATTTAAAAACCCGTGCTAATATCTACGGAATGTACGTAATGTACATATGTACATATGAGTATCCATGCATGCGACCGTTTACGTTCCGTTCGAAAAGGCGAACGAACGAGCTCGAGCACTGGGGTACTTTTATCAGGCGGAATATAAAATTTACACAGTGCTACTTTCAAAATACAGCGTGCGCGAAATTAAATCGCATTTTTGGGTGGCTCGCTCTTCTCTCGACAGATCCCACGTACGTTACGCTATCGTTCCTTTCTGCCACTCATAAATATACCACGTATTATTTAATCGCATTTATTTTTTCATTTCAGTTCGCACCTCCAACCGGTAAAACCGATTAAACCGAAAGGGATCACCGTTAAATTGCTTTTCACGTTTTCTCTCTTTCCATCTTTCGTTCCTTCCTTTTCAGTCTTTTATTATTTTCTTTCTTTCTTTCTCTTCTAACGAAGATCGACGATTCCCAAAAGGGAATCGCGAGTAGAGCGAAGATATAACGGTAAAATAATAAAGAGCAAAGGCACGATAAGCGACCGCGAAAACGAAAAGCTTTCGGTCTAAAGAAATTGGGCCAATTACGTACACCTGCCACAGCGATAAATCGTTTTACGCGCTCCCTGCTGTTTGATGTCTTAACTTCTTAAGTTTCATGTTCGTTCTCATCCTCGTCCTCGTCCTCGTCCTCGTCCTAGTCGGGTTGTAGTCATAGCCGTGGTAGTCGTTCTTCTCTTTCCATCTCATTCTCTTTCACGGAAGAGATTATTGTGCATCAACACGAAGTGCGAGTCGCGAAGAAACGAGAACTATACGTCTTTAAGAATTTCGCTTATCTTCTTCATCTTCTTCTTCTTATTTTGGGCTAAGGAATATAAACAAGGCCGAATAATTGATATAGAAATAGAGATGGGACGAAGGAAGTGGGTGTATACCGATAAGAGAAAGAGACATCAAGAAATGGCAAGCATAACGCGACGCGGTGCGAAATTGACGAAAAGAAAAATGTTGATTCGGCGAACGTAGATCGAGAATTAACTCGGGATACGATCGTGTGCGTGTGCTAGAATGTGAGTAGGGCGGGGCGCGGGCGTGGTGGCGCGGGCGCGGGGTGGAGTGAGAGAGAAAATGAGGCGAGGATGGCAAAAGAGCAAGGGAACTGCAAATAGAGTGTAGCAGGGATAATTGCTCTCGTGATGTCACGGCATTTATCAAATCCACTCTCCCTCTTCTAAGACTGGGCCGTGCGGAGTAGGAGCTACACAACGGGGCTTCCCTTCGGCTGCTATTGCACCATCCCTATCGCAGCCGCTTAACGATAAGGGCAATTCGCCGTACGTCGTACAATTTGCTTTTTCCTTCTTCACCCCTACTTGCCGCGCGCGCGCGTCTCGCGGCTTTTCCATTTCTACGTTTTTATACCGCGAGAATATATTATATTACTTGTGTCTTTCTGGTTAAACGCGATCAGGTTTATAGTAATGAATTTAAAGGAAATGAAATTGAAGCGAAACTTTCTGGCGCGCGCAATTAAGATGCGCGAGGAACGTCTAGGAACGATGCGTAGCTGATTTCGATGCGCATTACTCGACGCTGCCGTATTAGCGATCGGCCCAACGGAACGGAAAAAAGAATTTACGTCGGTCTCGGCCTGGTGGTAATTAAATGAAGGTCGTTATAATTGTATGCCCGCTATTAACAGCGTTAAGTCAAACGCGTTGTAATTTCGTTTCTCCGCCGACTGCGTGCCGCGTCGCGCTTCCTTGTATCGCCCTGCGCCGCTCTGCACCGGCGTGATCGCGTTACCACGGCTGCGAACTTGCCGCGTGATATTTCGCTTGGAAATGCCTTTGATGCTAGCACGCTACGCCCTCTACCCCCATCGCACCCCCGCGACCACGCTCCGTCACGTCTCCCTTGGATTTATCTTTTTTTCGGGGAACGTTAGGAATACGTGAAAGTATACATATACATATACCTACGTAAAACCGTTATATCCCTTACTCGAGCATATTTCATAGATAAAGGCACCCAACGTGTTTCGTGATGTATGATGGAGAAGTATCGCAATGCCGTATTCAGTTACAAAGAAGCAACAAGAATGTTCATAGAAAAATATGCTCTGCATGACCACCGGTCATTTTTTTACTTTTACAGAGAATACGGTAGATGACGCGAGCGTTCAGTGATCTGCTTTACTTCCAGAAAGCAAATCATTTAACCTTTGTCGGTGATCTCTAAAGCAGAATGTAACCCGAAAAGGAAGTCCTCGAAAGTACATACATAGGTATGTCCTTTCTCGTTATTTCTTGTTCTCATATCCACCACTACAATACGACCGAATTATAGTAGGAACTTTCGATTTGATTTTTTCAAAGGAAGTATCGCGAGATCACTTTGAAGTAACGATATTAATTTCGAATCTCTTATGAACGTATTCTTCGAACAAAACCAAAAGCCTCTCTGTTTCTCTTTTTTCCGGTCTCTTGGGACACATTTGATACGGTGTATGTAGGTACCTACCTACATCCGTAGCAACCTACGTCGAAAAAGAGAAACGCGACGCCTCGCGTAAAAGTCGAGAGCACATCGCAAATGCCCCTTTTGAGCGCAATAATTCGACAAATTGATATTTCTTTGAAAGTGAGCAACCGCGAAGAAAGGTGTGTGTGTGTGTGTGTGTGTGTGTGTGTGGGAATAAAAGAGCGAAAGGTTACCGCACTAGTGCCTGGCTGTCTGGCTAGCTGGTTGGTTCACTGGCTGAGAGCAGCATAGAGTAGATGGAAAGAACGGCTAAAGGGGTGAAGAGGGGAGTTGGGGAAGCCAAAGGAAAAAGCTTAAAAACGTTCGCGCAATGCTCGTACTCGTCGTTGGCGTGTCACTATAATTCACTATAGTACACCGTGCGGGCATCGTAACGTCACCGCTAGTTCGTACGCGAAGTGAAAAAGGGTACGACGAGCTCTTCGTCAAATCAATCAGAATATAATTTTCAACAAAAGCCATGCGAACATTCTCTTCGAGAGTATAGAAAAAATAAAGAACTTTGGTTCGGTGACGCTTTACAATTTTTTTTTTTTTTCTACGTAATCGGTATATCGACCTAAAAGTAGAATAGACTTCCTAATACCAGACGGTGGCTTCTTATTTTTATTTCGACATTAATCGACTTCCTCGAAACAAGAAAGTTAAAGGAAACAAGATAACGTTCTAGTTCCCGTTTAAAATCCAAATTCTTAGTCGTCTAACATTCGAAGATCTTATCGACGTTCACGTCAAGATGACGGTATTTCGGGACAGTACTGTGCGAGGTAATAATAGTTTCGAAATCCTGTCGATATCGGTCACGAGAAATGAGAAAAAGAGTGTGTGTGTGTGTGTGTGCGCGAAGGAGAAATAGAGAGCTTTTCGTGATACTTTCATTATTTCGCACTTATCGGAAAACAATTAAAAAATTATCGATGAAATGTAACCGCGATTATTTTTACCAAGAGGAATCTACACCTCGACTCGACTAACGACTATCCGCGCGCCAGCCATAAGTCGAAGAGGAAACGAAGTAGGTAAATACAGTAAAAAAAAAAA
>JAIFRP010004416.1:164503-181725 GCA_032403825.1 Odynerus spinipes
TCTCTCTCTCTCTCTCTCTCTCTCTCTCTCTCTCTCTCTTTCCCACCGGCCAGTCAGTCAACCGGTTGGCTAGTACAAAGAATTTTAAGTACTATGGAATTTTATGACGACAGATTCGTACTAATAGTTCCACGTCGTAAACCGTAATTACTACTACGTGAGAAGAAAACCGCAGGAGTCGTGTAACGCGTTTTTCGTCTAGCACCTATCGCCACACGTTTCTCCTCCACTGCAGGTACGACTATCGATCGATTGAATTCTCGCTTATTTATTCGGGGCGATCGCTTCGTATATTTCGTCGTATCTTCCCCTTCCTTCTCAACCCTCTCTTCGACGCTATCGTATCGAGCTCGTCTCCAATTGAGGTTATGAGTGAAGCAGCGACGTCGAATATCCGGTTACCGATATCCGGATCAAAGAGACGGAAATTATTTCGTGGACATACCGTATGCTATGCGTGATTTAGTTACTCGATGCGTTTCTGCGATCGAGTAACGGATCTCATTAACTCTGTGGCGTGCTGCCACGACGGCAGCGTATACCTGCGTACACATATGTAATATACACTGCCGATGAGACATCGAAGGACCTCGTGAAATCGAAACTCAACGCACTCTATAATTTCTACTCGCCCTTTGACCAGCTTCGAAAAGAAGAAAGAGAAAATGAGAAAGGGAAAGGGAAAGAGAGAGAGACAGAGAGAGAGAGAGAGAGAGAGAGAGACTGTAGAAGAAGAAGAAAAAAGGGACAACATTCGAGGATACGTGGGAGTGCGGTTAAAATTAAGAGCGAATAAAAGCCAATGGACTTGGCATCGTACGAGCAATAAACATCTTTCAGATTTATTCCGACCTAGTCCTCGATTCAATTTACGTTTGGATGCCTTGCAGAAATTCGAGTTGGCATAGTGCCACAATGCCACAGTGGCAATATGTCTGCTCTCAGCCCTTACCACCGCCACTACTACTATCACTGGCCCTCGGGCCTCGGCAGAGCCATCCACGAGTGGAACCACCTTTTTCCGCTTCTTTCTCTATTTTTTTCTCTTTTTCGGCTCAGATAGCCTAGGCAAATGTGTCGCGAGCCGACACTATTTCGAAAAAATCTGGACGAGAGAGAGAGAGAGAGAGAGAGAGAGAGAGAGAAAGAGAGAGAAAGAGAGAGAAAGAGAAATCTGTGTCCAAAGTGCCTCTCTGACCACGTTCGCCATCCTTCGCACATTCTTCTCAAATAAAGCGATGCCAAGACGTGACCTGGAATTTTCTCGAAGATTATACGTGATGAGAGAAGGATGGCGAGCGGATCGTGGATATAAATATGGTTTTCACGTAAGTCGTGAGAATTAGTAAGATTTTCGTATATGTATGTTTTGTACGAGCGCATCTACCGTGTCTACGCTTGTACGTAGGTACCTACGTATATACGTAAATACGTAAATTGTCCTGACACTATCCGTCGTATACACTTGTCGAAGTCACGCGGTACACAAACTTATTTATAATTACGTATCAGCATAGGTCATACTATTCGATTGGTCGCTTGAATTTACGTTACTCGCGGGTAACACTGTCGAGTTCTACTTCACACTTATATGCGATTTTGTTCAGCGGATACTAGCAGATATCAGAATCGAGACATATCTTTGCATTATTGGTACTGTGCAGGATCCCCTTTCGACCCACAATCACTATTTTGTAACGTCCCTGCGCATTTTATACTGGTATTGCTCCTTAATTATACATTCGCTGGAAACGAGAACGGTACTGCTAGGTAGCGCCTCGGTCACCGCACAGTTCGTCTTGGGGTAGCGTTTCCCCACGAATAAACATTTCGTTACTTCGAGAAACTTGACACCATTATTAAAAAAAGACCTGCAAAAGATTTCTCAGATCTTAAAGGGACCACGTGATGAAGTGTAACGTTCGGTTCCATCTAACGGTGGATACACATTAGATACTGCCTTTTCTCGGAAAATTCAGCGAATAAATTCGTCTCCCGCATAGATTAGATTCTACTTAACGTAGGTACATGCTCGAATCCTTGCATAACTTTGTTTTACATATTTTCGTATGCATTAAGCGGAAGGTTAAGAACTCTCTAAGCGAGCTTCCCTCGCTCTTTTATTCCACTTTTAAACGTTATACTCCGCGTACCCTTTGGGCGTTCGCACTAATTTTAGCCTCTCCCTTAAAAATTTGCATTTTTAAACGCTTGCTTGCCAGCGAACGATTTAGTATGTTCTCTACCTTTTGCGTAACGCGCTCGCTCGCGCGCGCGTGCGCGTGCGCGTGTGTGTGTGTAAAGCCATCGTCGATGACGATTCCCGGACTCTCGATATTAAACTCGATTAAAACGACACTGTTGTACGCATGTACCGTGTATGTACTTATATGTATACATACATATGTACATATACTTTCGCGCGCGCACACAGATTGGAACTGCGGACGATGTGGCTACTCGTTCGCGCGAGATCGCTACGTGATTTAAACTGCGACTTGAGTGCACCGAGTCACGTTACCCGTCGGTTTAGCGAACGACTGTTTGCTGGAGACTTACAAATGATTTCTGGACGATCGGCTTTAGTCGAGCTCGGCAAGCCGTCTTACGTGCTACCTCACATGGAGTACCACGAGGACGACTTTAGAGCCCCTTATTTTTCAAGAGAATACCTTCTACGCGCGCGGTCAAAGAGCTTGTACACCGATGTTCGTAGTGGTCCAAAAGCGGCCCAAAAGCGGCCCAAAAGCGGCCCAAAAGCGAAGTGTATTACGTATGATAATTCGTTGTCGTGTAGGTAAGTAGGTACGGTAGCGAGTTTTCTTTAATAACGTTTCAAGTATTAATGTTTATTACAACAAAACGTCGTGCTTTTTACGTTCGTATCGGGAAAACATCTTCCCAGTAGATTCCACGGGTTATTTTACACCTGCTCGTCCGGCCAACTCGAATTTTCTCGGCGAAAGGAAGGTGGGCGATTTCGAGAAGAGACATTAAGAGAGATTAAAAAGAGGCGTCACGCTAACGGTGTCCGTAATGGAGGCGTGACACCTCTCCCAATGGCTTTACCTCCGCCTAATTACTCGACATTTTACACGGTTCATCGGGTATTACTCTTTCTCTTCCTCCTTGAAAGTCTCTCGCGGTTAAACAAACCCTAACGACGGAATTAAGAATCTCCCGCAGCCGCTCGATTCGGCCACTCTTCCCTCGAGTTAATAAGTCTAATCAAATTAATACGGGAAATAAAATCGTGCGCTCCCTTGGCTGGGCCGTCTCAACGAAATCGTTCCATTTGACAAATGAATGTTCACCATCTTTGTACATACTATACATGCATACATACATACATACATACATACATACATACATACATACATACATACATCTATGTATGTATATCTATTACCTATGTAATCTAGGAATATAACTCTTCCTAAGAAATTCGTAAGGTTCGAATTTGTCAGAAACCTTTTGCCACTCTGTCCTTGTCTATTTGATACAATGTTCCTCCATCCATCCATCCATCTATCTATTTTGGACCCACTTGTAAATTACTCGGCAACGCTTCAGCGATCCACGTTTTTCATCTAACTTATTTACGTTTTTCTACGTTTTCGTATTCAAAGAGGATAAATATGGTGCGATGCCGATCGACGTTTACGATCGATCTTGAACATCCGCCTTGATCGTGGCACTTCTCCTTGAGTCTTTCTTCTTCTTCTTCTTCTTTTTTCATCGCCTCTGCTTCGACGGCCGACGGAGAATCCGTCAAAATTCTGGATTAATACATTAATAGGGCATATTAGAAAATCAATTAAGTCGAAGCAGCGCTTAATCCGGTATTCGAGGATTAGCGAGTAACTTCACAAGGCGGGAGAAGGCTCATTTCCATGTTCTAGCGATTCTCACCGATTCCCGGGAAGAGTAAGAGAGGGAAAGCTCGAGGAAATGTATGCGTGACTACGAAGAAGAAGACGGAGAGAGCAAGTAAGAGGGAAAGGGGGTGGGGGGAAAGGGAAAGAGAAAAACGATAAGGACGAAGGAGAAGACCGAAAGGGTCCTCCGTGTTTCTCTTCGTTCGTTATCCCCATGCATTTCCACGATCCCGCAGGAGTTGCTTGCGCAAGCACTATCTTTATGCTTTAGAAAAATTTCTTCCACGGTCGTCGTCCGTAAAAGTATATCGCATTCGCTTTACTTAATCGAAGGCAATGTCCATCCAGCTCTATTCTCGTTCTCTCGTTTCGTTCGTGAAAACCTTCGTACGTAAAGAAATATGTTATAGGCGTGTATACCCTATAAACGTTCAAAAAGACACAAGGGAGGCCCAAAGAGTCGACTCGTTCGAGGTTGTATGTACATCGTCGTGTAGTCTATGACTTTTGATCGAGTTGCTCTTGTTCCCGGGCTCGTCTGCGGAACACTGCGGACGGATAAGATCGTTTTGGAAGCTTCGACGTTCCATGCGTATTCGATTTCGAACGAGTAATCGCGAACGATCGAATAGTAGCCACTTGTCGAACGTACATAGGTGTATGTATGTACATATGTTATGTAGCTAGCGAATGTCCTGCGTTATTCGCTGTTTCCTTCGCTTACCCAGACGTACTTTATGTTTCCGTCGAGTCATAGTATATTATAAGAGAATAACGCGGTTGGGGCTCACCACCAACGGCAATGGTCTCGCGCGTAACGCTTATGTCCCTCGTATGCTCTCTCTTCCTTTCTCTCTCGGGCGCACATGCGCGCTCGGCTAGATTTTACGAGGCCGTCGCCCCACCGCGCTCGCCGGTATTAACTTTTATTATTCTTTGAAACTTTATAATTACCTCGTAATATAATTGCTTTCGACGAAAACGCTCAGACATATAATACATAGCCCAGGCAAGCGTATTATTCTTAAGAACTCTTGCTACATACTTTCGGCATCGTCCACGTCCATACATACTTCATTCCGTTTTATTCCGATCCTTCGCCTTGGGAGGAGAGCATTTCCTCTAGAGGACCTCCTAATTCCTTCTCTTTCCGCGACACAATACCACTACTGTCAAATTAACGAGACCAGGAAGTTTCGGCTACTTTTGTCAATTTCTCGTATTCACAGTGACGCTGCGAAATTACAGCGAGTGGAGAGTGAGGGTTAGAGAGGGTTAGAAAGAGTGGACGACCTCCCCAGAAATAGTCTCGCAAACACTAGCACGATCTTTGAAACTGTCGCGTAAACGTAGTCGTTAACAACCCTTCGAGGATTCCCATGCGATACGTATTAAAAGCTGTTTGAACTTGGATGCGGATGTGAATGTGATATGGTACCTATACTGTGCGCGGGAATGAATGACGACCGAGGCTATGATATTTGTAGGTGGGACAACATTAGGAAACGACGATCGAGTCTGGTAGAGATCCTTAAGAAAGTTTTTTTATCGACGGGCTACAAGTTAGCTGCATTAAATTGCGAGAAACTTCATTTATCCACGCTAAAATTTGTTATATATATATATATATAATATATCACCGATGTTTACATGTATAGTATACTAGTATGTTCTATTTAATTAGCAACAACATAAAATACTCGCGAATGGACGAACGGAAACAGCATAACCGATGTATCCGATGTTCCGTTATCGACGTTCACCGTAGGAAAAAAGAGCGGTCGTTCCAATTGTGCGATCGACGACGATCGAAAGATCGAAAAAAAGAATTCGATATCAGATCGACAGTGATATTCGTTCCAAAAGTCACGTAAATTCCCACCGGTGGCGTTCGTTATCACCGTACACCGGCGCGGCGGTTGTCGGTGATTGTCGCGTTAGAGACGTATTCCCCTCGTCTGCTCTCCTTCCCTCCCTCCGTTCCTCTTCTAAACCACCCTCGAAACCCCGTCGTCGTAGCGTACCTACATGTGTTTTCTCGAGGGGTACCTACGTGCACTGCAGAATCGTATCGCGCATGCGTCCTATACGATTCCTTTCCGTTTCGCCCCGGCGATTTGAAATTTACTCGGAGATCTAATGGGAGAACCGCGTTTGCCGGAGAGAACGTTCTCTTAGACGGAAGGACTGAGANGGGACGAGAGAATGTATCGCAGGGAGTCGAACGTGAATTTGGCCTGGTCGACTTTGAATATTTCACGAGTCCGGATAGCCAATCGACGACGTTGCGGAACCTTCGATCGCAATATCTCTATCTTCCTCCGCGCTACGAATCTAGCAGACGTTCATATTTGCAGGATCTATTATCGATTCATCATCAGTGCGATCTCGCGGGATCTATCATTTATTCATCCTATTGTTCATAACACTCATTGGTGTTTAATAATCATTAAATATAAATGTATATTACTTTTGTCGAAGTTTTATCGACTCTGCTCTTCGATAGTTTGTGGATAATCGTATACTGAGAGAATAAAAAAGGCTGTAGGTGCAACGTATTTATACGTGAGAAACGTATTGCGTGTGCCATCAGCATTGCCATAAAATACGACAAAAGTGACATATTGATTTCTAACATAAGTGACCTTTTTAACAAACAAAGTTGCAAGGCACATGAACTCTAATATAAGTTACTACATGTGATACTTGAAGCCACGCTTGGGCATATTTTATTTAGAATAAAATAGAAAATAACAATTTGAAATGATGAATTAAGTACCTACCTATATTAACTAATTGATTACGTTAACTTTGTAAATAATATAGAAAAGCTAGCTTTATTTCACGTGTAATTCAAATTAATCATTTTCAAATAATCTCTCATTTTAGTTGATTAGATTATTCACATTCCTACTTTATATTATACTTCTCGGACCGAACGACACGATTCGCTTTGATTGAAAATTTTCAAACGGTGATCGAATTAGTTTCATCGGTAGGTACTCTACGGTAGCAAAATGTAGGAACGTAAAGACCGTCGTACTCAGGTAACATTTTGACGAAGGGTGAAACGACGTCGAAGTCGACGCGCGCGTCGCATCGTAGCGTACTCGTCTCAAAAGACGCATGCGCTCGTGAGATTCTCTCGCTTCGCTCTGTGACTCTCTCTCTCTCTCTCTCTCTCTCTCTCTCTCTCTCTCTCTCTCGTTCGCTCCTGGACGGCCCGTTCCGTGCCCTACCACGAGAGCGGCCGCCACGCGACCGTTGCCCCCACTACAGGCCGTGAGCGTGTGTCACGCTCCGGGTAGCTCAGTGCGTGCCCATTACACGGGCCGGCGGAGGGGGTACGGGGCGCGCGCGTACTCGTTCGCGAGTGGTGGGGTGAGCCGGTTGCGAAGTGGTGGGGATGCGAGTGCCGCGGACGGAGGAGCTGCTAGTAGTTCCGTACCAACTCTCCTTCGGTGCGTATGGTCGTTGTCGCGTACGTCGCGTCGCGATTAGAAGAGACACACACGGCGCACCCCTTGTTTTTTTCTCTTCTCGTTTCTCGTCGAAAGGGTCGTCCCTGTTTCGTCTCCAACGGAAGAGACAGAAATGAAGAAAAGTGTTCGAAAGAAAGACGAGCAGACGCTGTAGTATAGGAGGAAAAGTGTGTACACCTAATGCAACTCGAGAACGGTGTGAGTTTCAGTTTGATTTTCGACGAGGAAGACGACTCCCTTCGAGTGCGCGAAAGAAAAAGGGAGAGAGAGAGAAAGAGAGAGGTGTGTATGTAGTACCTACATACATAACTAACAAATTGAGAACGGGCATCCTCCTCCCCGTCGTTATCGCGAATCGTCTTTGTCGTCGCGTCCGTCGCATTTCGAGTGGTGATCTTCTTCTCGCGTGATCGCTTCCGTTGGTGGTGGTCCATTGCGCGTAACACGAATGTCGCGGCGCGATGTCGCGCGATAACGGACGCGTCGAGCCGCGAGGCCTGGCACTCAACGTGACGGCTTTCATCGGTTTCTCCTGACAATATGAGCCTCGCCGCCAACCATTGTTGTCCTCGTCGTCCTCGTACCACGCGATCGCTAGTAAAAGTGCAGCTGGTGGTGCTGGTGCTGGTGCTGGTGCTGGTGCTGGTGCTGGTGCTGGCGAGTGTCATCCTCGAGCTCGCCATCGTCAACGTCATCGCTCTCGTCACCGACATCGTCATCGCCATCGTCTTCGCCATCGTTTTCGTCTTCGTCTTCGTCATCGTTCTCCCTGTAAAATCTTCGAAAGCTCACCCTTACACCTCGATGGATTATTAATCGCGAAAGGTGGACCGCTAGCTCGCGAGTGTGGCTACGCGCAGTGTGCAACGGTGTTGTCTTCTTCGCAGCTTTAAAACATGTGCGACAGTTCCAGTGAGTTTTAATATTGTTCCTCCTGTGTATTATCATTCGTGCGGCGAGCCTAAAAAGGGGAAGAAAGAAGTACGAGAAAGGACGTGCCCTCGTCCTTTCCACTTTTCTTTCTTAACTTCCTTGTATCGCTCGTTACTATCGTTCTTTTTCTTCCTCGTATTGGATACTACCTCGGTCTACTACGTTGGTGCTATTACTCATTAAACACCCCCGTTTTGGGTGCTTACTCCTACTAAGGGAGAAGATTGTGCTTTTATTTTGTACCTTACGCTGATACAACGTGTATACAGTGGTGAGAAGATACGGATATCGAGCGATGATGGCAGCGTTCATGATCGCCAGCAGCACTATGGATCTTTGTCTGAGCACGGTCGTCGCGATGTGCCGCGCTTTCGCGAGCACCTCGACTGACGTTACGAATTGGAGCGTTACAAGGTAAATACACACACACACATTTTTTTAAATAACTCTCAAACGCAGTTTTTTCCACACATCTTTTTTTAGTATCATTACCGTGTGCGTGAGTGTACGCGTGGTTGTCTGTGTGTGTGTGTGTTATGAGACCATCCGAGATCGATTTTTACGTTCGATGTCGACGTTTATCACGCGTTTACTTTCGAAGCGTGCGCTCGATTATGTGCTCCGAACGTGTAGCACGATTGAAACACGCTTCGCCGATCAAGCGTGGCCCCATATCTACTCGAATACTTTTGCTCGATCATGCGAGGATAGTATCCGGTGAAATTAGTTTGCTCGATTAAGTGACGACCGTAACACACAACGTTCGGAGTGCACGCGTGTGAAAGAGTGAACCTGTGTTTACGAGAGGAGCGCGGGGTGGGGGGTGGGGTAGTAATTGACCAGAGTTTCGCGTTCAATCGTTTTCGTGTGTCCTCCGAGCGTGGCGCCGGAGGACGATCCTCGCGCTCTGCGAACGCGTCAAATATATGTAGGGCACCTTAAAATATTCAAAGGATCGATATTCTGCACTCGTCGTGCACCCTGCGATATAGATATATGTGTGCGCCCGCGTACGTGCCTCTCTGCGCGCGTATGCGCGCCGACGTACATAGGTACGTACGTACTACACTCGCGAACTCAAAGAGACGCTTTTTCAGACGGAATTATCGCGAATAACCTCGTGGCCACGCGTCGTCGGCAAGATATCGATTTCATTTAGATGAAACGCGGTTGAACGAAGTTCTGCGTTAAAATTTCCCGCGACTCACATCGGTATATCGATAGATCGATATATCGCTTGACGGTAAACGCCGCACCGCGGAGAATCGCTTCGTTTATCGATTCTCCCTGTCAAGTGATTAATGATTGCGTTAATGCTCGGCACATAATCAAACCCTGCAAAAGAATTTGTCCCAACCGACGAATCGGCGTCTCGCCAGCAAAATAAATGCGAATTCCGATCGTTTCGCTCGCTCGCCCCTGCTGTGACAACGATTTACAATTAAATGCAATCCCGACGAGTCGGCGAGCGGAACGCTTTTACGCTTTTTGTTCATAGCCGAAAATCGGCTCTCTTTTTATAACGATTATTTTTTTATCATTTACTGGAACTCGGAATTCTCGTACCCACCGCATTAACTCGACGGGGAATTATCGATTTTATGCGAATTCTGGCATTCGATTACAGGAATCTTTATGGAAGTTGACTTTATTTTGCGACTGTCTATAGATAGATATACAATGTATGGACGATATCGATCTTTCCTCTCTTCGTTTTTCGTCATTGTCGTTGTCGTCGTCGATTCTACGCAATTTTCGATTTTCGAACGACCACCGTAGCCTGCAGTACAACAGAGTTTTAAATTTATATCGTAATCGAGCGTTCCGAGCACGAACGTTCTCTTTCAACGTTTAAAGTACCTAAGCGAGAGAGCGCGCAGAGCATTAACTTGATAGACGTACCGGCTTCGTTTGTGCGTCGTTTCACTTTGTGTCGGGTGAAAACTCGCACGCACGAGTTCGTGGACGGGTGGTAGCGTTTAATTCAATTACGCGTATCTAAACGCGATTCCGTTCTCCACCTCGAAGAGTAAACGAGAGTATAGAAGGTAGAGAAAGAGAGCGAGAGCGAGAGCGAGAGCGAGAGAGAGAGAGAGAGAGAGAGAGAGAGAAGGGCGGGGCGGGAGAGGGAGGATGAGGGAGAGGAGCTTTCGTTTGGCAAAAGTTGCATCGTTCAGAAATGAAATCGAAGTTTGGCCCTCCCACTCGGAAATCGTACTAAACTAAACGATCAAATTCATACACGAATTAGAATCGTTCTTACACCAGAAGCTTCGCTAGTTGGCGCGATCAAAGTCTCAAGATTCTCGCTCCAAGGTTAATTCGACTTAATAGTACGAGGAAAGTTGGCCCACTTTGCCATTTTATAACTTCGATAACGAACTCACGGGTGCTCGCGTTAGAGTAGCGACGATGACGATAGTGGTAGTGGTGCCGTACGCGTTGAAAATTCCGGCCTTTTTCAAGCTACCGGATTACGAGAGAAAGAGGAAGAGAGAGAGAGAGAGAGAGAGCGAGGAAAAGAGAAAGCCGTAACGAGGGTGCGCGCCTACATGTAGGCGCTCTCGCGTGTGCAAAAGCGTGTAAGCGCACCCCCTATGCGGATACTTTCTCTCTCCCTTTTTCCCTCCACTCGCTTATTCACTCATTCTCTCTCACTCACTCCCACGCTCGCCGAGATAGAATTTGTCGGTGGAATTTTAATTCCGACTATTCCAAGAGCTAAATAGCACTTTAATATCGGCACGTAGTAGCCTTGCTTCCGCCACGAAGGAATGAGACTGAAAACGCGCTAGAAATACTGTAAACGGGAAGGTACTCCGAAAAAATCTACTCTTCGTTGTTGACCATCCTCCTTTCCATCCTTTACACTGACTTTCCCGCCACCGTGATTTTTGTTTACTCTTTTAAACGAAATGGGGCCCATCGAGGTCCTTTGCGAAAGTCCTTTAGGAATTCTTGATTCTTTCTTTCCGAAAAACAAGGAACTTTTATTCGCCAAGTTCGTTGTGTCAAATCGTTAATAATGATCTTTCATTCTCCTTTTCGTTGACTTTCGGTCACGGTGGTTTCAGCGAATTGCTCATTCACAATCGAAAACGATAGAAGGAACTAAGCAGAGAATAGTACATACGAGCTATAATCGATTATTTTCTCGTGTTACGGTTCAGCCGTGCTTTTAATTTACGTCGTCGAATTACCGTTGGCCGGCTTTAAAAGCTCGCACAGCTGTTGCACGATGCGCACAAGAGATATCGACGACAGTAAAGCTTTTACTAATGAGATATAATTAATACGATACCACGGAGGCTTTTAATCCGGCTGATCTATTTCCTTGGAAATAATTGTGATAAATTGGACGCACGGGATAGGATAGGCTCTTAAAGAAGAAAAAAGAAAAAAAAAACAAACCAAAAAATAGAAAAAAAAGAAAAAAAAGAAAAAAGATAAAGGAAAGGAAAAGGAAGACTCGAATCGTGGAAATTGAAGGACGATATAAACGTCGGAGTGTCCCCTTGGCAGGGTGATCATTTTTCATCTCCATAAAGAAAACTCTCTTGGTCGATTCGGGCGGGACTCTCTCGGTGGTCGAGAAAGAGAGAGAGTCCCTTCCTTTTATTTCGCGAGTCTCCTTCTACAGGCGACGCGGTGAGCCGTGAAACGCGAAGCGTGGAGCTCGGAAGAAGCCCGGAATCGTGCGGACCTCGTTTTCAGAAGGGCCGATTTGTCGGCGTAAAATTCACGAGTTGGAAGAAGGAGACGATGATATAACGTCGGGCGAAACGAAAGGCCGGCCGGATTGGTTGCGGGGGTGGTAACGGGGTGAGAGACGAGGAGGCGAGGCCAGGGCAGGGTAGAGCAGCTCGACGAGACCACCACCAGCACCAATACCAACACCAATAGCAGCAGTAACGTTACGAACACTAGGACGGTAGCTCTACGTCGTCGATTCGCTTTCCCAGGCTTGGTGGTGGCGACCCATCCACCGCCACGAGCACTGCCAGCAGCAGCAGCGTGGCACCCTTCCTGCCACCCTTCCCTTCTGTGCCACCTACCGATCGATTTGCTGAAAGTAAATAAAATTCGCTCCTGAGTAGCCTGAAGCGTCGCGTCTCTCGCTCGCCTAAAGCATCACTGCGCTCTGTGTCATGCGATAAATCAGGACACCAAGGAGGTGAGCCAAAAGTCATTGAACGCTGTTTGTATGTGTATGTGAGTGTATATATTTGTTCTTTTCTCTCCCGCTCTCTCTCTCTCTCTCTCTCTCTCTCCCCCTCTCTCTCTCTCTCTACCGCTCTCTTATCCTGGTTCACTTGCCCGACAAGCCGGCGAAACTCGATTTCGCTCGCGGGAAAAAGCTTTCCGTCGCATCGTCGAGCTAACGAAATTTCCTCGGTAACTCTCTTCCAATTTCGAAATTTAGCACCAGCAAGATGGTAGATGGGTTTATAGGTTTGTTCGTTGTCGAAGACGTTTCAGCATTCTCTTCCGTCCAATCGTTTTGCCATATTTCGTACTTCAGTCTTTTCAAGTAGGACTAATTAATGAAGCCCGTGAACCGAATTCTCAAATCGTGGTTGGAAAATTTTCCACGTTTAACCCAAATTTCTTGAATATCATCGATAAATAATCCCTTTAGCCGTAGGTATGTACAAGAGCGTTGGTAATACAGAGTCGCTTCGGGGCGATAGGATCGATGTTTATCAGATTCTGGATAGCGCTCGACGGGTGCAACGAAGCATAAAGCCGATAAAGTATGTATTACCTGACGCGCGCGCGCGCAAGATACGTCATCCGTTACAAACGAAAAGAATGATACGGTGAGCCGCATTGTGTATCGGCCGATACATGCTCCATCTGCTACTACTATCGCCGCCGTTGCTGCTGCTGCCGCTGCGTTACTATGTTACTGTGCTCGATCTAAAGGAAGCAACGAGAGAGGCTAAAGTTACAGCAATAATCAGAATTAAAATACTTCGAACAACGTGTTCTCTCTTTTTCTCACGTTTCTCTCGTTTTCTCTTGTTAATTTCTCTTTGCGTAATCATTACAGCGTTATCTCGTCGAAATTTGCAAAAACTTCATCTCACATAGGTACTTACCGCATTTTATTTACATCCTCGAGTGCGAAATCAGCACGAAATAAAAGTGGGATATAATATTAAATGCATCGTTTTGCTTTCAGATGAAACTCGATTCGCCGAGAGACGAGAATGAAATTCGTTTAAAAATTTCTATATCTATGTATTTAATACGAAATTCGATATAAAGGCCGCATCCGTACCGGGGTATAATAGATTATGTTGCAGAGATCTCGCTTGCGATGTACAATTAAGGCGAGGCTGTACTCCCATCGGTACACTCCACTCCCCTGCGGCACCATCGTTGCCCGCAAGCGGCACCACCAACTTGCACGAATACGATAGCGTAGGTATATTGTACGCCTATGCAAAACGACCTCTGCGCGCTAACGGGTAGCACCTCCTTGCGTGTTCTCCGCGCTCTCCGGTGTATTTAGTTGCCCTTAAAAAATAACGCCCCTGTAAATCTGATCTTTCGAGAATAAACTTTCTCGGCAGTCGCGTGGCTTTCTTTAGGCTTATCGGCTTCACCATTTTCAAGCGAACCAATACATGTTTCCAATATATGGTATTCAATTCATTTCATGGTAAGAAGCAATCTCTTGTTTTTATATGCGTGAAAGTCGAAGAAACTTTTCACGAGGGTGACTCGCTACGTGCATCGAACGAACGAACGAACGAACGAACGAACGAACGAGCGAGCGAGCGAGGAAACAAACGAACTTTGGGCTTTCGAGAGTGGCCACGGGCCACGGAATGTTAAGCTCTCTCGCGGATGCCACTCGCAGCGTATTCTCGAGTTTCGAAATTTTACGAAGAGAAAAAGTTCTTTTACGCGCGCATGCGAGCGGGGAAGTCGCGAACCGACTCGAAATATTAATACGTCGAAAGAAAACATTGTGATAAGTGGAAAGTAGGGGTGGAATATTAAAAGGACGTTGCGCGTAACGAATAAATTATTTTTATATTTTACGAAAGAACGGGCGTTCTATACGATGTAGGTGTTGTGTACGTTTACACGAAAAAGGATGCGCACGTATGCAGTAGGTACCTACCTATGTATTATAGATACCTACCGGTGCACGGCAACAAGCCGGAACAATTAATTCTAATCGATTAATTTACGTACGGTGAACATTACAGTGCTAGCTGTCGCGTACCAGCATTATTATGTCCTCTTTATCTATCTACTTGACTCTCTCGCTCTCTCTCTCTCTCTCTCTCTCTCTCTACCCCTCCCTCTCCACCACTCCCCGTAGTTCACGGAAATAGTGTATCCGAATGGTCGTCCGTCACTTTGGCCCACCACAAATTAATTATCCCGTAAGCATTATTTTAATTAACTCCGGCGATCAAAATTCTCGTGGAGTTTTTGCATCGTTCGCTTTTGCACGAATGAAACGCTCCTTCCTTTCTTTTTTCCTCTCCTTCCACCTCTTTCTGTCCACTTGTCTAAGAAAAAATTCTAGCGGTGCTTTCGAAAATAGATCGCCACCTTTGACTACCTCCGCTGCCGCTTAATAATGCGATCTTTTTCTATTTGCGCGCGAAGCGTCTCCCTCCAACGGAGACGAAAGAAATCTCTGGATCCCGCCGAAAGTCGCATAAAGGCCACTCTTAGGCATCTTCGAAAAGTCGTCGTCGGATGGTAGCTCCAGGCAACGTCGTCTTTTTCATGGTTAAGAAGAGGGAAGTAGCGGATGCACACCGGGTGGGTACGCTCGGCAAAGCGTCGTCATTGAAACACGCTAATTATGAGTTAGACAGGAGTGCACTTTAACCTTAAGAATCGCACTTTGCTGCTCGCGTTCTCTCGCGCGGGACGGGGGAGGGGGTGGCGTACAAAACGGGGTAAAATTTCTTTCTCTCGCTTTTTTCGAAAGTACCTACGTAGTAGGTAAGGTACTCGACGATGTCAGTGAAGAAAGTCAGATCGATAGCGATCTCAGGTAAGGCGAAAGGAATCATTTCTCAAGTTCGGAAAGGTCGATGTTAAAGGTCAAGACTGTGTTCTCGAAACGTATCTCAAAGCTTGCACGGCCGATTTGCATGAACATACATTTTCTCATCGTATATTCCGGTAGTTTGCATAAATAACGAACCGGGAAATGCGGAATGCAAAATAGCCACGCCTTCTTCCCCTCTTCTCTTAGCGCCTCCTCACTCTTTCCATCTCCGACACAGCGACGCAACGGGGCCGCGACTCTCGTTCGAAAACTCGAAAATCCCCGAAGGATTTCATCCAGCTCGGTGCTTTATTTTTAAACAATGAAAAGCCCCTAGGAGCTGCGGCCCGTAATAAGTTTACATAGACCGTACGTACCTACCTATACAGATGTACAATATGTATACATACGTATGTACCTACATATCAACGTCGGTCGAAAGTTTTCATCGTTCATTTTGCGTAGGATAGAAAGAAGTAGGTAGGCACGCTCGCTGGTCCGCTACAAGGATTTACCGTCAATTATGAGTGAAACGGAGAAATTAGAATTTCGACCGATCAACCAGGGCGTGCGCGCGCCCCTGCGATATCGACGTTTATTTATGTAGCGTCACGTAGGTATACGACGAACGGCCGTGAATATTCGGATAAAAATTACTCAAGGTAGTTAGGTAGATAGGTACTATCACGTGGGACATCGGCGAACGTTTACACGATGAAACGTAAAATGCATCGAATGTGTATAGCCTTCTCGTATACCTTTTGTGCTCCGAATTCGACCGGTGAATAGTTTGGTGCGCGTAACGCGCAAATCGCTCTCGAGCTCGTTTCAGCTCGTTGCATTCTCTCTCGCTCTCGGATCCGAGCGTTTCGCGTAACGCGATAGGAGATTACGAAACGATAAGGATTTTTAGTATGGAAAGAGTAGTCGTACAGCTCTACGACTTGTACGGGGGAAGAGAGATAGGTAAAGACGAGAGACGTAGGTCATTCACAACGTGGATGGAGAACTAAATGCACGTAGCGTTTGTTGATTAGCTTCGAAATACAGATAGTCGTGTAAATATGTGTCATACGAAACGAGAGTCGATCCATAAGCCCATCGACGATAACCGTCGATCTCCCGTTTTTTCTTTTTTTCCAAAGAATGGCAAGAACGCCATTCGGTTTGTGCTCTAATTAGTACTACCGTTAACGGACAACGAATGTTAGAGAAAGAGAGAAGGAAAGTGAGAAAGAATCTCTTGAGCGTGACGTTATTAAGCAGCCCGAAGTGAGTACATTTGCGCGTGAAGCGAACGTTTGGCATCTTATGAGGCACGAAACGCGAAAGGCGAAGGAGTGAGTGAGTCCTAAGAGCAATGTTCGCCATTTTCTTTCGAAGAACGTAATCCCCCTGTCTGGAAGGGCACACAGCGCGAGCGCGTAATATTAATATAACGTCATCCATCCGACTTAAATAAACGGGACGTCGCGTCGTCGTCTTCTCTTCCTTCTCTTCTTCCACAAGACCCTCGCAGAGACTCGTTCGCGTAACTCGAAGTCGCAAAGGTAGAAACTTATTGTTAAATTACAGCACCGCTACCACCACCGCTACCATCGTCGAGACGATGGAGCTTCCTACGGTTGGAGTTTACCACGGCGCAATCAACTTCGTGTATGTGATTTATGTGGCTCTTATGCGAGGAAAATTAATCACGGAATGGAATTAAAACAACCGCGAGCTTCTCCTTTGCCTGCGTACAAAACGTAGTTAGTTGAATTTACGAACGTCAGTCCTGCTATTGCCGCCCGATGATTTTCGAGGGAGTAAGAGACAGAGCCGAAGAGAAAAGGAGATTGAAATGAAAAGAGATCGTAGGTACGTTGGAAATGACAGCTGCTAGGATAGTTTTATTCCGAT
>JAIFRP010004416.1:209564-220928 GCA_032403825.1 Odynerus spinipes
TGTGTGTGTGTGTGTGTGTGTGTGTGAAGTTGGAACAAGAGAATCAAGTGAGGCGAGGCTTGGGCTACCCGAGATAGGCGTATCTGTTTCTCAATCTATGAAATGAGCACATCATCATCCCGTTACGCTAACAGACACAGTAGCGTGTGGCAAGAGCGATTCAAAGCGACTCGCCAATGCGTAGCAATAGCAGCAGCAGCAGCAGCAGCAGCAGCAGCAGCAATAACAGCATCGGTACCAGGAGAAGTCAGGTGGTCCGAAACTGCAGGAGCAAACCTTCGTGTTCATGATCTCGGCGTTCTTAGCGGCGTACTGGCTGGCTAAATGGAGTGGCATTAGCGCTAGCACCGCCACGTGGTGTATCTTACTCCCCGATAGAGAGACGGAGTACGTTGAGGGAACGTGAACATGAGACAGAGAATAAGAGAGAGAGGAGCGAGGAAGGGAGAGAAGGGTAGAATTCGTCGAGTGAGCATAGCAGCGACTAGAGCGCTATAATACTCCCTAGAGAGGGTAAGTGGGATAGCGCGGAAGCAGCGTGGCTCGTCGGCTGGCTAGGGAAAGGGGCGGGTGAAGCTCGAGGTGGGGTAGCCGCTCGATACCACTGCGGCACGGCCAAAGTTGAAGCTATATCGCTACGACTACACCACGAGTACGCTACGACTCTCTTTCTCTCGTTTCGTCTACAGTTTCTCTCTTCCTCTTTTCGTCCCTTTCTATCTCCCCCTCTCTCTTTCACCTCCCACGTACGCGCAGCGCGTTATACTAAGCGGCCTACAGCCTTTGCCCGGTATCTACTCCGAAATCTAGCCTCTCCGCGTCACCCCGCGCAATACGCGCCACCTCGTGCTCTCCTACAACCCCTTCTTTCATCTCTCTCTCTCTCTCTCTCTCTCTCTCTCTCGTTCCCACGTGTTCTTACGGACGGCCATGGAAGGCCAAAGAAGAGCCACCTACCGTTCTACCAGCTACTCCTACGCTAGGGTTTCTGTTCGCCTCTCTCATCCTACAGGATCCCTCTAGGGGATTCAGCCGACTGCGCTCTTTAAACAACGAGACACCTTTCCCTCGACTACGTCTCAATTCTCGCCCTAAGAGGCTCGATCTTCCTTCATCTTCCGCCTTGATTTCCTTCCTTCCTTCCTTCCTTCCTTCCTTCCTTCCTTCCTTTCTTCCATTTCTTCCACTAATTCTATCTATCTATCTAACTGTCTAGCTATCTATTTATCTACTCAGCCCGATCTCGAGTTCTCCTTTCAAGATCTTTGTCCTTCCCTATTTACCGTTTGTTAGCAGCCGATCTCCAACTTTGTGATCTCTATCGTTTACCTTATTTTCCATTCATGAGATAACGCAATGTTTTCGAATTTCTTGTTTCGCTGGATGGCGATCGATTTCCTTTTGCCGGAACCCTTGTTAAACGACACGATCGAATCCTTTGAGTTATGGTAATGGTTTTCTTCGGGGTTGAGTGGGTATTCGATTTGGATCGAAAAAAGGTCGAAAAGATTCTATATCCAAGCTTTTCCTGCGAAATTTTTATTTCCGCACACGCATATAGTGTATGCGTGTGCGAATGTGTGTTCCCAAAATGCGGAATTAAAGTTTAATGACTTATACTACTTATTGCGTTAATAAAAGGTTATATGAATTGAATCTGTCTGGTTTCGAGCGATGAATTCCCAAATTGAAACATCAATCAGAAGATCGTCCGACATTAACTAAATAACCAGGTATGTTAATATTATCTCTATTAACAATCGTTTTATTCATGGAATTTATTTTAAATCTTTCCTGTTATTTTCAGTTTTAAATCATTATTTGCTCTTTAGAAGGGGCAGTAGCAACGAACTTGTCTCTGTATTACACTTTTTTACCAATAATACGATTAGCGGTAAAATCCGCTGACGTAAAGTTTAGCTCTGCCAAGGGGCAAGGCCACGCAAGAGGTCCCTAAAAGGGGACACCATCGTACAACTCTACGCGTATAGATTATCCGGGGGATTTCGAGGCGTCGCGTCGCTTGTTTCGATTCGTAAATGAAGCATACACAGGAGGGTTTAGTCGCTGTATGGACCGCATTCCGGTGGTAAACAGCCTGCAGCTTTTACCTAGGTATCTGTTTATCTCCACTTTACCGTCGGGAATTTATCGTCCGGGTATCTCTTTTTAATGGCGATTCACTTGGGAAGAAAGATAAACCGATGAATATCTGATAGTATCCACCGTCGGCGGAAGTCTTTCTTTATTTTCGTCTCCGCCGATAGTTACAGTAAACATGTGCATGTATAGGATAGACATATGATAAAAGTCAAAAATTCGAACTGACGCTGTTTTCTTCGTTCATTCAGAGTAAGAGACTTTCATGCTAATATTCGTGATTTAATCTCGCCGTGATTATTAAGTCTCTCTCCCACTCCCCTCCCTCTTCTTCTTTCTTTCGTTTGATTAAATAAAAGGAAAAGCCCGCTTTCGAAATGAGTAAAACGGTCGGTAAATCTTGACGGAATTTCATAATGGACCCGTCAAATGCAGGGAACGCGCAAATTTCCGTTGGTCGTTTTGGATAAAGAGAGATATCGTTGGTCGGAAAAGCATCGTAAGCTATCCAATTTCTTTCCCCGGCGAGAGTAAACGAGCGAGCCGAGCTGAACAAGCCGAGTGTGGGTCCAGGGAGTGGATTGTATGCGTGGCCATTAGAAGACGCCATTAGAAAGAGTAGGAGGATCTTCCCAAAGGGAAGTTGGAAGCGCGATCGAAGGCAATCATCCTCTTTCGCGTTGACCGAGACGATAGCGAAGACAAGAGTCGACTTTGTTCGACTCGGTTCACGTTCTTTCGTTCTTTTCCCGGAGGATGTGCAGCTGTGCTGTATCTTCTTCGTTCTGCTCTCGCTCGCGTAATTCGAAAGGTAACGGTTCGTACTCCGTTAAGAGCTTTTCCAAGAGAAGAGAAGAGAAGAGAGAGAGAGAGAGAGAGAGAGAGAGACGAGGGAGGCAGAGGGAGAGAGGGAAAATATGCGCTTCGATACGAGCTAATAATTTTTTCATCGAGTCTCGGTCGTCTTAGAAAAGCGAAATAGAAACACAGAGGTACAGAGGAAGGGAAGATTATCAAGAAGAGAAAGGCACTGACTCGTTCGAATGTAGCGGCCAGGATCGGTAGAAGGAAGAAGCTCGTGAAAAGGAAGAAGGTACATACTACACACGGATAGGCGGTTTTACGGGAAACGCCGGGAATAAATATTTTCCTGTAATAGCCCGCGGGCTCGAACGCTTCGACACGGCGAAAAGTGTTCCACTCGAGTAGGTACGCGACTACCTCGGCTCCGTTTCCCCATTCTCTCCTCGCTCCACAACCTTCCCCTCCTCCCACTACGTCGACGATTCTCGCCTCCGACTGCCGACGAGCTACCTTTTTTTAAAAGGAACAACGTCGATGAAACTCGCCTGGCTCTTCCTCCTTTTCCGTTACACGCGTACCCAACACTTGCCCACGCTCTTGCCGAGGTTAACGCGTTTGGCTTTCGTCAGAGAATTAATGTGGATTCTTTGATCTTCCAACGTTCATCCGTTTCCTTCACTCGTTGCCTCGTTGGTCTTAAGACGACGTTTCGGTGAAAAGGAAATTTTCTATAGGGCGCGCCTTTCTCTTTTTCCTCCGCAAAAGCGAATCGGGAACCTCTTTTGAGTTTCCACACCCCCAACTCATCTTGCTTCCTCTTCTTCTTCTTCTTCTTCTTCTTCTTCTTCTTCTTCTTCTTCTTCTTCTTCTGTTTCTTTTGTTTCTTTTTCTTCTTCTATCCATAAAATTCCCTTTTCCGAACATAAATTTCCAAGAATCGTAACGAGACAGACTCCTTTCTTTCATTATCCGTAAGCTCATAAATGGTGTTCGCCTAAGATTTTGCTTAAGATCGAGAATGTCAAGGGCGAGCGAGAAGAAATAAGGGCAGTTTAAATCAGGCCGTCAATAAAATCGTATGAGAGATAAAGCGCGTAAAGGGACGATCAATATTTTCTCATTGGGTACTGCGCTCCCATCCGTGAAAGCAAATGTTTCTGTTTTTGTTCGTTAAATAACTTTATTCCGGCGGTCGATGAAAGCGGCCAGAGTCAAGTAAATATTTTTTAAGCCCGATTATACTATGAGCTAACAGAGGGAGAAAACGAGAGAAAGAGAGAGAACGAGGGAGGCCAAAGGCACGAGGATAAAGTCAGTGTGAGATCGATTCAATGTGAACGTGGAAGTTTATGCGTCTGTGTTTTGTGTATGTGTAAAAATGTAAAAATACAGCTGTGTACGCGCACACACGTTCCTTCTCCCTCTTCCAATGCCAAATGGATCGTTTAATGTTTATACGTACATGTACGTACATGTATTTTCCATGCACATTTATATTTCACGTATACATTCACTTTCGTATGCGCGTTCGTGTTTATTTTATATGTATATATGTATATATGTATATACGTATATACGTATATACGTATATACGTATGTATATACGTATGTATGTATGTAGGTAGGTACATGGATGGCATACTTTTTCTGCTCGTTCCATTTTGTTCAATCGTCTGAAACGGATGTACTTTTTAATATATAATATTACTTTTGTAGATTTTCGAAATAAGAGAACACTTCATAAAAGATTTTTAGAAATACGATATAGATTATCAAGGCGCGTGTTTAAAAATCCACGTTACACGATACGCGCACTTGTTTCATATGAAATTGTTAATGCCGACAATCAACCCTTCGCCCTACGAAACGTGCACGTACGCGCCGTCCGCTAGAAATATTTATATCGTTAAAATACACACATCGTTTTTCATAATGCGATCGTGCATTGGCCGGTATGTGCGGGCGGGGGCGCGCGCACACATAAAGTAACTCACGGGAAATCGAGATTTAACGATGCCGTCTAGTCACCATTCTGCCCTCTCATCCTACTTTATATGGCGAGAATCGCCAAAGCAGCGTCTCAACACAATAATAAAGCATACGATTTCATATTTTTCATCGAACGATACAGAGAGATCGAGGTTGGACGTTTAGCCGTGGGGCGTAGACCTGGGCAGTCAATCAATATCACGATTCTCGCGTGAAGAAATAAATTGTCTTCTTTGATTGCTGTGTGGTTCGAGTTCGCTAGACTCCGAGCTACGAGACTGAGAGGGAAAGGAGATCGAGAAGAAGATAGAGAATGAAGAGAAGGGGGTGCGGGGAGGTGGGAGGAAACGAAGCCATAAGTTTCCCGATGAAAACTCTGCACGAGAACCCGAGAAGAAAGGCTAAAAAATCGTTGATCCTTCCAACGAGAAAGGATGAGAGGAGGAGGTGGCGGTAGTGGCGGCGGCAAAGGGAGGGGCAAAGTTTCGTCGATGGAACTACTAGTTTTCTTTTCTTTCTTTCTTTATTTCGTCTTTTCCTTCCTTATTCTTGTCCTCCTTCCATATCCCAGCCTCCTCCACCTCCTCCACCTCCTCCACCTCCTCCTCCTCACCTCTATCGTCGTGGAATCGAATATTGTTTTGCAGAGCCGTCGGGGTGGAATTTAAATTGCTGTCGCAGTCTATCTCTCCTTGGCTCCTACTACGTTCCGCAGTTTCGATCTCTCTCGTTACGTTTCTCACGGACGAACTGCTAGAGTATCCGGCTTTCGGATGTGGACGAATTACTTCGCGACTATCGAACTGTCCTATCGCGTTTCTCGTTCGAACGAACCGAGACCAAGAGCAGGAAGTTTCTGAAATTGTTTGTCGGCACGTTCTCCTTTGTTCTTGAGCTACGAAATAACCACGAAAATGTGGAAACTTACGTTCTCCTTTTTTCCATTTCTTCTTCTCTTGCTCGTTTTTTGTCGTCTCTTCAGAAATATATCACAAAGTGCATTTCCAATGGTACTGCGGAAAAAAAGAGTAGAACGAAGGTCCCCACAGTTTGCATAATTCATCGACCGACAAAATTTGCGATCGCCATAGACGAAGTTCTCTCAAATAAAGGACGAGATAAAGAGGATCAGAGAGAGAGAGAGAGAGAGAGAGAGAGAGAGAAAGAGCGAGAGAGAGCGAGAGAGAGAAGGGGAAGGGCTCCGAATGGAAATGAGTTTCGCCCTGTCCTTCGCATACGAGCGGCCAAAGGAAAAAATCTATTTTGCAGTTTATTGCATTATTAGGAGCGAGGTCGCTGCAAGCGCTCGCGCGAATACATCAAGAGTAGGTACCTAAGTATGTACCCACTACGGCGACGGGGTCAACGACTTTTTTGTTTGATATGATGCAATCCATTTTATCGAGTTAACTCTAAAGACGATGAACGACGAATCTATGGTGGAGATAATATACGTTTTTAATGGGGAATTAATAACTCAAGAAAAAATGTAGCACGCGATAATCAGCGGATTCATCTCGTTTTTCTTTTCTTCGTGACAAGTAACTCGAAACTATTGATTCTTATACTTACAAGGTAAAACCTTAAATGATCTATACGATCCAAGTCACTCGTTTTTATTAATCTCCAAAGGCGTATAAATACATACCGAAACTTTATTCATTCATTCCGAGGTCTATAACTGTGTACTGTATTAGTGGGCCTAGCGGATGGTTTAGCAAGTAGCGAACAATTTTTCTCGGCTATTCTCGAACTACTCGGCCGTTTCCTCGAGAAATTAAATGGGTCAGCGTATCGAAACGAAAGAAATCGCTGCGAAGGACGGATTTTTGAAACGATTCTATAGAAACGAATAGAACGAGAGTAAGGACATCAAGAACATTTCTAACCGAGAAGATCCAAATGAGCATGCACTTTTTCTAATGTTTTTTTTCCTTTTCTAAAAAAAGAAGAACTTCGATCTGTGACATCGCGTCGGTTCGTTTGAATTTCACGGAATTATTTAAGCGAATTACGGCAGATTTAAAATCATCGATAAGGTCTCGTGTAAATTTCGCTCTTCGCGGTTGGAAAACAATTTTACGAGTCCAACTCTTAGAGCGATCTACGTAAAACGTGTTTTAGTCGTACGCTCCGGGAGGATCGGCNNNGGGGGGGGGGGGGGGTAACGGAGCTAGTATGTTATACCTACCATCTTGTAATGCGAGCTCGAATTCGGGTTAAAAGCTGTGTACACTACTCGAGTCGCAAAAGAGCAGTGGAGGGAGAGATAGAATGTTGAGGAGAGAAGGATGTGTGAGTGAGAGCGCGAGAGCAAGTAGATAGAGGAGGAGAAGAAGAAGAGACGACGACTGCACAGAGCATCACAAACGCAGGGAGCGCCTAACTTTTCCTGGCAAATGTTTCAGGACTCGCTTGGAAAATGTTTGTCGATGAAGCCGGATTTGCGAGAGGTTGCCGACGGTTTAATACCGAAACGAGAAAAGTGCAAAACCGCGGACCGGCTGCATCCTGGATCTTTTAGCACATCCCCTACCGTTCTAGCTACCTTCGCATGCACGCGTTGTCGATAGTGCGCTCCGCGCCAACTTCTTCTTTTCCAGCGGCATTATATTCTCGTGTAATTCAGCTTTCTTGCTGAATACAATAGGGAACGAGTATCCACTTGGAACTTTACGTATTTGCGAGTGTCGTTGTAGCGATCATTGCTGTTCGGGTTTGCTGAAACAGTGCATGGGATCGTAGAAATGGAAATGAAAGTGGTTAACTGTGTCCATTGAAAAAGGAAGTAAAAAATCAGAATGATAATAGTACGCGCGAGTGACTCGCAAGAAGAAAGGTAGAGAGAGAGGAATACGTTGGTGTTTTAACGTCGACGAAATAATTGCTATGAAATTAACGCGATCATTCTGCCTTCTTGTTTTTATACCATATTTTATATTCCTCGATGTTCACGAAGAATCGACGTTTATGTAATGTACATATCTTTTGCCTCTCTCTCTCTCTCTCTCTCAAGTAATTCATAACATCTCTGAGCACAATAACAATAAACGCATAACGAACCCGTTCCATTCTGCCTGCTCGAGAGTAGCCGCGCGAATGACACTTGATTTTTTCTTGTTATCGACATTCCCGTTCGCCGTCGTCACGTTGTGTCGCGCGGCTGAATGCTTTTAGCGAGAACAGAGAAACTGAAGCGAAAGGCAAACTAGTTACAACGCACAAAGTTACGCGGCCGATCGGAATCAAAGCTCTGCTATGTGTATAATGCATCAACGAGAAGTTTGCCGATCCATTCACGCAACTTTTTACGCAAAATTCGACTTTTCTTTGACGTTGCACGACTACGCGCTCTTTGCAATATATTATACATGTATGTATGTGCGTATGTACGTGCAAAGCGAGTGAATTATTGGTGCAATAAACGCGTTTGTTCCGTCGAAGTATTCTAAAGGGAACGTGCTGTTAACTCGTTACGTTAAGTAAATAGACGTACTGGTTCGCATTGGAATATATTCGAGACGAAAGATACGTTATTGATCGAAGTGAAACGCGATTCTTACTTTTCATTGGTCATTTCTTTTTTTCGGTTATATTCGCCGCTAACTTGAAAAGTTTGGAAATTACGAAACATCGAGACGTACATTTATTTCGCATACCATTCCATGTAACTCTCCCGTAGGACTAACCGGATGCTCGTGCGCGCGTGTGCGTGCATGCGTGCGAGAGAGAGAGAGAGAGAGAGAGAGAGAGAGACAATATCGCATCGCAGCTCTCTCGGTCGTACCGCATTATTACAATTATTATCGATATCTCAAGTGTATTACACGTCGCGGCCAAATGTGGACAAAGACGTGTAATTGCGAGGAACGTGACGAGCGACGGGCTTCGTCGAAATTCCGTGTCACGCGATCGGCGCCTCGCGTTCGATGGATCGCGTGCCACGTGTTGCACGCCGTCGAGGACTCCAAAAGATTCCGAAGGCATCCTCGAGGATACTGCCGAGAGAGAAATAAATCGTTTACACGTGAGGAAAAGACGCATCTTACGTACCTCTTCCTTTCTTCTCCTCCTTCACTTTTTTCTTCTGCTGCTTCTGCTACTGCTTCGGAATCCAGTTATTTCGGAGCTTCCTTTCGCGATAAAATACGCGAAGCCCCGTTCTTTCTTCGGATATCACCAGAAATATCGTCGACTCGCGCGCTCGGGAGAAGAGGCAGGGCTTCTTCTCGTCGAAAATTTCTTTTCTCGAGCTTTGCGTTCGAAGCACGCGGAGTGCGCGGGATTAATTACAGGAATAAAAGATATTTTATAGAAATACCGATGACTCCCGTATAATGCGAATTCTATAGCTAATTTACAATTATATTTGGTATGTGCTATATGGAAAGCTTATTTTTTTACATTTTTTGTTTGTTTTGTTTTTGTTTGTTTTTTATTTCTTTACAAGATCACGCTACGCGAGTTAAATGGACTTACCGTGTTTGATCGTTCTTGCATTATCCTTTTAAGCCATGACGCATCCTTGTATTGCTTAACGTACATACACATACCTTATCGTTATTCCAGAAATTTTTCGCAAGAACAGTATCGTGCCAGTAGCGACACAGGTGCGAACGAGAAAATATCACCCTCGGCGTTTCGCGTGCACTTGATCAAACGGTCGAGCCGGCTTTCTTAATTTCCTCGTTGATTCACCGACCTTCATGGACTCTATTCGCTCTTTCCCCCTCTCTTCCTTTCTTTATATAAGTACATATACTTCTTTGTCTTCATACACGCACGCTTTAATCTTGCGGGTTTACGAGCTCGCACGGAAAGCGCAGGTAATTCGTGCCTCATGCGAACGGGATTAAAAAATGTACAGTGGAGTTTAACGGCCGCGCCAGGCGCGTAATCGTTGAAACAAGGGAAACGAAAAAGAATGAAATTTCAGCGTACTGGGCAGGCGGCTGTGAGAATAGAAATAAACAAGCTTTCATCATGTAACTACTCGTGGATCATCTTGCCGCGTCGTTTTTTTCCCCACATAAACCGTGATGATATTGCGAGGCTGCCACTCCTCTCTTTGCCTATCTTTTTTTCCACTCTCGCTCGACGCTTCTTCGCAGGGCCAGCACACGAATTATGGACATAATTTTCGGATTGGGCGATTAAATCTGCGGAGGATGACCTCTTTTGTCCCGTGCAAAAAATTATTCGGCTTTTCCTCTCTCGACACTCGAATCGTAACTATACGCTGAATAATAGTTCGGCATGTTGAAAATCCGATTACGCTTACATAAAACCGGTCGTTCGTAAAATTTGCTCGTATTATGATCCACTTGACGCAAGTTCGACGTTCCACTCCGCGCGTTCGTTGTAAACACAATAGACTCGTATAGCATGGAGGGTATCCGTTTTGATCTTTGCACTCGATTATTCGAAAATTTATAATAAACATTGAAATTTACTTACGAGCGAAGATCGAGTGACTTCCGCGAAGCACCGCACAGTTTTTGTATTATTTTTTATTTTCTCGTACGCGTTATATCAACGAATGAATTCGCGCGAGCGAAATGAAAACTGTAAAAGTGAAGTTAACAAATATTACAAAATTCGTGTGTTTGCGTGCGTATCCCGGGCTGTACTTTCATCTCTCTATCTTTGATCTATTATTATAAAATTAAATTACTTTATCATCGGACGCATTTTCTACTCCCCTTAAATATTACACACATGCGCCTACGTACCCACGGTAAAATAATTATTATAAAATTATTACATTCCTTTAGCATTGCACAAAATTGAAAGGATGAAAATGTATTAACGGAATGAGCTTTCCCATTCTAAATTCATCGTAGTCGCTTTCACTGAAGGAGAACGCGCAACAACGGGGACCACTTAGTTCGTCGATCTATCGCTAAACGCAGGCGACAACGTTCGACAAAAACGGGAGAGAATTTATACGACGAATTTCGGTACGGTGATAAAATGTAAATACCTACCCCTTGACCTGCATAATTAGTGTTAAGGATGTAATTCATTCATTAATCGAATCCAATCGCAAAACGGCAGAGATAAAAATAGGTATAGAGTGGGAAGAGAGAGAGAGAGAGAGAGCACGTTGCCGTGGAATTATGAAAGCTGTATTAATATGCAAAGCCGGAAAATGCGGTGGCGGAGGACATAATGTATGCACATATTTATTATAATAAATGTTCCTATATCATCGGGGAAATGTTCCGATAGCAACGAAGCTGGGGTTTATCGGATGTCCGATATATGCGAGGGATAAAGAACTTTAGGAACTCGAGCTTGTCTCTTCTTCTTTCTCTCGAATCGAGAGGAAAAAATCAGGATGAGTAAAAAAAGAACCGTTTCGTGTCGAGAGTGCAGAGAAATCATCTTCCTCTTCTTAAAAATAAATGGTCGGGGGAGAGGGTGGACAGACAGAGAAAAAGAGAGATTGGGTGAGAGAGGGTGAGGGGG
>JAIFRP010004416.1:249892-261587 GCA_032403825.1 Odynerus spinipes
CTTTCTCTCTCTCTCTCTCTCTCTCTCTCGCTCTCTCCATCTCGTTTTGCTTGCTCTCTTTCTATTTCTCTCTCGCGCTACTCATCGTCTAGCGATGCGACAAGAAGAAGGTCGGTTTACCACTTTACCGTTGCTGCTTCCCTTCCGAGAAGCTCATCGAACGAGTTTTCTACGCTACTTCGTCGAACGAAACTCCTTGCACGGAGTTGAACGTGAGATCAAAGGCGGGATTAAAGAAAAAAAAAGTGGCGCGTGCACGGTCGAAACACGCGCTTCTTTTGATTACTGCTTCTACCGCTACCATTACTCCCACGTTCTCTCAAGATCACTAGGAAGTTAAAATGAACAACGACGAACGTAGGATTTCGTGTTTTACCCGACTTTGTTTGGTAGGACGACGTAACGCTAGCAAACGCGATAAACGCAGAATGTGAAAAGCGTTCGCTGTCTCAACGATCGTAGATTCGATCGATCATCTTACCTACGTCGGAAAAGACGTCGATCGTGGCTTGGAACAGGAATGAGAAAGTGAGAGAGAGAGAGAGAGAGAGAGAGAGAGAGAGAAAATTTTTTCGTCCTCTCGTTATTAGATCGAGAGAAAGATATGAAGACGGATGAGGACTGATTTGAATGTAAATGAAGGGAACGGAGGTTAACTGAGTGCCCAATGAAGGAATCGAGAAATTATTTCGCAGCCAACAGTGCTCTCTTTTGCTCTCCATCGTTCTTTCTTCCATCGTCCTCTCGACAAAAACGTTCCGCTCCGGAAAACGTCGAGATCGGACGATAATAAGGGAGAGAACTTTCGAAAAAAAAGAAGAAAGGTTTCGCTAGTGAGACGGTAATTATCTAGAGTAATTAGACGACAAATTCTTTGCGTTTTTCTTAATTTTCTTTCTTTTTGTTTTCTCTACATCAGTTATCACATTCTTTCTACTTTGCCGCTAACGCTCAACATTTTTACTTTTATCCTTACCTCACGGTGCGCTACGTTATATAGAGAACAGAAAACGCGACAAGTCGATTTCAAAAGTGTTCCGGGTGAAACTCGTTTTGAAATTTTTCGATTTCGCGACTGCGCCGTTTTCCCTCCAGTGCGAGTCAAGTGGAAAAAGTGATGAAATGAGAAAATAAAACGGTCGTTTGAAACCTTGCGACGGAAGAAAAAAGTGGAAACGACGAGACTAATGTCGATGATGATGATCGATCGGATTTTGAATCGAATACTCGTTCGGTCGAGGGAACGATCAACGACTTATTGGCGGACTTGTACTTTTCTTTCTTCTTATTCGAGATCGCAGTGATAAGTGAGCGACAACGTTATTAGCGTCGTGAATTTGTCCTTGCGACATATTCGACGGGTTAAACGTCGGGTGAGCGACGAAAAACTTTTTATTTATTAACAAATATTGATAAGGGCTTATTAATAATTGTGATCGATAATAGTTTCCTAAAACTAAAGAATTATGGAAATATTTGTTGGACTGGTAAATATTTCCTGAAAATGCTACGATCATTTTTCTTCGATCGACAACAGATTTACTCTTTCCAACGAAACCCCCGAATCAAGCATAGTAACCATATTATCGTTTTACTCGAAATTGAACTTACATCCGTTACAATGCAAAAGAATGATATGATGTTCTCGCGTTCATGCACACACGTGTATCAATGTGTGCATATATATTTGTATGTAGGAAGGTACGTATGTACGTACACACATGTGTCTCTATACGTACAATCCAGCGCAATAATAAATTGCAGTAACGGCAATACTTTTATCGCCCCTTTTACGAGAGGACCGCTCTTTTGGCCGTAACTTCGTTTTCGAATCCGATGGGAGACTATAAAGATAAATTAAGCGTGGTTCAGAGGTAAAATGGACGCTGGGAAGCGAGCGATGCTCTCGGCAACGCCGTTAAAGGAATTTAACTCGAAGAAACGCTTTTCTCTGATAACACATAACGGGAACGATTGTGTGGGCGCGCGTGTGAATGTATACGCGCGTGTGGTTGGTGCATGTTAACAAAATAAATACCACTTGCTCTGAGACCCCCGACTTTCGCCGCGTTCAAATCGCCCACCACGAAAATCTTTTTTCTGACATGACTTTTCGAGCCGCGTGAAAAAAATAAGAAAAATCGCATGAGATATTATGCCGTCGCGTTTCATTCGTTCCACGTTGAAAAGAGCGCACTTCGCTCAGGAGCGTTTGACTTCTTTACGATTATGAATTTTTAAACAGTTTTCCGTCTCAACAGGTTCGCTCGCATTTCCCATCACACACACGCACACGCACACACACACACACACACCCAAAGAGAGAGAAAGAGAGCTTTCCTCTTTTATACACGTGCATACCTACGTACATACATACATACACGCGCGCAGATGTACGAACATCTCATACACACACATAGCCCTATTCCAGACGAGTTTGCAAACGAGTCGTTTTCCACGAGTCGTCGGCCGTTTTTTCTCCAACTCGTATCGCTAACGCCACCTCCTGGTTTTCCTTTTGCTTTCAGCTCCAGGTCGAGGACAGGATCAAGAACGAGGTCGATTGTAATCTGCCTGACGTTGTTACTGACAATGGAAGCGAGGAGCATAGAGGGTACAAACATGACAAACGCGTCGTCCTCGTCGTCCTCCTCCTCGTCGTCCTCCTCGTCGTCCTCCTCCTCGTCGTCCTCCTCCTCGTCCTCCTCCTCGTCGTCGTCCTCGTCGTCCGCTGTGTCGACGTTAAAGCCGATTACAACGACGGAAGTAGTTTATCAGCGATTCGCCATCGAGCCAATGGATCAGACCGCGGTGGTTGGCAGCAGGGTGACGCTACCTTGCCGAGTTCTTGATCAAAAGGGACCTATTCAGTGGACGAAGGACGACTTTGGCCTAGGAGCGGTCAGGAATCTCACCGGATACGAGCGTTACGCTATGATCGGTAGCGACGAGGAGGGTGAGTCTCACTTTACCCGAAAGGGTTATACGGAATCTATTTATCTTAATGGAAACTCCTTCCTATTTGCCGATCGTTCTCGCTCCCTTATATCGTTTCTTCGCGAAACTTTCGAGAAAGCGAAGAAAAATAAACGCGAGATATCGTTAACGTACTTTTATCGATTTTCCAACTAGCTAGTAGCAACGGCAACGATCTTTATCGTAGTGGTAATTCGCTTTCCCCCTGTATCTCGACAGAATGAAATTAATTACAAGTTCGTGGTAGTGTTTCGTTTGCTCGTCAAAGAGCGGGCGATCTCGTCGCGTGGGAAAAAGTAAACTTTTGCCACTTCCCCTCCTCCCATTTTCTTCTCTTTTCACGTCTCTCTCTCTCTCTTTCTGCTTGCTTCGTTGTACGTATCGGCCGATATCCAAGTTTTCTTTGCCTTCTTCTTTTAACCAGACGAGAATACGATTTTATTAAAACTGCTCCCAGTGCGCTTTTCGACGGCACGCCGACCGCTTGTCTTCGCCTCGAAATTCAATTTCCTGCGGCGTATCGTTGATTCTTCTTTTTACGGTATTGTTCTCCTCCTCCCACTTCTCCTATCGCTCTCTTTTCTTTCCTTTTTTCAGTTGAAAGGATCCAATCGGAGTCATCGCGCGTGCTTTTGCCACTCTACGACAAAATATTTTATGTCGTTTGCCATCGCTACGCTTGTTCCGCGAGCCAATCGAATCGAACACGATTCCCCGATATTTTCTTTTTCTCTATTTAACAGCACGACCATCGAGTTCATTTCACGTAAATCGATATGTTCGTCTAATGTTTTTCATCGTTATTTTGTTAAGATGCCATAATTATTAATGAGAGTTGTATTTAAAAGGGGGTTAATTAGCTTCTCTTTAGTGAGCCAATTTCTCCATTTTATAAATCTCTTATCATAAATCACTTCTGTTTTCTGTTCCATGAGATTGGATCGATTTAATTTCTATGTAAAAATACTTCTCACAAACGTGACCTCCTCCATGACGGCAGTCAACGATGTTAATTTAACGGATCAAATATGTCGACGCAAACATCTTCGGCGTCGAGAATATCGGAAGAGGGACGACACATAGGATCGGAAAGTTACGTGACGCGTTCTCTACATATATCCGGTATACGCGTAATCGCGATTCGTCGACATCGTCTCGCACGACGGGAGACAGACGACGGGCTTATGTGAAATTCATACGGCCCGTCGTCGACGAACGATACATCGAATTTTGGTACCCTCGCTACCCTACACTTCGCCTCATCCTCTTCGATAAGAGGATCGGAGTGTCGATCTTTTTATCGCGACTTTCTACCCGCTTGCTCTTTTTAACCGAGCTTTTCTCCTTTCGCGTTTTGGAAAATCTTAATTAATCTTCCGGAGTAGTTTTTCTTTAAAAGAAACTCCGCTATCGTATCGCAGCGTGCGTCGCGAAGAAGAAGGAAAGTTCTCGCTTCTTGAACGAGTAGACGGCTGAATCGATTAGGAAGTCTTACCGTTTAAAAATTCAACTTTCCCGTGCAACGTTATAAAAGCGAATCGATGCCCGTGCGTACGCGTGCACACATACCGTGTTGTTATCTTCGTGCAAAGTAATTGTTCGCGGGGTGTATACATAATTAGCGAACACGTAATATCCGTATTATATGATACCTATATGTACTATTGCATAGATACACACACACACACACACACACGCAAAGTAAACGTCATTCGAATTCGGAAACAGCGACTGAGATAACCAACGGCGATACTCCAGAGATTTGAAGAGATGAATTATGTGATCGGTTATTTTGAGATCATCCAATATATGTATGCGCATACACGTAACATCGTTAATTATATTTCCGTCGAATAAGCCCGAAAACGTAAATCTCCCGATACTTCTTCGTTCGTTTGCTTACTTTCGTATACCGTTAAACGCGTCGAATTAAATTCATGATTATTATTCGATTTACACAATGTACGTCGAGAGAATCTTCTTTTGCCATTCTTTCGACGTGGATGGGTGATACATAAATGTGGTATTCCATCGGTGCACTCGTTGTAAGCTGATCCGGTTATACATAGGTACATATAAGTTCTTGAAAAGATACCAGAATTCTTGATCTCTGTGATTCGTTAGAAAATAGTTTATGTCGTCTAGTATTTGTGTTATGTTATATTCAAGTTTAAAAGATATAGATAAATAAAACATTTTCACTACTGTTAAAAGATGTAATCAAACAGTGTGGAAAGGATCTAATTCGAAAGCAAGCGAGGGAAGCGGTTGATACTTCTGACTTACATTGGTATTGGTGCGTTGTACGAGCTTCGAAAATCGTGGCTTCCTTTGTACGCACGCTCTCGCGTGCGCATTTACTGCTCGAATTGTAACTTAATTGCTTTCCAATTACGCATAATTAACTGCGCTTCGCACCGATAATGCTGTATTTGAGAGATCCGGGACTTAATGATATGTTATTCGGGCACGAGGCATCGGGACGACGATAAAATTCGATTTTACATGCACTGAATTATGACCTTAAATAGCATCAATCGCGCACGATTCGAGAGTAATCCAATCGAACGATCGAACGCCATCGCCCAATCGTGCTGATTTTTCCATCCGGCGCTTCGTTAACCCGTCGTCATTGCCCGGAGATTGAGCGGCCGACCGGTGCTAATAGAAAATGAAAGTAAAAAAAGGAAAAAAGAAAAAAAGAAATGGAAGCCTAGGTTTTAGAAGCCTTTGAGAGCTGGTTCTAAAACTTAACACCGTAAGAGGAGATTAAAATTGGCGGGATATCGATGGGAAGGTTATATCAAAAAGTGCTCATTGACCCACGAGCGCTAAGAAAGCAAAAGTGGCCCCGGGCCTTGATACCTTATCGACCTTTTCTCTCCAAATTTCAATACCTACTTTGTATCTTTTTTCTCTCTTGAGGGAGAATACACATCACTCGAGCGAAAGAGAGAGGATTGGTTGGGGCATTCCAATTCACTTAAAGAAGAAAAATATCGAACCGAAAATAGCGTTGCACGCGTTTTGGGAATGCGGGAGCGCACAATTGGTTCATTCGATTTGCCAATAAAAACTATGAAAAGAAGAGAGATAGAAAAAGTGTGTGTGTGGGGGGGGGAGAGGGAGAAGAACGGATACACGTAGGACTCTAGCAGAAACGGTTTTGCAGGGTACAGCTCGCTAGGGAATATGCGCTACAGGCTATATCGAAGCTTTCGTTACTCGCACACATGGCTCTCGTCGTTTCTATTTGTTTTTCGGCTATTCCACGGCCGTGAGGATTAGCCTCGCGAGGCGATAGACCGATTCAACGATATCCTATATCGACGTTCTCTCTCTCTCTCTCTCTCTCTCTCTCCTCTCCCTGCCTCTTGCGCCAAGCACACGTCGCGTCGGCAGTATTTAGGTAGGTAGGTAGGTATCGTTCTCGTGCGGAACAATGCACTCGGGCGCACGACTTCTGTACGGTATCAGGGTTGGCCCGGGAACGATAAGGTTCGAACGGTTGAAAGCCACTTTAAGCCGAAGGACCGTGATATATGTACTTACGAATGGACGAGCCGTCGTTAGAACTCACTTCGATCTGCTTCGTTATCGCGCTTATCGTTAGTTTATTCCGCTCGCGATATCTCGCCAATAATCGTTTCCTATTCGGTCTCCATTCAGCGCACTTTCTACGTATATACGTACGTACGTACCTACGTAGGTGTGTGTGTGTGTGTGTGTGTGTGTATGTATGTATGTGCGTAATAAAAATTCGTAACAGAATTAATACGGTCGGTATAAGGATACGTATCGGTGAATTTCAATAACCATTTAATCGATGAAATTAAATATCAGGACTCGAATGCCATCGGTAATTTCAGTTATAATTCGCACCTACTATTCCCTCCCGGCTTCTTCCGATCTACATTGCGCTCCCGGCTTTTGAAATATTACTCCTATAGTTTTCCACTGGCGTGCAAATGAGTTTCCAGCGCGGGAAAGTTCATAACGTTTCGTGCAACTTTGCAGGAGTATTCCGAAAGCATCGATATCGTGTTAAGAGAGAGAGGGTGAGAGAGAAAGAGAGAGAGAGAGAGAAAGTAAAGACAGATATAGAGAAAGTGAGGCTAAGAGGATGAAAAACAGATTTATGTAAGTCGAGCAAATATTTAGAAATGCGTTGGAAGCTAGAAAAATTTTTCTCGCTCACGGCCTAATTAGGAGAACGTAAGCAGGATCGATCAAAAAAATTTTGAAGAATTGCTCTTCGAATGTACGTATGCATCTACGTTAGAAATTTATTATGAATATTCGTGCCCTGTTTACTGGCAGAATGAAAAAAAACTTTCTTGATGACGCGTCTAGGTAACTATAGGTATGTTTCTTCGATGCGTCTTAATCGATGCGTTCGCACGTATCCGCTTTGCTTCGCGAGTCTTCCAAAGGACGATACCGTTGCCTTGGCAAGCCGGGCCGAACTTTAAATTAGTTCCGAAACATTTGGCGCACGCTTCGGTGGTTAATGGTTCTGCCATAGATCAATAGGGCTAGGAATTGTGTGCAAGGAGCAAGCGAACGAGCGAACAAAAGAGGGGGAAGGGAGGGAGAGAGAGAGAGAGAGAGGGGGGGGNATGGAGGATGTGCAGAGAACGGCTCACGAATCTTCCGTACCGCTAGCGAGCCGCAAGCAGCGCGATATTTCAGTATGCGCGGCTACTGCACCCTGATACTCACACCAGCTATACTCGCGCATTTCGACCTCGGCCAAGATAGATTCTCCCACGATTCTCCTCGCAGCTTCGTTGTTGCCCGTGGACATATATCTCGCGTCTGACCACGAATTCTACATTAGAGACTGTGACCGTTTCCTACGGTAATATGACTCATACTTATTAACGAGCTTGCGTGAACTTTTCGAACTTTGTAATGTTGTAACGCCAAGATTTTTTTATTAACGAAGTTCGAGCTTTTTTCATATTCTAGAGACCATTCGTATAAAGTATTATAGCTTATATTCGAGTATGTGTCTCTTCTCGATCTCGTCTCTTAATAAAGATAATTATTTCGCAATATTGTGACGTAATACTAAGAAAAAGAAGGAAAACGAAAAGAATATCGTAGTCTCTTACTTTCCTACTTTTTCTAATAACTTTGAGAGCCAAAGCCTTAACGCGCGTTAACTCTACATCCAAAGGAGCTATGATCATATTCTTTTAATATTATCATGAAAACAGAATTCCCTGTTACGGATTCTTTTTTAGGAAATACACGTGGACGATACATCGGACCCAATGACATAGCCTGCTTTTTATCTTTTTTCCTCGTTCCACATCTTTTTTTCTATTTCTCTGTCCCTTTCTCCTTTATTACCAACTAGAACGTCGCGAATTTCTACAATTCTTATATTATGCTATGAAAAGAGTAGCATTGCGGAAGAGCGGTTTTTAATAGAGAAACGCCCAGCCATCTATGCACGCGCGTGGATTGTTAACGGTCGTCGTGTACTCCCTCCTCTCCCCCTCCCTAAAAGTTTTCCCTCTCTTGCTCGACCGACATGTACCTATACGCTAGATATTTGTGTTTTTTTCATTCGGACCGAACTTGGTGCCCGTCCCAATTCTCTAATCATATCTATTATATAGTATAGTATCTATTTATTATCTTGTGACGTATATCGAAGTGATTTTCATTCGTATCTTCTTTATGAGAGAGAGAAAAAGAGAAAAAGAAAGAAAAGAAGTAGTGATTGAACGAGACACAGATTACGAGAGATTATAGCAAACTGACGACACGACGGGATCATAAATTCGTCGTTGGGCAGGATCGAGAAGATTCGGATGTATGTACCTACGAAGCGTGTTAAACGAGGCGCGTTAGATTAAAGCTTGGGAGTTGGACAAATTGCGAAACAGCGCTGTTCCGGTGTTGGCATCGTGGAAAACGTTTGCAGGCTAAATAAAAGAAAATGACGAACGCTTTCTATTTCACGTCTTTATTTAATCGGCGTCCGGCAGTTCGTACAGATCGATATCGGTATCGCGTTGACGGAGATTGGAGAAGGAAATATACGGGTATAGCAGGTAGAAATAAAAGATAAACTCGAACGGCGGTGCTGGTGCTAGCGTGGACCGGTTTAGAAGGCAACTAAAAAGTAAAGAAAAAGAAGAGAGAGAGAGAGAGAGAGAGAGAGAGAGAGCGGAAGCAGACGACGTCGCGATTAATCCTGAGAGGCAAAGACCGGTCGTTACAGTCGAATGCGAGAAGCGTGAAAAACGAATCGCCGAAAGCTCTAGCGATTGTGCCAATTAAGAGGAGTCTACGTGACCGAGATATCTTCGTGTGTGAGACGAACGTGTAACGAAGCCCTTTCGTTGTCTCTTTCTACTTTACCCTATCCCTACTTCTCCAATTCTCTCTGTACTTTTGCGCAAAAGGCAACCCAAAATATGAGCGTTAATTTTATAGCCTAGTCTCAAGCAATTTTACCGAAAATCTCGCCTTATGCATATGCTAATGGAGCGAGCGTATTCCAGCGCCACGCGACAAATTGAGATTTGCAATTCAGTCCGCGTGCGCGCGTTGCTTTCGCAGTAACGTAGTAGTAGTATAGTTGTAGAAGTAGTCGTAGTCGTAGCCGCGATATTCCTAACCCGAGAACGTCGACACCGTCGCAGTCGCTCGTCGTTGATCGAGTATCGACTCGAGCGTTAATTGGCAATCGCTGTGACCTTAGAATACTCTTGCGCGTCATCATTCGACGTCTCGTTGAACGATAACATATCAGGGATCGTTGATCGTTAAAGTCCGATCGGAACACTTGACGAAATAATGACTATGCTTGCACGTGGGATACGAGGGCGGGAATTGAATATACCAATTAATTGCGTCACACTTCGATTTATACGCTAGTCGTTTGGTGGTTGATTCTTCGAGTGCTCGCTGCGCAAGAAAAACGGAGGAGAAGCGTTAGGACGATTCGAAATTCCCGCGTAAACCACCGCCGCGCGATCTCGATGCTCGCGGTCGACCGATTCGATTCGATTAAAAGTGAAACAAAAACGATATTTTACATATTTTATGAATACGAATCAGCTCGAATCATCCTGAGGACGGCCACGCGCTTCCACCTAGTCGTCGTCGTCGTCGTCGTCGTCGTCGTCGTCGTGACATCTTTTATTCATTGCCGTCAAAATCGAATTTCGTTCGTTTGACCGCTTTTCTTTCTTTTATTCCATTTCTTTTTTCCCTATCTCTTATTCTCCCGCCCTTCCTCATTTGCTCATATTTTTTAGTTAAACTTCCGGTCAAATATTTCGAATGAAATGAATTTGATAATAGGAAAATGGAATGAAAGGAGGAGCTGCGATTGCGGCTTTGATGCTGTGGGGTAGAGAGAGACAAGTAATCTCATTTCGCGTTGGTCGCGCATTACGTTGATCGAATTACCGGCTACGGACACGTTCGATCGATCTATTTGCCGGTGCATAAGTCATACGGTGCTGCGAGAATGCATCGAAAAAGAGTTGCCGCGTGCAACGTAGGAAAGTGGCTGCCGTGAAATAGTAGAAAGGCTAGGTACGGTATACAAGGTGATTCAAAAGTAGCCGCACTATCCTTACATAGGCGATATCAAGATAAAAAGAAATCAAAATTATAGAATACATTTTTAAAAAGAAACGAGTAAACATGCATTCGATGAACGTCTCAAATCGTCTCAAAATATTCTTGGCGAAGAGATCATCCAGTAGCTAATTTTAGTATCCATCATTTTGAGATCACCTCGCGTGAATTCCTTTTCTTCGAAGCCCCGCGAGCTTTTCCTCTCTCATTCGTATGGGCGACATTGGTCGCAGCTCCAAGTACACAGCTATGCCAACCGTGCTTTCGTGAAATTTACAGACACGATTAATGTCATGGTTGGCTCGTCCGGTCGGCCGTTCGCTTGCCTACCAGCCGTTTGTAGGCCTAACCGTTACTAATTTCGGCATGGAGTTATGGCTGCTATTACATAGCTACCCCTTGTGCATTCTCTCTCTCTCTCTCTCTCTCTCTCTCTCTCTCTCTATGTGTGTGTCTCTCTTTCTCTCTCTTGTTTTAGAGGAAGCTAGCATTAATATGAGAGTCGCGCCTTACGCTAAAGGGTCGTCTCTGCGTTATCGACGGCTCGCTGATTTAGTATCATGATAAAGAGCTCGCGTGCACGCGGGTTATCGCCTGAGGTTCGGATAAGCGATTACGCGAATATTCACGGTAATACGAGCGGCCGTAAATCGATCGCCGGGAACGTAAGGATCGGAAAAATGCCTCGAATACGACTCCGGTGGCTCGTCGTTGGTTGTTTCCTAATTACAGAATCGCGTTACGTTTAGACGGGTTAAAATAATACGAGTAGGTAATATGTTCGATCGATCGATCGCGTTTCGAACCGTGCCGTGCTCTCGAAACGAGCTTGCTCTTTTGTATTGGTTAACAGAGTGCGTTTTGTTTGAGCTTCACGTCGAAAAACGCCAATTGCCTAAATATGCCTATGTGCCTACATAGGTATGTATGTAGTTATAATTTTGTAAAGAAAGTGTGGGAGAGAGGGGAGAGAGAGAGAGAGAGAGAGAGAGAGAATTAATCGATCGATAGCGATAAAAGGTTTTTAGTGGTACACCGATTGTACTCGGTGAATTTCGAGATTGTATGTAAAAGTATGTATGCCTCTCTCTCTCCCCCTCTGTGTGTGTGT
>JAIFRP010004416.1:261598-274155 GCA_032403825.1 Odynerus spinipes
GGTGTCGGAAAAAGTAATACTTGAAGAGAGAAAGTGGAGCACGGTTAATTAAATCGTCGATGCCCGATTAAAAATGCACGCTGCCCGCGGAATCACCCTTTATGCTAGGATATCAACCGCGAAATATGATTCGAATTAGCTTCCGCGGACGGACCGGATAGCCCATAATACGCCGTAATTATGGATTAAAGTTACTATTAACGAGATACACGGCTGACAAGTTTACTCAGTAAATAGAGTCTAGTTAATTCATATATACGATCGGATCACCAATAGAATGTGATATACTTTGCTGCGTCGGAGTCGTCTTAAACGCGTTATTTCGAATTAGACGATATTCTTAATATCCTTGGTAATCGTACGAAGTATTGACATAGGTAAAGATATAGAAACTTTGCTATCGATGAAGCTTAAACGAAGTTCTTCGGGCACGAGGAAGAGAGAGAGAGGGAGAGAGAGAGAGAGAGGGAAAGAGAGAGAGTCAAGATGGAAGTTTGAAAATTTCAAATTCCTTGTTAAGGTGACGCGAAACTGTGATCGGCTTGCTTGGAACGAGCTTTTGGCTCACTCTATCATGGACAACCAGTTGATTTAGGGTTGCAATAAAGGTCGTTCATGCGGCCCGCTCTTGCTTGTACAGCCATCGTTTATCCGGTTGTAGAGCCAAACGATCGAGGATCGTTGCAGCGCACAACCAGAACCGCGTTTCCAATTAGCACGCTTTCGGATCGGAAGGTTATGATCCTGAGCAAATTTCAGCATTGCGCGAAGAGCGTAAGATCATTGTTTCCATTCCCTACACGACGATTATCATGCTCGGAAAAATTCGTAGGAATGCGCACTCGTTACGAACGGGCACGGGCGATCGACGTTAAACGAACGTACACGTATGTATATAGTATGTATGGTACGTAGGCGTGCATGCAGGTGACACATGATCGAGAAAAGCTTGGAAAAGACGAAGTTTAATTCTCTCTTTAAAAGGAAATATCGCCGCCGTCCTGGACTGGCGCGGCGGACGTTTCTATTTGGCCAAATGTTTGCCCGCGGAGACCCACCTCCTTTCCCCTACGAGCCGGTCGTTTAATCGTCGGTGTCATTTAAAATTCCATTTAACGCGATTGTGTTCGGACGCCAGGAAATTCGTTGAAATACGTTTTCCGCCTCTTAACGCTCGTTGCGGTTTCTCGCTCGATTCTGGAGGCCTTCAAAGCGGCAGCTAGGCAAGCGATCACGCGCACGCGTTCGTTCGCCCTCTCGCGACACGACGAACGCATAATTCGGGTACTACGTCGTCGGATGTAACGGAAATTGCGATCCAATTAGCCGAAATAATAATGTCGATAATAGCGCGGGTTGACACGCTCGCTATGCTCGTGCTCGGAATATATTCGTTTTAATCGCGCAAATCCGTCTCGGCGCACCAACCGGCTATCCATAACGCGTTTACTCACGGCTCGACGAACTCGGCTAATCCTAACGCGATCATTTCCACGATAGCCCGCTATTTTCTTAATATCGTATTTCGTCGTATATCTGCTCGGAACGTCGAATTATTAGGGTTCGCGTATACCGATAATCAATAATAACATATGCGACCTGTCATAATAACTCGTATCGATACATCTGATCTTTAAATTACGAATACTACTCTCAATTCGCATGAGTATCGAATTTTTATTAGAGAGTAGGTACCTAGCTACCTATAACGTAGATGAAGAGGAACATATGTATTTCTCTTGTCCGTCGATACTCGAATCATCGCCAACATATCTACATTTACAATAATATCCGTTATTGTTCGTGCGCATTTATAGACATTTGCATTAAATTCGGAACTATGAAATAACGCTACCACTACTACTATCGTTCTCTACTGTTGTTTGCGACAAAAGAGATAACTTAAAATACGTGTAGGTAAACTCGAAAAAATTATTACAACTTTGAATATAGATACGTACTGCGTGGAAAAAAAAGTTGTAAATACGCGTGCCGTCGCGTCAGTTGTACAGAACAAAGGCGCGTAATTTTTCCGAAACGTCGATGGAGCCGCTGATATAAATGTATGAATGCGAGAATGGGAGATAGAGAGAAAGAAAGAAAGAAAGAAAGATAGAATGCGGGGACGAATCCAAGTAGGAATAAAGAAGGACGATGGTGTGGGAAGAAGGGTCGGGGAAAACTCGCTATGGAGGGTCGTCTCCGTTCTTCTTTTCTCTCTGTCTCTCTTTCTACCTACTCCCTATATACGCATGCGAACATTTTCAAACTTTTCCAGTTTTACGTTCTTTCGAGCATAAAATGTCTGCCCTTTTGCAACGTGGAAAGCTGAGTACCCGCATAAGTTATATGCACCTAATTCGCCTGTGCGCTCTAAGACTCACGTACATCACCCTTCATCCTCCACCTATCCGCACGCGAAAACATCTAAGCGATATTTTCACTATCTATTTGATACCTGCATAAACTTGTGTATGTATTTATGTATGTGTACATATTTATGATGCGTGTGTACGAACTTGTAGCTTGTATAAAGCTCTCGCAGAAGACACGTAGCATACGCACCTACATATTGCGCGCTAAAGAGCAGTACGTACCTACAATAAATACCATTCCTTGGATTCGCTGTTAATTTCGTAATGTTGATAATTAAAGCAAAAAGATCTCGAGTAGGTACCATTCGTTATAATTCCAAATGGGTTCTCCCAGAGACACACTTACAATTAGACGCGTACGTACCTAAGTCAGTAGATACGGACGTATTGTACATATCTACGTACTACATATGTACATACGTATGTACCTATGTCTCGCTAGAGTTCAGGGCCAATCCTCCTTCTGCGACCTCGAATGAATTATAATTAATCACGACTATTTACACTGGGTTACTCGTTAGGTAGATCAACTAATTAAAATTAATTGCGAACGTTCATAGCCGCGCGATTCCATACTCCGAGGTAATTGTTAGCGATACGTTGTTTGCCTATATACAGAGACTCTCTCTCTCTCTCTCTCTCTCTCTCATTTTCTGCACACCTTTGCTTCCTAAAGGATTTTCTCTTTGGTTACTCCCTCTATTCATCCATCTCCTTTGTCTCCTTATCGATCACGGAGATGTCTTTTTACTCGAAAACTTCCCCTTTAGAGCATAGCACGAATCTCTGTTCTCCCTCGCTTCGTGCCACCATCGTGTCGGCGATTTAAACGTCTGCGTATCGTTATCATCCGCTTGTATTATACGTCTCAAGCGTACTTGCCATTTCCTCGAATGGGCTTTCGCCATATATATATGTATATATATGAGATGTGTATATATATATATGAGAGCGGGTTATGTATTCATCAAAAAGATTTCGTAGAGATAGGATAGAGAGGGGGGGGGGTGGAAGAGGATGGGCACGTTTCACGCGAAAGTTAATTACTGCAGCTCGGGCTATGGAAACGCGAGCTCGAGTGCCGGAGTGTTTCGAAAGTTCGTTCGTTGTACTTGACTAGAGAAGGGCTAATAGCTGTCCCGCGTAATACCAGTTGTTACGAGTTACTCGATCGTTCAAACGCCTATAGTTTATTTCTCCTGCAGACATTGCGCGCACAATTTTGATCGATTTTGTTTTTTTCGCTCGAAACTCAATGTCGTATAGTTCAGGAAAAGTGTAATTAATAGACAGGTGTACGGGACGGTTATTGGTTATTGCGCAATAATGGATCACACTGTTTTTACTTTTAACTAGCAAAATTCATCAGAAAAAACTACATTTGACACCAAAATGTAGTCAGATTACTTTGAATCTCTATTATTTCAAATGACACAGAAGTATAGACATCGGTATACGATCGATCGATTTTCATATCATTCAGGCCACGTTTCGAAGTAATAAAAGAATCAAGTACCAACAACTCGTAAGAACGTATGCCCGCAAGTCGCCCCTCCTACAAATCGTATTCGAAGCTTAGGCAAGGCCACTGCTTGTTTAACGATCCGTTCGGATTTCCGGGATCGTGTAACGTACGATCGACGATTAAATTCTCTCGTTATAGAGAAAGCTTCGTACCATAATGGATGGAACGAAATAGTGGCATTAAGCGGGTACACTAAGCGTACGTTTTATCGAATGCAAACCGAAAGTATCGTTTCGATGCATCCCGCGATATAGCATCGTTAAGGGTGCAATTTATTGCAAGAATTATCCTCTCGTCGTCATGATACTACCAGATTATAAGGGATTCTATTCCAAGAAGGTAGTAAAAGGAAGGAAAAAAAAGAGAGAAGTACAGTGACGTTACGGAAGAACCTTTTTCTCGTTTTTCCACGTTTCACTTCTATTTACTTTCGGTTTCTCTCGCTAGCATAGCCCCCGCCCCCCGTTCTCTTTCTCGCGCGCGCGCACGCACGCACGCACGCACACGCACGCTCACACACGCACACGCACGCGCGCGCGCGCTTTTGAGAGCGATGAGTTTGAGCGATCGAGCGAAACCTGGAAAAATAGTAAACCGAGCATCGCGACGACTTGATTCCAGTGTGATCGTTTGCCATCGAGACGTAGCTCGAACGCGTTCTCGCAATTCGAAGAGAGTGATCGAAAGAAAAAGAGAGAGGAAAAGAGTAAAAAAGAAAGAGAAAGAGAGCTTTTTTGAGGCACGGAGAACCGTTGGCACCGCCAGAGGGCTGTTAACTTCTTCGAAAGCGTCTGCTACAGCAGCGTTACTACGAACGGACGCTTTAATTCGTCGATTGCCGGTTATATAGCACGAACCCTTGCACGCGGCAACTTACATGTACGCGCGTCGAAATGTTAAATGAAAGCACAGCTTCTCTCTCTCTCTCTCTCTCTCTCTCTCTCTTCCTCTATCTATCTTTGTTTCCATTTGTCTCTTTCCCTGCGGTTCACGAACCAACCAAAAAAAAGTAACGCTGCAAAGTTTTTATCATCGCTTATCGATTCCATTCGCCATGATACGCGGAGCCCTTCTGCTTTACGTTCATATTTTTCTTAACCTCCGTGATTCGACTAGTAGATTAAACTGACGCAGGGGAATTTTAATTTCAGGTGATTTTTCATTACACATATACCCGGTCGAACTGGAGGACGATGGCGTTTATCAGTGCCAGGCCTCGCCGACGAACGACGGTCAGCCCGCACTTAGATCAAGATTCGCTCGCTTGAGCGTCTTGGTGCCACCTGAACCACCGAAGATCCTTCAAGGAGACTTCCTCGTCACGACAGAGGATCGAGAGCTCGTAATCGAGTGCGTCAGCGTCGCTGGAAAACCACCGGCCGAGGTAAGACATGATAACGAATCGATCGACGTACTCGTCATAGAGAAATCAGAGAAAAGTGCTTCGACGTCGAAGGGAAAGTTCTTTTCGATGAAAATTCGCGTCTGCGTCTCTCAAGATACGAGATTTTCCGCATATCCCGTGAAAGGCGCCGGACATTGTTCTTTTTTTATCTTTAAAATTCTGACATTTTACTGTCATATAGAGAGTTAGAAAGAAAATTCATTTGATTTATACTAGGACTAGAAATTTGGAATCTCAATGGAATAAACTATAATAATATTAATAAATAAAAATACATATTGTACATATTGCATATAAATAAGATAAATATTAAAATATAACATTTGCCTACATGTAAGAAAAATGTATATACACGTATTAAAAATAGAAGGACCCCACTTAACTACAAGAATAGCAGCACAAGTAAACTCGAACTAATAGCGGAGACTACGGCACAACGTTAGTAAACTTAAACACTAAAGCTAGGATTGACTGATAGAAACTCTCGTAAGCTTAACTTAGAAATAGGGAGAGGGGGAGGGAGAGGGAAAGATAGTAACTAGCAAGGGAACGAGATTTGACGGACAGGGCGCCAACTCGAAGGTTGCGCTTGATCGATTATACGTCACGCGTTGCTGCCTCAGGAAATCGGTGTCGCGTTACGATTGTTGCTGACAGTGACGTAGGTTACGTTGAAGTATGCTTACTGTTGTAGCGGTAGTGGTAGTGGTGACGGTGTTTCGCGGTTCCACCACCATCATTATCTTCTACAACGAAACAAACGGTGATACAACGGAGGACACTAGATGCACCGATATCACAATCACGATAATACTACCGGGATTCATACGTTAATAGACGCAAGCTACGCTACGTTAACTTCAACAAGCCTGCACATATACACCTGTGCATATTTTACATATTGGGTGTTATATATAGTTCCTAAGTAAAAATGTACTTTGTCTAAATTAAGTTATTATATAAAATTCTTAAGAATTATAATCTCTTTGCTCCATTTTTCGCATTAATCTTATCTCCGTGACTGAAAGCGCCCGAAAATGCTCGGGTACGGAAAAAGTAAGAAGAGATAGATAGATAATGAGAGAGAAGGAGAGGAAGAGAGAGAATGGGTAGAACAGAAAGTACAAACTCTTCGGTGACCGTAAAAAATGTATTCCTAAATATAACTAAAAGATATGCAAAAGCCCGGAGCTGGTAAATGGATGGTAAACGAGGGTGAGTCTGAATCTAAGGTAAAAGAAGAGCAAAGGTCAAGAGTCGGATGCGGGACGAGCTCGTTGTCCGGGACAACGTTAAGAGAACAGTAATGGATCTTTAGCCGGTACTACGTGTTTGCCCGTATTTCCTGCCTTTCTCGGGCACGTCGCGCGCGCGCGCATATGCTCACCCTGCTAGAATACTTTTAACACGATAGACCGCGAGTGACTTGGCGAAATGGCAGCTTGACCGAATTCGGCTCCTCTTTGAACGAGCCGGAACCACCAGCGGCGGTGGTGGCTAGCTCCACAACCAGCACCGCCACTACTACCACCACTACCATCAACATCATCATCACCGACATCGTCAACGTTAACCACCGGCAGGAACGCCCGTGTACCGCGTCTGTACTTCTCTCGCGGTATACCCCGGGTAAAAAAGTCTGTATCTTTGAGATCACGGTACGTAGCTTTACGAGAAGAGAAAAATGCCGCGAGCCGTTAAGAAAGGGGGAGAGAGAGAGAGAGAGAGAGAGAGAGAGAGAGAGATTACTTTAGTACAGACACAGCACACGATGCGTTTCAACCTTCGTTTGCCATTCTCCAGCTTTATCCATCCTGCTTTCCTGACGACGTTGTGTACTTATTCCTTCTCTCTCACCCTCTCTGCTTCTCTAGCTTTCTATACACGCGCGTATGTCGTTCCTGGAACGGCACTTGCTTTGACTCCTGTACCGTGCCATTTAAATCCTAGTATCATTAACCCTTTGCAGTCAAAGAGTACCGTACACGCAGCCAAGTACGTTATACGTCATGTAGGTACATATGTATGTGCATACGTGCATACCGAACGATGAAGATCATAGATAGATATAGATAGTTACGTACATGCATACGCGACATCAAGATTTTTACGAGATCAGTCTATCGCATCTTCTCACCTTTTCGTCGTCTCTTCTTACATTTTATTCCCAGCAACTCGTGAAGAAGTATTCCCTTTCAAGCTCACCGCCTCACCTTCTTCGTTCCCATCCTAAATTCCCTAAATTGGTATTAATCGGAATTTTCTGAGCGCATGCTATGGAGAGGGGGAACGGGGGCAAGGAGATCGATCCGACTCGCGCTCGGTCGACGATACGTTCCGTTTAGCTCACGGAAGCGCGTGAGTCCAACTTGACATCTCAATTTCGCGTGTCCCTGGTACCTCTCGCGTATACCTCGCGATGTCTCGACGCGAGCTGAATTTATGAATTCGAAATAACTTTTGATCGGTGCCGCGGATGTAAGAAGGGCAAAAGAGAAATAGTGGAAAGGAAAAAGAAAAAGAAGAGAACAGAACTGGGGGGAGGGGAGGGGTGAGGTCAGTTAAGGTCACGGAGCTGGTCCGCCGAGAGATATTAATGAAATTTGCTTCAAGACTATTCGCGCAGTTTTTAATTAAAATTATGCAAATCCGTGATTAATGATGCAGACCGTCGTCCGATTTCAAAAGCGATCGTTGAATATTTAATCGCCGTATAGGAGTGAGGAGAGCGCGAAAAAGCGAGTAGTATGGAAGGAGTAGTTCGTGAAAGTTTTTCGTATCCCTTAGATTCCTTTCAGGATATCGCGTCACGAAGGTCTGGGTTACGAGCGAAACCGGCTGTTCGATTTGACGTCGTCATTACGCGGAACTTTCTGGATACCAAAGTTACCGTTCCGAAAAGATCGTTTTTTACGACGTAGAGAAAAGAAGGGGTGGGAGATATAGAGGGTGGCGAGGGGGGAGGGCGCGGCGAGAGAGAGAGAGAGAAAGAGAGAGAGAGAGAGAGAGAGAGAGAGAGAGAGAGAGAAGCAATTAATAAAAGCGCGATCGATCGAACCCAAGCGTCGATGAAAAGTTTAAGCGCATTCTATAGGAATAAAATTGTATCGGTAGTAGCTGTGCTTGAATTGTCATTAAGCGTCTCGAGAGAATGGTAGGAATTCTGCGATGCCTCTGCGTAGGAGTACAATAGCCACTTTTCATTGTTTCTACGAATAATCGAACGAAAAGGGAATGGAAAAAAGAGAAAGGAGAAGAGACAGACGAATAGTCGTGCGTACATCCGAGTATATGAACGACTCACCAATCTCTTGAAATTCATCGATCATATGCTTTTTCAAATCGTACACGTAGAAGGAATAATTGCGATATTCTTCAGCAAACCCGAGCCATTGTTTGATTATCGAAAACCTCGTTGTTCTGCTTGAAACGATCCACTACGGAATGTACAGACCGTAGGGTTCGGTTTATCGTAAACATACTCTCGTTCCGTCGTCGCATAACAGTCACGAAAAATTGAAACTAAGTATTCTGGTTTTTATACATTTCCCGTAAAATACCGGAAACAAGACACGTCGGATTATCGAACATTTTTAATATCCTTGTGCATACAGAGGCGGAGGCATTTCATTTCGAACGCGATTACATACTCCGCTGTTCAACATATTTTTAGAAGTGCTATCGTGGACCGACCTGTATACTTAACGATCCGTTATGCGATAGAGAACAGCTAGCAAATATTGCAATTCTCGATACGTCTACGAGCTTAATATATTTGTGTTGTCTTATAATGTCCGTTACAAGATAAGCGCATATCGCTCCATCCGAGTACATTGTCCTTGTGTAAAATGTTAAATATAACGAGATTATATATTCTTTAATAGAGAGCATGTCCGTACTAATGATAAAAGCCTATTTCGATCAGCGTAGCGACGATCCCGTTGTTCCTTTCGCCGTGGTCCTATTTTTCTTAGCCATCTCAGAGACACCGATCTCAATATTCATCGATTGGTAACACCAAGTCCGTAAGACTCGCTCTCTCTTTTCTTTTTTTTTTTTTTTCTAACGGACGATCATGGGGGATTAGCAAGTGGGAAGATCGGATTTTCGACGCTGGAAGGAGTTTGACGGAAGAGAATGTCGATTAGCATGCGAAAGGTTGGCTTCGATTATTCGAGTAATCCCTGAAACTGATTAATCGACCATCCGTCGAAAAACGACGAAGCCAGGTAATACGCAAGGTATACCGTATGGATATACTGCATTTAGTTTACCGTGTCCATTGTATAATTCATGAGTTTTTCCGGAGGATGAATAAAACAAGAGGATTTTCAGAAATAGTTGTGGCCTGTCCTTGCCTCGGCCGTCGTTGCGTAATTTAAAAAAATTAATATTAATCGGCATCCGATATTCGTACGTACACTCTGAACCGGTCGAACGTCCGTTTGGTAAGATATTGACGCAACGAAACGCAACGAAACGCATCGAAACAACCGAGAAACCAACGGGCGCGGGTGATGCTCGCAAAGGGGAAGTCGCTGCGACGCTCTTTTTAACGAGTTAACGACAGAAATGGAATTTCTTGCTACTTTAAAACGAGCGTGCTTCCTCTAGTGGAATGAACCGTGTCGAGAGTAAAATCGCGCGTGCGAGCCCACCACTCGTGTACGAGTTTCGCTAATTAAATTTGTTTCGACTTTATACTACGCTACGGGTATTCAGCGATATGGTAATTTCTGGGATTAATTCGATCTGTCTACCCAGCACGCATTAAACTACAAATCCGAACGGAAGTCGGTAAATAAACGGAAGAATGGAAAGGTTCGTTATCGAATTGTTATATATAATTCAACGCGATACATGGATCAAAAAACATCGTGGCGCGCGCGCGCGCGCGCACGTACGAGAGGTCTCTTCCTTTTCAATTTTCCATTTCACGTAATATGTACATACATACATATAATATGCCTATATGTGTATCTGCATACGCGAAAGTTGGCGCGCGCGTTTAAGTCCATACACGCGGGTCGTTGCACTGTCCTAAAACAATTGGAGAACTAAATAGGAATCGATCGATAGGGAGAATAACAAAAGCCGAATAGCACTGACATAACATAATGGTTAGTAGCTCGCATATCGGCTTACGCCCGAACATAATCGCCATTCTATCGTTTGTATGTCCCCCCGTGTGTGTACATACATGCGCCGTGCGTCGGTTACGAAGAAAGGAGATGTCACCTCCCTCGTTAACTTCATTATCCTGATAATCCACGTGCGAGCTATACAATTTCTTTCTTTCGTAACACCCTTACTTCGTTCAAGTTTTAAATCATAACTATCCATCTCTTTTAGGCGAATTCCTTCCACTTTAATCTTTATAAGTGTACAGCGATCCCATGTGATACAGCGAGAAGGAACGAGGGTGCTCGTAAAATCTAAACGTTCCTTCTCCATTTTTTCTATTTCGCTTCCGCCCCACCCACTCTTCTTCTTTTTATCGTAGCAAAAGATAGATTAACGTATACCTATACGCGCCTCGCTCGCTCTAATCGTTTCGTCTCGCAGCTATTTTTACGAAATATTCCAGAGAAATCTCGGATAAGGTTGAGAGAAGGCTGCTCCCGACACTCGGCAAACTTGGCGGGAGTTTTCAAAGGAAGCCATAACAGGCAAGAGCGAAAGAAGGTTCTGTGTATGCGTAAACTGGAAGATCCTTGTCGATATTTCTTCGGAAAACCTTATTCCCCGTGCACGGTGCACTTTAACGGAACGTACGAACGATGTCGCTCGGCAAATTTTCACGAAAATTTCGTGAACGGAATGGAGAGTGAGTGATTGAGTGAGTGAGTGAGTGAGTGTGGCGGGAGAGAGAGAGGGGGGGGAGGACGAGAATACGAAGCTCGGTAAGAGGCTAATGTAATAGTAAGATCTCGAGATCCGATTTAGGCGTGGAACGCTTGAAAACCGTTAACGCGCGAGCCCAGTTTCTGCTGGTGGCCTAATGAAACGAGGATGGTAATTATAACGGTAAGACGATGCTTCTGACGCCTGTTTACAACCGCCTGTGCATAACAGGGTAAGAGAGAGAGAGAGAGAGAGAGAGAGAGAGAGAGAATTAGAAATAAAGATAGAAGGGAAAGAGCTTGGTTCACGCGAGCGGATAATTAATTGCATTGCCGAGGTCGAAGATATTTTTGTCCCTTCATCTCTTACTTACCTACTCCATGCGTCGCGACAAAATTGACGTTGATTCCCTGAGTCTAATGAAATCGAGCACCGCCGTTTGAAACTCCCACTCATTACTTACTTATGCTGATGCTACTTTTACGCTAAACAGACAGCTAGTTTTACGCCGGAATCGAGAGCAAGCGCCCGCGGAAACGCGTCTGTGGAATTTGCTTAGTCTCTTCCCTCTTCTTTTTCGGCAGTGGCAGTGGTGGTAGTATTCCTTCTTAGAGACGACCGCAGAGAGTTCTTTATTAATTAAATCAAACGATCGCGAATACAGATAGGTATAGTTCCGCATTGTGCGTTTAGAATTACATATATTCGCGCGAGCGGTCATTCAAAGTCTTTTTGTAAGATGACTGTCGTTTCTTCAAATAAAATGAATATGCAAGGTCAACAGTGTTAGGTGGTTAAAAATTTGTTAATTGAAAATTTGTGATATGAATAAAATTTAAAATTATTCCAAATTGTTTCCCTGCTTTTTATTTTTTTGAATGTAGAAAGATCTCTACGATATTATAATACAAGAAGTTTTTTGTATAACAACCTCTAATGGAAAATTCCCTGGACGATTTTCATGAAAATATGTATGCATACAGCAGAAGGACGTAGGACGGGAAAGGGACAAAATGGAGCGAAACGGATCGTTACATCTCGATCTTTCGAGGAGCGCGAAAAGAACGTGAACACGGAACCGGTTTGATCGGTCCGGGTATTCACGCTTAAGTACCTCCCGGCTGCCAACCGCGAGTTCATTGAATCCTTCGTAACGTCTTCTGTCCGTACACTTCATAGAGATCCTTAAGAAAAAAGAGAAAAAACCAAACGGTGGATGCGCGGAAAGAAAACCGGAAAAACTTGCTTATCGTTCGGCGAGATCGTAAACCGCGAGAAAAATCTACGCGCATCCATCTTCTATGAGAGTCGCGCTATTCGAACGCGATCACCGACGAATTTCTCGAGAGAGTTTCATTTGTTTTCTTATTTTGTCGATCTATTAACATAATAATGTTTTTTTTTTTTT
>JAIFRP010004416.1:283147-293217 GCA_032403825.1 Odynerus spinipes
TCTCTCTCTCTCTCTCTCTCTCTCATGTATATATATATATATAACTCATGTTGCAATTATATGTAGTTATAAAAAAAGAAGGAAAACCATACGCAGAAACATGAAAAAGCTCTCACATCGAAATCGTCGAAAATTAACTCGATATGGATTTGCTTGAGAAAGAAGAAAATTGTTCGATTCTCGACGATGGAAATGAGAAATCGTCGGAAATTCGTTTCCGTTCGAAATAACATTCCCTTTTGTTCGCGTTACTGACGTTTCTCACTTTCTCCCCGATCAGGTGGTTTATCAACGAGAAAAAGGTTATCGGAGACTACACGACTGAGATGATCATTCACAACGCGACGCGGGATCTTCATGACGCGATTGTAAAGTGCGAAGTTCATAACGACGTTGGTAAGAGCGAGGAAACCGAGACGCTGGATATAACATGTGAGTATTTTCATGGATCACTATATATGTATATAGATAGGTACATAAGCACGGTCCACAAACACACGCACTGCAGTCTTCTCGTTTACGAGCGGAAACTTTAAACTAGACTCCGGAGACGAAATCATTTTTACCGCTGGTGCCCGCTCGACGCACCCTAGAAATTACCTTAAGCAGTAAAAACGGGGACTTTGCAGTGGCAGAGGTAAAAACGGGAGAGAAAGAATCACGAAAAAGGAAAGAAAAAAGGAAAGAGAAAAGAGAAAAGAGAAAAGAGAAAAAAGAAAAGTCGTAAAGTTCACGGAGTTTAAATGGCAAAATTATGAAAATTCGCGGCGTAGTTTGTACCCCTTGCGATTGAAATAGTGCCGCGAAAATGGATCGCCGTGCTACTCGGTGCGCGATCAGTGCGGAAACGTTGATTTTATTTGTTTGTTTTTTTCTCCGTCCTCTCACAGACGGACCACAGTTTCGACATCCACCAGTCTCCGTGGAAACGCACTACGGTGCAACGGAGATCTTGCAGTGCGACGTCGATGGGAACCCCACACCTGAGATTCTATGGTTTCACGAGGATTCGGATCGCGTAGTGGCCACCAGCCCGAACATAAGCGTCTTCGTGAGCCCTGAGACTGCCGGACGTTATTTTTGCAAGGCACACGTACCCGGCTTTCCCGAGTTGACGGGCTCCGCTAACATATACATTCGCGGACCACCCAGCATAGTTTCCCAGAGAATTCAGTACGTGCCGGAGGAGGGTGTGGTCAAGGTACATTTTCCTCTAATCGCGTTAAAATCTATTTAAAAGCAATTCTTGATATAGTCATCTAATTGGGGAATAAGTTACAATTATATCATCTTGTGTCTTAGAAGTAGCTACATCTTATTTGTATCCGTAATATTCATTCGCATAATATGTAGGCATTTATATTTTATTATTCATATCTAGCTCGTGACGCCTACCTACTCATATAACATATGTAGGATTTATAAAAAGTATTAACGATCGGAGAAGCTGGATATAAGAAACGTTAGTTATACTTAGTTAAAGATTGATACCGTTCAGACAATCTTAATTTATTTAATTTAGAGTACCATGATAAATTTATAATCTATTTTTACCTTCGCCAATAATAACGTTTCGTTACAGGCGGCGTTTATTCAAGTTTTTGGTACGCTTTCTTTACAATTACAACATATCAAATAGCTTGTATCGTTTGGTTTCGATTACTTCCAATTACGAGTTTACACGCGCGTCTAACCAACTCTTGTGTTCCTGGATCGCGAAATAAATAACGTTTCTTGGTACAGGTTGGATCTAGGTAGAGATCCGGCGACGATAGATTTCTCGATGCTTTGCTTCCTTCCTCTTTGCGAGTAGCGTCGGTGTAAAAAGTAAGACGGATGACCTCGTAGAGAACTAACGTGTTAACTAACGTGAACGACAGATGCCGGGTAGGAAGGGTATATCGAAAGGGGTGTGTTTCTTCTCTGTAGGGCTTCTTCCTTCTACTTCGCCACACTCGTCGTCTCTCTTTTTATCGTTTCTCCTCGATTTCGCAGGTAAAGTGTACCGCGATATCGGTGCCAAAAGCAGAATCCGTGATATGGAGCTTCGCCGGTCAGGAGCTCAATTTTTCGTCGAACAATACGCCATTCTACGTACAGGAAGAATATACCGCGGAGAGAGTCGTCAGCACTGTCACGTTGGTCGATCCCGTATCCACGTATTTCGGGGATTACAACTGCACGGTTACGAACAGCTACGGCACGGATTCCGTCATAATCAAGCTGACGGCACACAGTAAGTTCATTTTATACTCGACCTCTTTCCCCCGGGACACGGGAACTCGACTACTATTAGCTACTATGTACTAGCGGCTAGTAGTAACGCGACTCGTTGTACCGCTTCTAGGTATGTACCCCGTCATAGAAAATTTTATAAATCGTTGTAGAACCATGTTGTTCTCTCTTTTGGTCCGTCCTTAGAAACCCGCGTATCGGTAGCAACCGATGATATTAGTGCCTTTTACGAGGACGGTTATATGAAGAAGAAAAAAACCAAAACAAAAATAAAAACAAAAACAAAACGAAAATACGGTAACGACCGAGCAGTTCCGAATGGAAGCTTTAAAGGGTTCTTTAATGCTTTAATCGAAATGAATTGAATAAAAAAATGAAAAAATAAAAAAACACGTTTGCGAGTTGACACACAAGGTTTTAACCAGGCGTGACGCTTAGCGTTGATTCCAGTCGATTGGCAACTGATTCTCATCATCGTTGGACTCGTTGTCTGCGCCGTCTTGATCGGCATTATTATTCTACTCATTCTGCAATGTCGCGATCGTATTAAGCAGCCACGACCAAGGACGGCGCAAACTCAGGAGACCGATATGCGTAAGTATCGAGCCTTCTACATCGAATACTACATACCTACATATGTATGTATATAATGCATATCGTCTCCTTTTTTCATCTTCTTACCTGACTTTGTACACTCTTTACGTTTTCACGATAACGCAGAAGAGACGGATTCGAACGCGGATCGATATCGCGAGAGCGATAGAAGCAGCAATCTCTCGGATGTCAAAGCGGACATACGAGCGGGCTCCAGCGTCAGTAACGCGGAAAGCGTGACGGCGCTCGACAGCGAGGGCGAAGGAAGCACTCGAGGTGTGAACGCGTTAGCTCTCGCTGGACCTGTTCCGAACCCTCTTGGCTTTCGTTATAGTGCCGATTACACGGAGCCATCTTTTCCACCGAAAAACAACGTAAGTTATCCACATTTTTTAACGATTCTCTTCTTTCTTCGTTTACACACTCTTCATCGTCGTAAACTCAAATTTTCGTTCGCGAAGAACTTCATTTGAATAAAGAATTCAGATGAACACTAAAACTAATAAAAACTAAAACTAAACAATATCGATATGGACGATCGAGGTACTCGAGATTTTTACAGCGACTCGCGACGGTATGGTTCTGTAGGTAAACGACGAGGATATCAAAAGAATTCTAGTTTTCAATATTTCGTTATTCTAACTCTCCGTGATTAAAACTATTTAAAAGATTCGTCTTACATTAAATCATCGATTACGGAATCGCCTAATAAAATTTCTAGATCAAGCGATTTGTAGAGAATCGAGAAACGGTATTCGTTATCAGGTTATCACCATTCGCGTCCGTGCGCGTTCACAAACAAGCAAACATCAGATCGAACCAAACCCTTTCGTATGTAAATCAAGCTCGGTCGAATTATTCGTACGCATTGACTTACGCTACGCAGGACGGGAGCAACAATAACGGTTATGTACCGTACGTGGATTACACGCGGGACTACATGCCGCCGACGACGCAAGGAATGGGCGCGTCACGAGAATCCTTGAGCAGGATACCGTCCGGTGGAATTCTCGCATCGAAGAAGATTGGCCTGAGTTCGGCGAACTTGGGGACGTCCACCCCACAAACGACGCCAGTCATCGATCCGCGATTCTCCGCGACCTACGGCAACCCTTATCTCAGGTAAACTTCTTCGAACATCTTTTCTAGACGCGAACCGAGAACGATCGAGTAGATTCGGAAATATACGTGTACCTACTTACGCATACGTATCTACGTATCTACGTACCTACGTACCTACGTACCTACGTACGTACACGAAGATGTATTTAAGCTTCTTAAGCCGTCTTAAGTCTGCATTTGATAACTTTGTTAATGTGTAATAATCAAGCATACGATTAATTTCAAATATTATTAACTTTCTCTACTTCTTAATTTACGAGATTACTGATTTAAATTTTAAAAGTTTGACGTATAGTAAAAGTTATACGTAGAAACGTAAGTAAGGAGGTATATACATACGTATGTATACCTACATCGAACCCTTCTTGTCAGTTCCCCTGTAACGCTCGAACGCTTAAGCCGGTAATGGAAGCTAGCGTCTCCGTGTTTCGCAAGAAGCGCACGATTAAGACAACGCGTTTGATAGGGCGAACGTAAAACTTTTGCACCGATATCTATTATGCATTGTGGTTGGCCGTTAATGGACGTCGCGGCACGAGGCGCGTCACCGCTTTCTCACGCCACGACCAATAATATAATCTCATTATTTTCGGTAGAATCGATCGAACTAATCGTGATGATTATTACTCGTAACAGGATGTCAGCGGCCGAACAGCTAAGACACGCGCCGCATACGGCAGTGCCCGGAGTCACGCCAGCACCACCGCCTTATACGCAAGCGATGAGGATGAATAGCTTAAACACCTTGAATGGTGCTGGACCACAGGTGAGATTCTTTTAGAATTTTCTTGGAATTTTCTTTCTTTCTTTCTTCCTACTCTTCCTACTCTTCCTACCTATCTGTACGGAGGGTCTATAACGGTGACTCGTGGGAATGCTCTTTCCAGTTTCTCCGTTAATATATTTTATATAGGTACCGAACGTTTTTTCGAAAAATTAGATATCGCGACGAATGGATGTTTAACCCTTTCCGAGTAGAATTTTCTGTCTTGAATTTTTTATGATTTTACTTATACAATATCCATAAAGTGGTTTTGAAACCGATTCAAATTCAATTCAGAGTTAATTATTCTTTTATACTTATTTATATTCTATTTTACCATTACTTTTTTCATTCATATTCTTAATATTCATTAACGGTGTACGTACGTATGTACATATAAGTGTATATTTACTTCTAAAACTAAACGATTAATCAAAAATTTGGGTAGTTTAGAAGTGAACCGATGTGGCAACATAAAATGTTTAACGAAAAAGAAACACAAAGAACCGTAACCACATCGGACGTTATTACGGATCCACTCGTTGCACTTTGCGACTTGGAATTTGTGAAAGGACGAGACACGTATACGTAACTCAGCACGTATGCAGCTCTTTGAAATTTAATGCAATCAGGGGGAGTCACTCCCAAACAACCGGTGACACGATCGCGAGCAAGTCGAGAAGCGGCTCTTCTTTTTCCGGACTCGGCTAGAAAAAAGTCGAGACAGGCGAACGCGAGCCGCATAAAACCGTACGACCGAGACGGCCGTCTCGTCGTTCGCGCGCGCGCGCGAATAATTCAATTCGATGCGACGCGAGGCGAGGTGATGCGCCAACACGTAGGACACGTGCACTCGCCCACTATCCTCCTATTCCGTTTTCCTTCGGTCACGGTAATATTAAAAGACAAAGAAATTTATTGTAAGCACTCAAGAGACACTCCTACCTACCGTTATATACAAATTATTTAAGTAACTAAATATAAATCGTGCTCCAAGAATATTTCGTAATTTAGCAACTTTGTGATGCGTTGTAGAAAAGTTGTAGAAAAACCAGGGCGCAATATGAGTTCGTCTCCTATTACACATATCGAATGCAGTAAATAATTTAGGAAATGGTACGTTGAATTATTTACTTTCATTGTATCGTTGTGGATTCGTAAATGGTAGTCGATTAGTAAGTTTTTACGAGACAAGAGCAAATTTTTTCAAGCGAATCGCGAGGCAGATTTTGAAAAAAAAAACAAAGTAGGAAAACGGCGGTACTTATTTCAGAGCGTTGTATGTATGTAGTACGATTTGGTGCCTGAGGTGTAATCTAAGAACAAAAAAACAAAAATAACAAAGAGGGGATAGAAAAACGCGTAGATAACACTGTAACCGTTCTATTTGCAGGCGCCATTGTCAGCGCACTACATAACCGGAGGGCCTAACGGTGGAGTGGCGACCGTGAAGCGCACTTCGGCGGTGGGGACGTTAGCGACGCACGTATGAGGCCAGGCGGTCTATCCGAACTAGAACCATCGACGCACGGCAGCCGCCATCTTCGAGTCTTCTCGTCGGAGTCTTCGAGCGTCTTCGGGGGACTACGAATTGTTGTCGTCCTTTCGAACGAGAAAAATGGAAGACGAGCGTTGCTGCTTTCGTCAAATCTCGTCGTTGGAACGTCATCGACGGGAGTATACGTCGAGAAGAACTGGATCGTCGTGGAAGGACGCGAAGCGAGAACGTAAGCTTCTGGAGAACGGCGAGATGCTCGGCTACATCGATTTGGTACTGAAACAGCTAAGAAAAGCCAGCAGAGATCATCGGCTACTCGTCGAGCAACGTCATCTTCGCGAGTCCGCGGCGATTCAAAGTAGCGCGCGTTTCGAACCTTCGACTTCCTCCTCCCCCTCCTCCTCCGTTTATCCAAGAGATTCGGGAAAGAGTATGAACGAGAGAAGAGGAGAACTCTTCTTGGAGTATCCGCGAACGACGAGGTTGTTGGCGAAAAGAAAGAGCTACGGTGATCGGTACGAGGACGAGGACGAGGACGAGGACGAGGACGAGAGAAGAGGAACTTTGAGATACGGTAAAAGCGAAGGAGAAGCTTTTGAGAGGATCGTCACGTCGAGCACCTGTCGAGATCCGAATTACGTTCTCGATCAAGAAGGATTCACGAGGGCAGGCTCTTCGATCGGCAACTCTACGACTGGACGGAAAGATCCTCCTCGGCCGATGGTGTCTCGACCATCGTTTGATCGTCGAACGAACGAAGATTTCGAGGAGCGATCCTGTCAGCCGTTCTTCCCAGCTTTTCGACGAAAAGAAGGGGGAGGGGGAAGTCGTTGACGAAAGAGAGATAACACAGAGGTGGTATATAGCTGGTAGTACATCTATCTACTACGTTTGCCATTCGAAAGAGATTCGGTTCTCGCAAGAAAGGAATTGCGACGGACGACCGACGTTGTTTTCACCAAAGCATCGTTTTCGAAGTCAAACGGACTAATTTGCCATACTCTCGAACACTCTCTCTCGTTCTCTCCTTCCGATCGATCCAATGATGAGAATGCGTTGAAAGAAGAAAATGGGGGAGGAGAAGAAGAAGAAGAAGAAGAAGAAAATGCTCGAAGTAGCGTGTGCGGTGAAAACTTTAAAGGGACGATGGTTGGGTTCGGGTTTATCGGAGAGACTCTTCGATGCGGAAAATAGACCACTTGGTATCGACAATCCACTACTGACATATGTTAGATCTCGATAAGCATTTAACGATTCGTTCGAAGTGACGAAAACGGGAAACTGGAAGATACTAGCCGATGGCCGTGAAAGCCTTGACGCAGCATCGAGATAACGTCGAGATAACGTCGAGATAACGTTGAGGAACGAGAATGTCGAGCTGAACCGGATCGTAGGTTCTTGAATCGCGCGCAATTTGTTCGCTTTTTCCGCGAACCTCGCTCTTTCTCTCCTAGGCTAATTAGCAGTGAAGAGCATTGTGCGCCATTCGAATGAAGGAATCGTAGGTACAAAAAAAAAATGTGACTTCGCGACCGGTATACCTCGTCGTTTGGCGCGCTAACGCGTTTTTACAGCTCTTTTTTTCTTTTTATATCCCTTATCGCTGTTTATTATCTAGTTACTTGAAATTGATCAAACGAGAATTTCTCGCGGACGCGCGTCATTCCTTCTCGATCGAAGCCGATTAAATTTTCATTTAATGTTTGTGCCGGAGTACAAACATCGAAAAGGATTCTAACGCGGGACGCGTTCTCGTGCGTTTCCGACCGCGTTTCGATTTAAATAGTCCGACGGACTAATGGAATTTTGAATCCCCTACAACGAGAGAAAGGATTAATATCGGTTGGACTAGTTTTTTCAATGCTGTCGATGCTGCCCCGTAGAGAGAGAGAGAGAGAGAGAGAGAGAGAGAGAGAGAGAGAGGGAGGGAGAGAGAATAAACGAAAAATGCAGTACGCGCATAGGTATCCGTTTTTTCCATAGAACATTGATATTGCAGTAATGGCCGAATCAACTTTGATATTATATTCCGATTTTGATCTTTGAAAACGGAGAGAAGCTCAAACGGGATCAGGCACTCTCTCCGCGCTCACCCCTCCACCCTTCCTCTCGGAATATTCGGAATACGGGTCGCGTTTGTAAAATTAGATAGCGGAAACTGATTAGACGCGTATTATTATATACTACCTACATACACGCATCCTTCGTCAATATAAATCTTTAACTTAGGGCCTATAAGTTCTCGACGGCGCTAAAGGAAAGCGGCAAAACCCTATTTGAAATAAGCTCGTTCACGGCTTCGAACGGCTTCGTGTAAATATTCCTCGATAAGAACGATAATAATAATTGATAGTAATAACATGATAATAGTACCTAATAATACCGATATAGTAATTAAATGAAACGACAAAGGCGCGACAGCTGAAAGAGAAATCTTTTCCGTCGGGGATGCTCGTTTAAACTCGTTCCTCATATTTTCGAGGTTAATCTCTCACGTTACGCTATACTTCTTGGGACCGATCGCGAATTCGTGGCTCGTCAACGAGGATCGTTGAGAAAACGTAGAAAGAACGAAAGTAATGGATAAAGGGGAAAAAATGTAAGACTCCTCGTCGATGATCTACGTCACGGCCGATCCATAAAGCGCGACGAACGATACCGCCGTTGAACAAAACCGTTGAAATAAATAAAGCGATAACGAAACAGGGTAGATTATCAATTATTAAAAAACGAGGATCCGAGAAAACGTCGCGCTTTACGGATTCGGCCGTCGCTTCGTTTACTTCGATCGTAAAAAGACGGCGAAGATCCGTGGAGAGGCACGGATCGTCAACGAGATCGTTAACTATCGATCGCTCGTTATTGTGCAATTTATTGAAAAATCGGCCGATATTTTCGATGCTGCATCGATATGTTTGCATCTTCGATAGATAATGTTTATATTATACAGATAGTATATAAGAATATACATACGCGTACGAACGAACACTCATTCGCATACGCGCAACCACACATGTTCGGACGTGAGATATATATAATAATATGTATATATTACAACGTACGTATTATTCTAACGCGTGTAAAATACTTTGTGTAAATAAAAATCGACTTAACGTCGCTCGGCGCATCTCGGTAAGATTTTTAGTTAGTTTTATAACTGTGAATCACTATGTGCATATCTCGCTCTCGTTAGCGCGGAAGCTCCTCGCGCGATTCTCGAGCGATTCTCGAGCGATTCTCGAGCGATTCTCGAGCGAGAAGAAGCGAACGTTCCGGTCGGCATCGCGTTCGTAAACAATGCCGGCCACAACGAACTTTCTCTCGGGTGACAAAAAGAGAAGAAACTTTTCTTCCATATTTATATATGCATATGTATATACCGAGTGTTCACGTCAAATTACTACGCTTGACATTTTTCTTTCGAGTGGTGGGCGCGTGAAAAAAGATGCAAGAAGAAAGTGTTTTACGTTTCCTATTAGACACAGTGCGGTTTAAATCGATTTTTATGATTTTTATTTTATTTCGCGAAAGTGAGTTCAATTGCATTTAATAAACTGGGAAAATAACTTGTCGTTTTTTCAAATCTTCATTCCGGAAAAGAATGCGGATCGGTAATAACGAGATTATTTTGTGTAGATAAATATACATATGTATAAGTTCTTAAGCGTTTCCGAAATTTTACGAGCGAGTCCTACAAGTTTTTCCCGTGGCAATTGCGATCGTTTCCCTAGCTCGAGATCACGCCCCCGAGATTACGGAGCATCGCGTCTACTGTAAATCGAACAAAATCATTCTGTACAATTTTCATACCCGACGTTACTGTTAACTACTTAAGATTTCGAGAATTTTTATCTTAAG
>JAIFRP010004416.1:296592-314223 GCA_032403825.1 Odynerus spinipes
CCCAAACACCGTACTACGCACCATATTATTGCATAGATACATTTCGGAGAAGGTATGTCTCGTGTAGATTTTTATCAATGTTCAGAATTCCGCTACCTCTCGTTCGTCAAAAAATAGTCTTATTTTCTTCTAACGCGGAATTGTATCGCGAGATGGAAGAAATCCCAGAGAATTACGTAAATTACGTTTTCGTTTCGCTCTGTAAATATGCTACCATCTGTCGGATGATGCCGGACGATGACGATCGTAGTATGTTTTAAACGATCGCAGTTTTAAAAGCGAGCACGTAGGTGTACGATATCGATACAGCAATTGTTTAAATCCGCGAAGTAAACGAGAAACCGTTTGTTACGAGCGATCTTTCTAACATTTTTTATACTCGTCGTTGCGAGCACGATGAAAAAAGAAAAGTTTTTCTAATACGTTGCTTCTCTTCGATTCTTCTCCACCACCGAGCTCTGAGTCCCGTGAAAACGTCCACGACAATTCGCGATCGAGACTCGAACGAAGCGAGCCGATCTTTGGATCTCGCAATTAAGTTTAGAATTGAATTCCGAATTCCTCACATGTACCTGTAGCATAAAGTCCGGAATGTACGTACATATGCGACGCCATAAGCAAGGATCATGCATCACGTTCGCACAAGATCTTCCGTTGATGAAAAGAAAGGGAAAAAAGAAAACGAAACAAATAACAAGGGGGGAGAAAGCGCGAGATTCACGAGAGAATGCGAGAAATTGAATGAACTTGTGATAGAATGAGAGAATGAGAATGAAAAAGCGAGTATGCGTGAGCAAAAGTGATAGACAGAAAGAAAGAGAGCGAATGAGAGCTTGATAATTTATACAACACAAATTCATCGATCTACTTCAATATGACAGTGTGCCAACTCTTTATCCGAGTATCGCTAACGTCCATCACGATTTTTCATTTCGTTTCTTCGTCTTCGGTCTAATAATGTACGTCGAGGTAGTCATTATTATTATTGCACATCGTACACGAAAGAAAATATATTGTGAGAATACAAGTACAAAGACTAATTACCGTCTATTGGTTTTCGACTGCAAACGACGTTATACATACATGTACAATATATCGTCTCCGTTTCTTACAATTTTTATTTTACTTTTCTTCACTGCCTTACGTTCTTTTTTCGTTTCACGCGTCTTCGCGGCTTTTTATTATTATTTCATTAGATCGTCTCTTCGCGGAGAAACAGAAAACACGATTTTTGAATGGTGTACAACATCGAAGCGACTCTGCCGCAACTTTTTTGGCCAACGAGAAAGAAACGGAAAGCGAGGGATTAGTTTAAAAGCACGTGGGCAATAAACAAAGAGAGACGTGTATTTTTTTTAAACGCTTGTAGAGAGAGGGGAGGAGGAGGAGAGAGAGAGAGAGAGAGAGAGAAATGAAGAGACCAAAGAAAATTTTTTTAATTATTTTTACGTTGTATACATCTCTTGAGTTTACGTCGTATACGCGTCATCGCACGAGCGATTTGGGTGCACGTTCACCGAGTGCTTTAATTCTTTTTTTAATTCTATATTATAATTTTAATTAAGTTAAACGATATGGGCCTTTGTTAATGATTACATAATGTATCTTCGAAAAGAAACGACGTAAGAATTATGGTTATATCACGATGTATATTTTTTAGAAGTATAATTGTATATCGAGGATGATATTACTATTATTATTATTATTATTATTATTATTATAATTATTATTATTATTATAATTATTATTATTAATTATGATTGATGTCAAGATTATTTATAGTTCATCGATTTATGTGTTTACCAGTAAGTAGACAGATGCCGTTTTATTTTATACTTTCTCATAGGGTGCAATGTGTATCGCTACTGTTATATTTTATTAAACATCTGCCATAGTAGCTCCTTGTGGTATACATACGAAGTTTTCCTTAATAACAAACTCGAATGGAAGAAATTCGCGCTCACATTTTCTTCGTATCTTTGTTTTCTTTTTCTCACTCATCTCTTCCCCCCACCCCTTTTCTGTCTTCATCGATCATTGACGTGAGGTAGCAATCGATCTTAACGTAAATGAACGCGTGTACGAAGGAACTTAACGAACTTTGAAATTTTATCGAAAAGCCACGTTGTAAAAAAAAAAGAAAAAAAAGAGAAAAAAGAAGGAAGAAAGAAAGAATGACGAAGCGCGTCGAACTTTACGCATCATCGTTTTCAGAAATACATAAGGAATGAATATAAATAAATACGCACATGGGTAGGATCATTAATCGAATCTTCTTGCACGTTCTTCTTCTTCTTCTTCTTCTTGCATGTAACTACACCCCTCGTAAGATATTTTGTCCGGTGATATTCTCGTAGACTTTTAGAGAACCAAACGTGCTTTTCTACTTGATCGTGATTGTACCACGATAAGTGATGTCCCTTTTATTTATTAATTCTTCGGAATCTCGAAATACATTGCGTTTCTATACTCGAGTGTGAGAATCTTTCGAAGATCATCCGGGATACCGTGAATCATTAGTTTCGTTAGCGATATCTGAAAGAGAATGCGCGTAGTTGACCACGTTACGTTTCATTATCGTAAATACCCAGGCTATAAATGTACACGACCTTTTTTGTCCGACCGTTTTTTAGTAGCTAAAAGAAAGAAAAAAGAAAAAAAGGCCTAGAACTTCACTTCATCGTTATTCGTCCGATTTGTATTTAGAGCAACGCGGGCTTTAGATAAAAATTAAGTACCAATTGTCTTATGGGCAAAAAAAGGAAAGGATAAGCATAAGTTAATTCATATAGCACACACTGTTCAGTAAGTTGTAAAACGAAAGCAATGAAAGAAAAACGCTATTTTTATATGTTGCACTTCATCATCATCACCTGCCGTGGTGACATGTAGGTATATAAAAGCGTCTACCATTTGTTTAATGGCGTACTGTGATTTGGGTTATATCGTGTTGACATAAAAGGCCGTATCATCAAAGATATTATTCGTGGATTCATATACGGAGGATCGTTTCTCCGAATGCTAATAAAAATTCTTACGTGACTAACAATTAGACGCGGCATAACCCGATGATATCGACGTCACGTTAATTAGCTGCTTAGATTACATAAGCGACGAATAAGTAATAATAATTAATAATAATAATAATAATAATAATAATAATAATAATAATAATAAAAAGAAGAGAAAACATATTTCTGAAAATGATCCAGAAATGTTCTTGCTCACAGTTACTCTAGATTACTACAGTAAGATTTACTATCATTGTATCGTTACTATATCTACATTCCTTTTTAAAATCTATCACTATTACTTTACAAAACTATCTGTAAATAAGTATTTTGTATTCCTGCAAAAATAAAACTAAGAGAAACGTGACAAATTTAATGTTTTTGCTATTGCTATGAATATACACTTAATGAATTTACATACGAGCGAAGATATTTTTCAACCTTAGTACTTCATTGAAATATGATTTATTAGATATTTAAAAAAAATAAAAAATAAACATTTCGTTTCATTCGCGGTACGTATATTTCGTATTAACAATTTTATACAAAACAGTAACATACGTTAAATACATTTTAGTTTATCGAAATAATTACATTATAATTACGAGAACTTAATACGAGTTATAATGTCGAATAAGATCCATCAAAATTTTAGCATTAGCAACAAAGAATAAGAGTCCGGAAATCCAAATGAACATAAACGTATTGATGCCTCGAAATTCCAACAAATAAGCAAAAAACAGCCATACGGCTTGGCTTAAGATCCAGATACAAATTAAACTGAAGGATCTATAACTACTCATTTTTATGTTCGGTAAGCAAAATGGTAAAAGCGATAAAAACCAAAAGAAATACTGAGACGTTATAACTGAGTTGTATATTACCATTACCATTGCCTGGGTGAATAATGCGAATGGTAAATCGGACTTATTCGAGTATTTATACGATAACGATAGCAATAACACTATTTGCGGCAATAACGTTACAATTTTTTTTAACAAAGTAGGTTCGATTCCAGACGATAAATAGGACATATAGAAGTAAATTGAAAAATTATGTTTAACGTCCCTTCTCAACAAATGATAGACGAAGCTTTCATAAAGAAACTTATAACCATAAAGCTTATAACTTATTCCAGTTAACGCAAGTAAGGAAAATGCACATCCGCTCACGAATTTCAGTTGATTCAGATTCGGTAAAAAGCGATTGAGTTTGTTAATAGAAAGGAACATAGCCAGGCTAAATACTATTGGATATAATCTGAAATGAACCGAAAAACCGTGAATCAATCCTGCGAGAAGAAATTTGTCTCTTTGTAGAAAATCTAATGTTAAAATGACTGGTAGCACTGCTAAAGAATCTGCGTTGCCTCTGGTAGAAATTATTATTGCGAGGGGATTATACAACCACAGAAATACGCTAATATTTATAACCTCGGCATTACATTTCTGTCGTGTAAGTATTCTTCTTATTAACACAGTCACTATGACATCTACCAAAGAAAATAGAACTTTACCAAAGTCTTTATGTAAGTAGATATTTGGCGTCAAGACGAAAGCTAGCAACGGTGTGTAACGATAAGTGTGACGATTGAACGGCGACGTATTTTCCGTAATATGTCTTGCAGCATCTGTGAATACTTTGTAATCGATATCGGTATATGGCACGCTAAAATAAGTATCATGAAGATTTGCATACGTTATCAATCCTATTCTCAGGAAGAAAGCAAACACGCAGTGCTTTTTAAATGACGATAAATCCATCCTAGATTTAAATAAACATTTGGATTACAAGTAATAATTGAGTCACGAGTCAAAGACACTAGGTTTCAATTATTATTCATTATTTACAATCGTGTATTCTTGCTGGCAGCAACCTTCACTAAACACGCTTTAAAACGAGCAAATTCTGCTTCACAGTCGTTCTTTCGAAGAGTTTTCTTTTCTAACACACATGCGGCGTATTGCTTTGCCGTCTCTTGACATTGCGCTACTAATAAGGGATATTTTCTAAACCGGTCTTTTGCACTTTTTACAGCTTCCATTTCTAGCTAGCTAGTTCGTATTGGATGCAGAAAATTTCTTCTGTAATTCTGCTCTCCTTTTCTCAAAGAGAATTATGTGTTCTTCCGTTGGTGGAGTGACTACTTGATAAATGATTCCGCTTAAAAAAAAAATCATCGAAGATCCTACTGCTACCGAAACAAAAAGACGCGGATATCGATAAATCCAAAAAAAAAGCCCTTTCTCAGGTTTCATATTTCATTTAGTTACTTTTCTCTGTAACAATATAATAAAAAAAGTTATACGAACAATGTCGCATGATTAGCAGCTTAGATTATTTATGTAAAGTAACTATAAAATAAACATATATTTATATAATTCTGATACTTACGTAATCAACGGTATTGTGTTCATATGGTTTGGATGTGTCTATTCCGTCACACACAATGGAATGTGCAGCATGCTTTATACAACACTGTCGTATGTGTTCCAAAACCTCTTCGCAACGAGAAGGCTGATATACGTTATCTGTGATAAAAATCAAATTATAGAAAAATAAAATTGTATACTTTACTACTTATTTAGTTCAATATGAAAATTGTTAACATCTAAACGCGATATACATATGTTGGTAACCTACTTTAGCATCAAGATACAAACCTTTTAAACACTTTTGTAATTGACATGCAAGTTTTTTACATGGATCAGTTGTCATTCAGAAAAATTAATCAGGTTATATATGTAATTTTTAATCACTATTTTGTAAGTGAAATATAACACTCGTAACCATGAAAAAGTCTATAAAAGAGATTTTAGCGATATTTAATTAGGGCAACCAAATCCACATAGAATATAAAACTACTGCATAGATTTGCTGATGTCGCTACTATTTGCTTCAATATGGCGACTGTATATGAAGCTGAAGTTGATTTGAAATTATTAAGAAAAATAACGACGAAGCGAAGAAAAATAACGAAATTTTTAAGTAATATTTATTTAGATATTACATTAATTCAGATTTTCTAACCGTAAGTTACGAGTTGTAAGTAGTGTGAACAATAAGAAACGGACGAGAGATCAGTCGCTAGAACGTAAATATCGACGGTCAATCACATTCAGTACTAACCGTTCTCATTATATCATTACGTTTTATATTATTATAAACGCATATTGTTACGAACATTATTACCGAGGTTTGTATTAAAAATAAGTACAATGATCTATAATTGTATAAGTTTAATATTCACTCTTTTAATTTCTGCCAATAGTTGTCGCTGCAGTCGCCTTCCACCAACTCGTCGGTAACATAGAACAAGATGTATAAAAGGAATTTTATAGTTTTTCTTCAGATGGCACAAAGGCAGCATATAATCAAGCAACAAAATAATATGATGTTACTTTCAAATAGTTGGAGGAGGAAGAAGAAGGTATATATACTTACATATTTTCATATATGCTTCGGTGAAGCGGAATAATCGAAATTCGATGCCTCTACGGAATAGTCAACGGCACGAAATAATTGAGAAACGTCGAAGAAGCACGCAACCACACGCAGCTTTTATTTATTGTTTAGAGTAGTGGAACTCGACAAATAGGGGTTGGGGGGGAGGTATAATCCTTCGAAGTATAAAAAAGGTCGTAGGGGGAAAAACTCTCCCAAGAAAATCAATCGCAAATCATCGATACGAGACAAGCCCGAAGGATCGTTTATCGTGCGCCAATTTTTTCTTGTTCACCGCGTGTACGAACAAATTCGCACCTCCGTTATATCGGTGACCTATACAATAAACTTACTGAAACAGTAAATCGCCTTAACCTGACCCCAAGTGATCCCTTTATAGCCGGCCCTATCGAAACGTGAAGAGAGAGAGAGAGAGAGAGAGAGAGAGAGAGAGAGAGAGAGAGAGTCCACGCGCTCTTTCATGCTTCTTCGCGCAAATAAATTTACGCATTCGTTTCAGCCCGTACGCGTTGAATTTTATCGGGAAGGTGTGTAATTTATTTTCACCCGTCTACGCTCAAGGCAATTGCGTCATTTATATGCTACGCGAAGCGTTAAGACCGCGTGCGTTTTTTTCGGAGTTTTGCGGTGAGGAGAAGAAGAAGAAGAAGAAAGGAGAGAGAGAGAGAGAGAGAGAGAGAAAATGAAAATAAATTTTTACTTCAATCCGGATTCAATATACTATAGCATACGGGTGTACGTAAACTGCTTTAATTTAAAGTAGCTCTTTAGGGAGCCGAGAGATCCTTTCGTCTATCGGGCAACGTTAGAGCCCGCACTCGTGTGTAAGTGTATCGCTTATAAGACGTTACGCTTAACTCAACGCTGATACACCGTTGTTGAAACTTTATTCATGAAACCAACCGAACAGGATCGAACGAACCTATTTTACTTTGTCCTACTTACTCGAGAGTCTTGATCGAGTCTCTCATCAAGTACACAAGTGTTTGCTAACATGCTCCTTAGACGCTACTTCGACTTTCCATGAGTGGTCGTTAGTGTGGACTCGATAGTCGTGGTATAAATTTTTCAGTTTAACGCAGTATCACGAGAAACGAGACACGTGGTGTGCTTTATACATATCTTTGTCGGTTGTTCATTGCTCCTGCTGCTGGTCGAGATGAAAGGTGAACACACCTAGAATGATTAAAGAAACGTGGGACTTTTTCGATGACGAACACCTAACGATCTTCTTCTCTCCTTCTTTCTCTTCATATCATTTTAGAATGGAGTTTTATACTTGGAGGACCAGCAGGATGTTTGTAAGTAACAATAAAAGTTTCAGGTAGGGCTCTAGCGTGTTGCGAGCTTTTCGGACGGAAAAAGCTTCCTGCTTTTCCTTCTCCATTGCGGATAATGGATTTCGTTCTTAAGGAATTTCCACGGTATATCAACAACGACCGACGACAATGACGAAGAACGCATCCTCTTCCTCCTCCTCCTCCCCTTCCTCTTCTTCCTCTTCTGAGTTTAATTTTCGCCTCGGATAAGGCGAAAATTGTGGAGGGTGACTCTCGCGATTTTCTCGCGAATCGAAGCACGAATATTATCGCAGCGATACTTCTTAATTGCATTTTCTATTATTTTCAAGAGTCCCTGGGACTCGAAGTCCGAAACGGAGTTCCTTGCCTCGAAGCGCGAGAGCCAATTTGCCGTGGTAAACGTTCTAATTACGTATTAAAAGGAGAAGAAAGAGAAAGTCGAGCTTTGTATCGATATCATTATCCCTTCAATTAAACTCCGCGGTCTCCCGTACCGGCTTGGTCGTACTTTCCATCAGCTGCCAAGCTTTTTAACAAATTATTATTAACAGGTGGTTATTGATCGAGCGGACGAAGAATAATTGCGTTTGGCTATCTCGCCCGTGGAACGATCGCTTCCAGTAGAAGCGGATTAAAAGTTAGCGGAGTTCGATAGCAAGTTTTGTTCGGTTAACAGGAATTATCGAGTCTCGAATTATAGAAATTCTGCGTGTATTGGGCCTGGCTATCCTACGTTTCTTCGAGGAAAACTTCGGTAATACGTTCTATGAATTGAAATAAGGGAAAAAAGTGTTACCTGTTCCCGGAAGTTTGGGAAAGGCTTATTTAAGAAGTTATATTTCGGATAAAGAATTTTTTGCAACAGATATCGTACTCAATTTATTTCATATATTTTTACCAGCCACATTTATTTATAATTACTAAACGCAATCTTGTTTTTTCGTCTTACTTCTTTAAGAGGAGCTCCAAGGATAGCCCGCATATCGGTGTCGGACTTCAGGTTGTTACGAAATAACGCAATGTCCGTGGTAGTCCTTTCATTCTACGAACGAAACATTGCTCTCGACTTCATTTCATGGTGAGAGAAAACCGAGAGAAAGAGAGAGATAGAGAGTGAGAGGGTGGGGGATGGAGAGGGAGAGGGAGAGGGAGAGGGAGAGGGAGAGATCACTAACTATAGCGAAAAGTTAATTCCCAACTCGACGGATGCACAAAATTAGCATATAAATTCGTCAAAATGTTCCTCCGTGCGAACGAGCGCCCGTCAATGGGGGAAACATCGCAAGCATCTTTTATCGTTGTCGTATCTACCGGAAGACTCGAGTTTAACGTGGCTTGTCCTTCGTCCACTAATTTTTTAGAAGGATCGCGAAAATCCACCGCTGAAACGTTCCCAACTTGAAGATTTTCCTTTGTCCAATATTTGCTTGAAAAAGTAGAGGAACGCTCTGGAAACGGTTTTCGTCGTATTAACAAAAAGTAAAGTCGAAGTCGAAGAGAGAGCGCATAGTCGAAGTAAAATTACCGAATCGATCGAACAAATTCGAAGAAGAATATTTCGCGTGAAACATTAATCGTATGAAATAAAATCGCGAAGCCCCCTGCAATTTCGCGTTAGGTAGCTCGCGTATACTACCTCCGGAATGGTAGAAGCGGGTTTATCGATTCTCGAACAATGAGTGTAATCGAAGTAGAAATTTTTGCACAGACGATCAGGGAAATAAGAGATAAATCGTGTCGCTTTATTAATGTATATCCACATATCGGACGCGTTCGCGGCTTTCGTCGAGAAGAATCGATGATATTTCAATAAGAGTACTGGCTAATTATCACGATGCATCCCTCAAAGTTGCGAAGCAATTAACAAATTAATTTATTCTCGATCGAGAACAGCCATTCGGTTGAAATATTTACGATAATTCGTATTAACCTCGTTAACCTAGGATTGGCACGTGCATTATAGATAGATAGGAATGTATGTTTGATAAATACATACGCGTATATACAGTATGAATAACGAAACCGAAAGCAAAGAGGTGACGAAAAATTTATCATAATCGTCTTAAAGACCTCCACAAAAAATAATCTAACAATAAGATGTTAATGTTTCGTGGTTCATTCTGTATACCTACGTATATATGCCTGTAAGCGCATAAGTACCTATGTACCTACATACATATTTATACTCAAGGCCGATGATGAATAATCCAGTAACTTTTAATACCGTTGCTTCTGGAATCGGCGATTAGATCGAGAATAATTCGATTTCCGTATTAACAGATGTACGTACCTCGAGCGAGACGTTCATTCGAGGAACGTCGATGCATTATGAATTTCGATAGCCATGAGGGAGACGTAACGGTACCCTTAAGTCGCATACAGACACGGAGAATTTCATTATTTAATCACGCTTCTCACGGTGAGCCGCAAGCCTAATTACCAGGTAGAGGTGAGTTTAGAAACTGGGAGACGACGACGACGACGACGACGACGACGACGACGACGACGGAAATGGCGGCAGCAATGACGATGACTGAGAAATTTTAATTAAACAGTTATTCGTCCCTTTACTTACAGGAGCCATGGGACAGTTCAGCTAGTCATATTTAGCAAAATATGATTTAGCAACAAATATTTATTTGCTAACAGTAGGTTCTAAAGCTTACACTTAACGCGTCACCCACAAGAAAAATATAAACAAATCCACAAAACTTATTTGATTGTTCCTATAACTTGTTATTTTTATTAATAAATCATTAAAGTAAAATAGTACCTTCATAGTTTCTGTACGATTCGAAACGAATGTAAAGGAGTTATGAACAATCGATATAATACTGTAATAATAAAGAAAACGATGTACCATTTGTTTGCTTTCGAAAAGCGATAAGGAGGATAAGAAATTGGTGTCTGAAATTAGGTTGGCGCAAACTAAAAGAGCAGTTTCAGGAACTCAATGCGTATTGAACGTATTGAAAGTATTTTAAGAGTAATCGCCAGAAAAAGAAAAAAGAAAACAATTTGCCTCTCAATAATCTCTCTCTTCGCCCACCCCCTCTCTTTCGCTCTCTCTCTCTCTCTCTCTCTCTCTCTCTCTCTCTCTCTCTCTGTCTGTCTCTTTCCTTTCTTCTGATAATTAACATCGATGCGCTCATTATCGTAAGACGAGTAGAACGAGGAGAACCAATTAACAAGAAAAATCTCGGCTTTTTGATGGTAAGAAAAACAGAGGATTACGATGAGACGTCGAGGGTGGAACCGTACGGTAACGGCGCTGCGGGGAGGGGGAGGAGAGAATGGAGATAGAAAAAGAGAGAAAAGAGGAAAAGAACAAGGCCAGATAGAATCTATATCCTTGCAGACTCTATTTAGTCTTTCGAAGAATCTCTAAGTCGGTGGTGTTTGTTTCGCAAGCGAAGAAACGTTGCGTTGCATCGAAATGTTCGATATCACAGACGAACGATGTTTAATATATCCAAGAATTCTCTTTTCGAGCCGAATCCGTAATCCAATGGTTTCGCATCTTCGTGCTTTCGGTTAAAAGCTTTCAAGCTTTCTTTTACCTGTAAAAAGTAAAAAAAAAGTCGTTGTCATCCAGAATCGAAATGGCGTTTAATTTATTTTTCATTAAATTACTCCATCCTCTTTTTTTGTTAAAGTTTGAGTAACCTTTATCTATCGTCAATCTTTTCTCGTTTTATAAAATGACGAATCGAGAAAAGGGTAAAAATTTAGCGACGAGCCGTTTCGTAAGGGGTCTTCTCGATAAATTTCGCGGCGAATCAAACGTTCACGCAAGATGACGCGTCCCTCTTTTTATTTATTCAAAAAAAAAAAATCAACCCCGACGGTGGCTCCGCACAAAATCGGCACAAACAGTATTTTCAGCCGCACCTGCCGTACTGCTATAGATGTACATGTCACTGGATATATGTGCATATAGATGTAGATATAAATGAATAGATAGAGAGAGGTAGAGGTAATATTCGTCGATTAAAAAGGAGCGACAAAACCAATATTACTTGGATTTTTATAGCCACTGTTGAATTTCGAAATCCTGCCGTCGAAAAAAGAGAGCGGATTCTAAAAGTTCAATTTTCTGGAGCGACGGGAGCGTGTAACAGAAAATCCGTATGACTTTTTTGTTTCGTTTCCGCGAGAACTTCAATTCCCCGGACATTGAATATTCATGTGATTTTATTAACCACGTTTCAAACATCGCTTTCGCTCGGAACACCCTTTATCTTCTTAGATCTCTACTTCCGTTCGATCGCATTCCCCCTTTCATTCGTTTTGTTTCTCTCTCTCACTCTCTCTGTCTGTCTCTCTCTCTCTCTCTCTCTCTCTCTCTCTCTCTCTCTTCTCTTACGTGTGTAGGATCCGTGAATTCTTCTGCGATATTAAATTAAACGAAGTAAATTTACACATTTTTCTTTTATGAAATAAGATGCAATTTTGTTCGTTTCTTTCGTCGAAAACATAAAAAGCGTCGGTACATACATATGTTAAAATACGAGTGTTCGAAAGAGACTTCAGGTTGAAAGACATGCGTATGTACGCGAAAGAAAAGTGTAAATTATTCAAAACTCCGCCGCTCTTTTAACCAGTAAAGAGAGTGAAAGAGATAGAAAGAGAGAGGTAGAGTGGTACTCGATCCGTACGAGTATAACTAAAAATCTAATTTTATTCGCCTCAATTTGTACGTACGAATTCGTTGCTGCCTGCTTTTGCTCCGTTTCCTGGATAAACGACGCATCAAAGTGTTTCTTTGTGAGAAATAATGCGACAGCTCTTACAATGAGATGGAAAGAGAAAAAGTAGTGGAGAGATGGGAGAAGGCAGAGAGAGAGAGAGAGAGAGAGAGAGAGAGAGAGAGAAGAAACGAATGAGTACGCATTTGTGCTAAGCTTAATGTACATAACAATATGATGCAGTACGCACGCGCGCGCGCACACATATAATATTGTCCGTATATAGGTATGCGCATTTAATATTTCTACATATTTGTATTATTTATAATACTTATATCGTATTTGTTTAATCGATCCAACGCATCGGTTCTCGCGGCAATGAGATTATCATCCTTCTACTCGTTCGGAGAAAAATTCGACCATTTTGATATATACACATACATGGGTGATATAGGTATATATTACTGTACGTGGTTAAAGCTTTTCCTTAGCGATATCACGATTATTGTTCGACGCACGTATCCGAGTTGAAAACTGGCTCCATTGTTTTTCAATTTCAATTCGTCCGGAATTGTTATCATTGTCCTGGCGTTTTGTTTGCTCGCAATACTGTTTTTCGGCTTTCACCGGGAAAACGCGCGGCCCGACGAACGCGCGGCGCGTTCACGGAAAGTTCGCCGGCTACAGCAAAAAAAGACTACCGCTATCGTTATCGAAACGTGCCTCGAATATGAATCATCGTTTTATAATGTTTAATGTAGCGCGAGCGCGAAGATTCTACTCGCGCGCGTGGGAATAAGAGCGGCTCGTCGAGTTACTCGCACACGAGTACGAAGGAGATTTTATCGAATATTCTGCGTTGAGAGAGGAGAGAATACGTTGAATCCGATCGAATCGGTCTCGTGCGACGCGGTGTGTTTCATAGTTAAAGCTTAATTTCGGAAGCTCGTACGGAAAAGTACTTTCCATATTACGTTAGACCGGCTCGCAGGCATTTCCTCCCGCTTCGGAAAGATCTCCAGGGATCCGATAGAAATTTTTCCCCCGGGAACGATAGAGAAAGAGAAAGAGGAACGGTATACGAGGAGGGGGGAGGGGAGAGACCAACCGGAGAACTTTCACCGAGTTATTCGTAGCAGCATATTAGTGCACATTCATCCTTTGGAATAGCGCTAACCTCCGACCTGAGAACAATTTATCAGACCTTGAAGGTCGGTAGCTTCGCGGTTCGTGGCTTACTTATTTGCACGTTTTCGCAGTTTACATCGTTTTAGGAGCCGACCTTCCTCCTTCTTCTTCTTCAACCTGCTTCAGGAACCCGTTCGTTTCTTCGAGAAGCTCCGCGAGAATGAATTGGCAATACGAAAAAAGAACAAAAGCGCTTTTACTCCATTTCGAACCCTCTCGCCTTTCGCCAATAAGACACGTATTCTGAAATGGAGATGGAAGGTAGTCGGAGAAAAAAGGAAGAGAGAAAATAAGAGAAAGAAGGGGAAAGAAATCTTCGAAGTCGAGCTGCTATCCACCTCGTGAAGGATATACCTACGAGTTTGTATTTATACATTACCCAGATATATTGTGTGTGTGTGTGTGTGTGTTCGCGCGCGCGTGTGTACATATGTACACACAAGGTTATCGAGAACGGACACCAAAGTTCAAAGGGTTCGTATTGTTTCGCGATAGATAGATTTCAATACTCGAGGAGGAGGTTCCACCGTGAGAAGAATCATACTAAATTATCGAGGCACGAAACAGTCTGGTGAATCTAACTTTTTGCTTATCGATGATCCACGTAGATCTCTCGACGTCTGGGCTTTCGTGGAAGGAAGATAGGGAACATTTTTTCGAATCGTATCGGCGAACTCTAACTTTACCAAGAGTTTCGCTTTCGACTCGAATAATAGGATTATGTTTGTTCCCTTCTCGCGAGACTATTCTTGATGAAATCGTCGGCGTTTATCAAAAGTTTTGACTTTTCCAGATTCCACGATCATTCTTCTCGAACTTTAGCGTAAGTGATACTTTTTTGGTAATTATGTTACGCGTATACGGTATGATTGTCTTGTTTCAGTTTCACTCTTTTTTTCTCGTATTTTATATGCGTTTTATTTGCTCAGCGTGTGTGAAAAATAATTTGCCACGAAACACAGTCACTCCGCTTTCGTCAACGGAACTCGAGGAAATTACCCTAGCGAAACTGAATATTTTCTAGATACGCGACGAGCATGCACACATTCATGGGATACCCTTACCTTACCTGAATATCTTAGGCACATCGCGTATATATTCCAGTAATTATCATTCGTAAAATGTTTGACGGGACGTTCCAGGCGAGCATCGACGATACATAGTATATCTATATTTTTCATATCTCACCTAATGGAAAATAGATTTCGATTTCTTACTCTCTGGCGCACCTGTTGTGTGTCGCTATTTGTCTCTCCCGGTACAATGAAACCTTTGAAATGGAGGCGAAAGCTGTGATCGCGGCTTATCGAGCGGAGGAGCCGAATAACGAGGTAGAGAAGAAGACAAGGGGAAAGAGAGAGAGAGAGAGAGAGAGAGAGAGAGAGAGAGAGCGAGGAGGAGGAGGAAGATGAGGACGAAGACAGGAGAGACCAGATAGAGCTTTTTCCGCGAGGAGCACAGCCTGTTAATGGTGCTGTAAACTTAGGGATTACAGCACATCGAACCGTAAGTTCATTTACGATCCGCTGAACCGCGGATATTGAAAAGGCACCGAGTACTGCATTATCCTCCATTTTATGACGGCACGAACGAACGCGTCGACGTGATATAGCGCGGCCGCACGTGATTAAAACGCACGGTGTTAGCCACGAGAGCTTTATGCCCGTCCTAAAATTCACGCATTAATGGAATTCCGTCGGGAGATGTGATTATATATATATATATATATATATATATATATATATATATATACACACACACACATATAATCACAGTCACATAAAAGAAGGAATCATAAAAGAAAAGTAAATCATATAAAAGAAGGAAAAAAAGAGCAAAAACGCGAACGTTGAATTTCGTAAGCCGCGCTGGAACTTTACATACGATTTTCAACGTTTTGCTTCCTACGCAATCCGAGCGGACTGTATTTTAATGGACGTTGTAAGTATATCACTTCGGCTAACTCCTAAAGAAGAGTTGAAAAAGATTCTTCCGCTAACGACAGTGGAATAATTTATGATAAAACATTTGAAAGCCATAACCAACTACCGGGCACGTGTAATACACTATGGAAGAAAAAAAATGAGAGCCAGGCGAAGGAGTAACATTTTACAACTCAATATATTAAAATTTATCTTACACCGATAAAAACGAGCCTCCGTAAACGAGAATTTATGATAAAAGCTGGCAGCGAAAGATAATCCCCCAACATTTTGCGTAAAGGGCGAACGAGCGAACGAGGCGACGTAAACGATTAAAGCTCGTTATTGTCAACGCGCGCAGACAGAAACGGAGATCTCACTTTCGAGATAAGCGAGCGAGCAAGCGAGACAGACAGAGAGAGAGAGAGAGAGAGAGAGAGAGAGAGAGCTGTACAGTGTTTACCAAATGGAACGCTTTAATGGTCCGACGTCGCGTGGAACGGGACATCGAAGGGAACGCGGGTTTGATTATTTGCTTTGTCGATTAATTTCACGTTGCAGCGAGTTTCTAGCTACCGAGTTGCTTCCTCCTCCTGGTTCTTGCTGACGAGAACGAGCTGGAAGACGAGTAAAACAGGCCGATCGTTTCTACGTATGTACATATGTATGTACGATCGACGATCCACGGGAGCCATATACATAGATGCTTTCACCGGATTTAACTTCATTTCGCATTCACGAGAATGCGTAAGCTGGTTCAGGAACACGAGTGACAATCGTCTTAGGACACGCTTTCTACGGTCTAGTCCCAGGTTTCAGGATTTCGACGCACCGGCATCGAGCGACCGAACGTTGCCACGTTTCCCGACAGAACTTGTAGAACTAAAACCACATCGATCGTAATTAATTTTATAACTAAATCATTAGCGCACGCCCGCGTGCTTGATCCCCGGTGGAAATTTTGTGATCTTCGGAGATTCCACAAAAGTCGTCTACGAATCGATTGTACGTCTTGCATCGTTGTCAGTCGATACGGGGATAAAGGATAGCCGATTATCGTTAAATTTACTGCCACCGAAATCCGATCTTTATCAAAAGAGATATTGGTATCATCGGTAAATTAGAAATATGACGTAGAAGTACGGCTCGATTTAAAAATTCATACGGCGCACCAGTTTGCACCGAAATGTTGGACAACGATTATAAAGCTTATCCGAGCGGTTATCCGCCCATTTTTTAGAAGCACGGCAGAAAAAGACGACTAATATTATTTCTTAATAGAGGAAAGCGTTTCTCCTTGTCGATAAATCTCTCATCCTGATCCCAAGGGGGGCGGGGAGAGAGAGAGAGAGAGAGAGATAAGCGACGGAAAAATCGATAGCTCCTGCGCGCGGTTTAATTGCGTGCACCGTTCGGAAGTAGATAAGACCAACGTTGCTCGCAGACATCGAGAGAGAGAGAGAGAGAGAGAGAGAAGGTCGTCTCGAGAGGCTTCCGTTTGATCCAGCCGCGATCACCTTGCGGCACTTGCGAGCTTCGAGGACGAATAATAATAAGAAGGCGAAACAGGACGGATGATGTAATCTCGCAAAAATGTGTCCGTGGGTTGGAGAAAGGGGAGAATATAAATCAAAAATAAAGCGGTTTAAATATTGCGCGTTTTAACTCTTCGCAGGTGCCGGCTATAGCATAAAAGGCGTAAGTTTAAGAAAATATTCCAAGTGTTTTTACACGCTTTTTTTCTCCTTTATTCTTTCTTTCCTTCTTCCATTTTCGTACTATTCTACATCGAAAAGGCAAAAGAAAGTACTCGCGCGTTTGGAAGGTTCTCCAAGGGGCTAGGAAGCGCGTTAACCCATTCGTATTATTCTTACGTGGCTTCTTGGCGGTGGGTAAGAAAGCGAGCGATCGGGCGCGCGCAGCAGACCGCCGCACTGGGATTTATCGGTCTTGCATATAGCCGCCGCTCGCGGTATCGGGAATGATATACAATCGTTCCCTTTTTTTCTTCCGTGGCTAAATAAGAGCACCGACGCTTTTCGTCGTGCTCCTACAC
>JAIFRP010004416.1:317520-327865 GCA_032403825.1 Odynerus spinipes
TCTCTCTCTCTCTCTCTCTCTATCTCAGTTACTCTTCCGCCAGTGGCAGCGCGCACCCTATCGGTTGCCTCTCACCCCAGCGTGAGAGAGAGAGAGAGAGAGAGAGAGAGAGAACGTTAGAACTCAGGGTGGGGGTGCAGCCGCTGCGCGCGAAGTCCAGCGGCGCGCGTACGTGTGCGCTTGTGTCGCACTCGCGAAGAGGGTGGGGGAGAGAGGAGAGCGCGAGCGTAAGCGAACTTTCCCTAACGCTCGATGGCGTACCAGTGCGGATCGTGATTCTGCGGGACGCGCAGCGTCGCGCGCCGGCCTCTCTGCTCTCTCCACCGACTTTCCGCTTCTACTTCGCGTGTTCTTCGTGCATCTCAAGAGAAAATAAGTAATAGAAAGAACGAAACGGAGAGACAGAGAAAAAGAAAGAAAAAGAGAGAGATATCGGGAGAGAGATTCTCGCATTAAACATCAGTTTGCGCGTGTACGGGCGATCGAGAAAAATAGGAAGCCCGAAATTTTATCGATAGATAAAATTAAAAAAAGGGTTTTTGAACGTCCGCGTAATTTCGTTCTTCTTTCGTTGACGAAAAGTGGGTACTGAGACGATGTTCGTCAGATAAATAACGAGGAGTGGTAAAGAGAGAGAAATAGAGATACACCTAGAGATTGATCCTTTAAACCTGTCGGACGACAACGACGCAGAAAAAAGGAACTCGCTGTTTTCTTAGCTTCGTCGAGACCGCTCGTTCCGCCGCTTGAGTAGCACGCGCGGAAGGTACGATCGAGAGGAAGCATCGTTCAAGGTCAACCTCCTCGAGAGTCCTTTTCACCTTGGTCCTTTCTACGAGCGCCGCACCAGGATCGACTACTCGACGAGCTAACTTTTACTTTATACTTTCTTTCAATGACTTTTTCCTTATTCCCTCTTTTCGCGATCGTGGTAATATCAAAAGGAGAGAGCGAAGGAGAACGAAAGGAAAAGATTTATAGCGAGGACACTTCAATCGGCGTGTTTGCCCGCGCGTCAAAGCGATTAATTAATCTCAATGCTTGGTGGACGGTGCGTAATTTTTCCTTCGCCGTTTTCTTTCTTTTTTTCTTTTTTTTTTCTTTTCTTTTTTGGACAGAATTTAATGTAAAATATTAACACTTTGACATTAGTATCGTTCATTAACCAACCAAGGTATTGATAATATCTTGAGTTCCGCTTATTCGACCGACCGACCTTCGTCAGGACTCGTGCTTCGAATTAGTACATACTTTGCCAAGGATGTAGATTCGTCGTTCGTGTAAAATAATATATCCTTATATCCTCCACGCGACAGTTATAAGGCCAAAACCGAATGTCGTCTTTGAACTATCGCGGAAGCGTGTGCGATGACGGAGGATGGTGAGTCGTGACAAAAAAAGCAAAGAAAAAAAACAAAAAGAATACCTGGACGAGTTAAAATTTGATTTCCATGCAAGCGAACGAAACTCATGGATCTTTTATAAAAGGACTACTTTTTTTTATACTCCGCCCCCCGTGTATCTTGAAACGGTCGAGTCAAGGGTGGCTACGATATTTTCTTCCGGCAGATTCAAACTTTCCCGAGTGTTCGTCTCGAGCGGTCGAGATGCCCCAAGTAAGAAAGACTTCTCGGTTCTTAGGGACGGTTCACGCTCGAAAGATTCCGCTTCCTTGGAGTCACCTCGCAGTCGTCGGACCGGATCTGCGCTCGATCGCTTTCTAGCGCGATCTCCTGCGCGGATTGTCCTCTTCGTCCTCCTACTCGTCGTCTTCGTCGTCGGGTGAAGAACGTCGGGTGATCGTAAAGCGGCCAGAGCCGGGTGGACTCATTGTCAGTGGTATTTCCAATTGGCCCGTTGCGATCTCCGGGAGTGAAACCGGTTCGACGACCAGCCCTGTTCGTATCCTCCCTCCTTCCTTCTCGTTTTACCCCCACCTTTTTATCTCTCTCTCTCTCTCTCTCCTCTCTCTCTCTCTCTCTCTCTCTCCTCGCTCGATCGCGTTTGCTGTACCTGCGAGCTATCTCGCCGCTGCTACTAGTTTCAACGTCGCGTGTATGTATTTTCAGTGCTCGCGAGGTTCGCCGTTCTAAAGGGATCTCTTGACGGAAGTTACGACTCCGATCCAGCTTCGATCTCGTTTCGTCTTCCTCTCGTTTTCGCGCGAGTTTGCCGTGAGAGTGAGTGATCGCGAGATATCGTGATAAATCGTGATCGACGATCGCCTCGAGAACTTCGAATCTTCGTTGTGTCGCTTCCCTGGTGAAAAAGAAAGGATTTTCGGAAAATTCTCGATTCCGGTGTGTCGTTGTCTGTCTTCGATCGCATCGTTCGCTCGTGTCGATAAACTCGAATGCGGCAGCGAGCACTGGAGCGATCTAGAACGTTTGCTGGCTTCTAGTGTGTTCTTCGATACCAACAGTGAGCGAATTGCTATAGTGGACGGGTATAAGGAGAAGAATCAATTAGGTGCTAAAGAAAAGGAGACGGATAGAGTGGTGCAGTGGATAACTCGCGAGATGCACCCTCCGGATCGTCGCGAGCGCGTCGTCGGAGTCGCGCGCTTTCCTCTCGCGAATGCGAACCTCGGCGATGCGCCGGTGCGATATCGAGCAGCACAGCGATATTGAAAGGTACGCACAGTGTCGTTACTCGAGTGTGGCATCACGAGTAGAGAAACGAACGTCGGGCTGTTAGCACGTCGCTCGTGCTCGCGAAACTTTCGCGATAAAAAATCTCGATAGCCTTTCACCGCGACAAGCGATGAACCGGACTGGCGGTGGATGATAAGACGCGTGGAACTGCTCTTCCTCTTTCCCGGACATGTTGCGCGGCGAAAGGATCCTCCTGTTGGTTCGCGTGTGCGTCGGGATTACGTTTAATATCGGAAGTTCGTTTTAGAAAAGAGGAAGAGGCGAGCGTTGTCGCCGAAAAAGAGAGACAAAGAGAGGAGAGAGAAGAAGAAACACGAAGACGCACACGTATACGCTCGCGCGCATACGCGAGCGGGGGTTCATGCGAAAACGCTTATGCCCGTGCCACCACCGCCGTGGTGCCGCGTAACGGCAGCGTTTATCGAATTAGGCTTAACGTCGTCGTCGTCGTCGTCGTCGTCGTCGTCGTCGTCGTCGTCGTCGTCGTCGTCTGTGACACCGACCGGAGGGTGGCAATAAAATTCATCGAGCATCATGGATGCGTGGAAGCGGGGACGGATTATCTACGCTTATCTCATATGGGTCGTCTTCAAGGCTACAGCAGCCGGAGGACTGTTTGGTGAGTGAGTTTCTTGCGCTTACTTTTTTACCTCCTGCCGTCTATCTGTATCTCTTACTTCTCTTTTTTCCCTTCTTCTTCTTCTCGATTCCTTTTACTCGATGAGAGTCGCTCCTCGAAGACGGATATTGCATAGGCCGGATAAGGAGAGGAAAAAGAAGGAACGAGAGTGTGTGCGAGAGAGATAGAGATTTCTTTATCCCCGCGGCGGCTCACGATGGACCCAGCGCGAACAAACTTTTCCGATAATGAAGTAACTTTTGTTACGTGGCGAAGTGTAACTTGTAGCTCCGCGCGACGGATATAACGTGCTTCCTCCAAGCTAAGAAGAGTAAGCGAGCGTGTGAAAGAGCAAGAGAGTAAAAGGGAGCGAGCGAGAGAGATTCAGCAGTATCGATCGTAATTAAGGCGCCACGTTGATGCTAACGATCGCTGTTTTCGATCGCTGACGAGCCGAAGGGCCGAGGCGAAGGTTCTTTTCACCTCGACGTGGTGCCGATAGCGAAAATAACATTTCGTTGAAAGTATCGGTCGTCTGAAGAGTATCGAAAGGAGCTGGAAGAGCTCGTTCGAACGCGAGAAAAAAAAAGAAAAGGCAATGTCCGCTTTTGAGAGCCTGTAACGCGACTGTCATTTTGATCCAAGCATATATTTTGACGGCATATACGCGTAAAAGGGGATGGGGGAGAGAGAGAGAGAGAGAGAGAGAGAGAGAGAGAGAGAGAGAGAGAGCCGGGTTGAACCGTCGATGCTTTTACGTTGAAAATCGTAGCTTCTGCTTTAATCTTCCTGACGGCGACGGTGATTATTACGAGACGAAGAGAAATAGTACGTCGGAATAATGGAGAAAGCATTTTTAATCACGGCACTCCTGAGCGGTAAATATCAACTCCCGATGCTTCGCGGAAGAAAGAGAAAGAAAGCGAGGAAGAGGAAATAGTGAGCGGGCTGAAAAAAGTAGAAAAAGAACAAGCAAATATGGATGTATGTACATGTGCAACGTCCCGTCGATGGGTTCGACGCGAGAATTACTTTAACCTTTCTCTACCGAGCGAGCAGCAACCTACCCTCGTAACTGTAAACAACGATGACGAGATAGCCTCTTTCGCAAGCGAGCGAACGGAGCAAGCTTCTTTTATCACGAAAGCGAGCAACCTCCCTTATCGAATATAGGTATACGCGCGCGCATAAATTACGCAAGCGACCTTATCGGGCCCCCGATTTAATTAGCCGTCCGTTCGGCAAGAACTTTCCGCGGGCCAACGTTACGAAGTTTACGTGTTCGCGGAAGCGTACCTTGCACACGGCTAAGTGCCTATCGAAATCGTCCTGATTTTAGGAGAAAATTTTACTGGATGATATATCGTTGTACGATAAATAATTTGGGAGCACGTATCGTTTGCAATCGTTCGCAAAATGTTTTCTTCGATCTTCTTGAATATATAATATCGAAAAAATGAGTTATGAGTATTATTTTATGATAAGAACCATACAATACTTGTCCGTACATTATTCGTACGTAATATTATCGATAATCATCGTCATCGTCAAGCGATACAGCAATTGTGACTACATAGGTATGTCTACATACATATTAATACGTCTTGCACGATTATAATAGCGAAAAATAGACCAGGTACGTAGAGAACGGAGAAGTTTTTTGAAAAAATTTTGGAAAATGTGCAAGTCAGCGGGATTGTCGCTGATTCCGTTCTCGTCCGAAGGTGGTTGCATTAGCATGACCGCGGGACTCGCCGTGATTTATCCGTGGCGCATAATGTTCGGCTGATTACGCTTGTTTGTCGAGGTAAAGACGCGTGCGCGTGCGCGCGCGACGTAAGTGTAACGTGAAATCTCATTACCGCGAGCCTGACCACGTAGCTCAAAACCTGAATTTAATCAGGAAGCGTTCGCGCGCGGGCGCGCGCCCGCCACTCGCATTAACTTGCACTCGTTCGTAATATCCGCCCTCTCTCTGTACTATATCCAGTCGGTGGTAAAAGTGCAGCAGCATTAACGAATATATTAAACCGTGCCTCCGTCGGATAAATAAAGAATACTCGATGCCAGTGGAGGATCTTCGCCGCGTAATGAAGGAGAGCGTATGCTTATAGGCCATCTCGAAACATTTTTAAGGAAGGTCAATCCTTTTATTCGCTATTGTTCTTGTTAATCGATAAAAGTCTCTGATAATAACGACGATATTAATGTACAGTAGATACGATTTTATCGTGTTGTTTATAATGACGTTAACGTTATTTTTATAATTGCTAATAATTTAGTGCGATATTAATGAAATTGAATTCGATGTCCAGTGCGCCTCGTGGTAGCAGTGTTTCGTATTCTACGGAGTTTGAGCGTTTATTAAAAATCAGTCCGTTTATTTTCGTGCGTGCGCACAAGTGTATTACCGTTCCCATATAATAATGGTTACAAAAATAGGGCAAATAATGGAATTTGTTCTCGACTCTATACACGGTAGATATGTAGGTACATACATAGGTAGGCAGGTCGATGTTTTTATACACGCGTGCCTTTTCATTTAATTAAAAAACTAACGAATTTCGGATTCTTTGTTCGGGTATTCTAGTTTTAACGTCCTCGAAAGTATACTTTAAATTTTTAAAGGGGCAACTCAACATTGGGTTACATTCAGAGGGTCTCTGAATGCTTTCGTGCAATACTTACTTAAATGTGAGTATTTCGCGGCATAAACGTTTTTCTATTTATTAACACCGTCCTAACGATACGTTTAAATTCATACAGCGTTTACGATGTTAACGATAGCAATATAGCGCGCGTGCGAGTGTATTATTAACGAACTTAATTACAAGAAGGCATCTGTCGAAGTAATGATAATAGTTCGCGGTCTCGTTAAAGAGTGAGAGCGAGGGCGGGAGCGAGCGAGAAAGATAAATAGATAGATAGATAGATAGAGAGCGAGAGAGAGAGAGAGAGAGAGAGAGCACAATCGTTGGATATAGAGACTATTCGAAAGCTAAGGCGTATAGGTAGCTAACGAAAATCAATAACTATATGTTTCTACTTGTGCATTAATCTTCGACTGGAACGGCTCGATTTCGGCAGCTAAATCGAGTTATTAAAATGCCACAACTTTTTGCTCGAGCTCGCTTCGAGAACGTTCGAACAAAGATATGTAAGCCATGAGCAATCGTCGTTTGAACGGTCGACGACGACGACATTATAAACGATTATCGCGCGACTCGAACAAGTTTCATCTGAAATTACGTTAGCGTGTCGGTAAAGAGTTCTTGGATGGAAGAGTTAGATTTGGAAAGAATGCAGGAATCATCGTCCTTTGAAATTATCGCAGGGAAGAACTCGTGCGAGTTTACGTTGGCCACAACATTCTCTCTCTCGCCTCAGTACTCTTTTGGATTTATGTCGCGTGGCGAAACCGAGTTAACGTAAACACTTGAGGTTAGAGCCCTTCGTTTCTATCCCACTCTCTTTTTGTATTCTGTTTCTTTTTCTCTCTTTTTTTCCATTCGCCGCACGTTTCCCCCCTCCCTTTCTTTCTGTCTTTCTACTTTTCCTTCGGTCTCTCTTTCTAACCGCGCATCGGCGTGGGTAAAGGCTTCTCAGACCACAAATAGAAAGCTCGATGACGCAGTATGTGTGCATTCACAGATGAGCTATAAGCACGTCCCTCTAACATACATAGATACATACATAGGTAGGTAGGTACATACGTACGATATACGTGCGGTATATCGTGAGTACGTATACGAGACGCTTGAAACGACGCTCCTGCGACTGTCGCGAATTTGAAAAGACCAAGCGAAAAAAAGAGGCGGCTGCCTATATCGCTACGTTGCTGCTATTATTTCCGCCAGCGATTGCTCGTCGCGCTCGCTCGCTCTTTATTGTTCTTAATAGGCGATAGGTGTTTATATGTAGTATGTATACACGAGGAGGAGGCTATTTCTTAGCTTCGCCGCGAAAGGTGCGAGCGAGCTCGAATTACATAGCTACCTAGCTTGTTGAACGGGCTAAGGAGATAGAACGAAAAGGAAGGAGAACGGTGGCAAGTAAGGTGGCAAGTAAGATGGAGCAAAGCCGAGCGGGTGTAGGCAGAGGAACATGGCGGTACGGCGTTAATTATTGTTGACATTTATAATACGAGGACGGATAATCAAGCGGAGATTTCTCGGCACGCTAAACAAGACGAAAGCTGTTGTGTTTCCTTGGAAATATCGGTCTCCTCGTGTAATTAACGTCATCTATTTGCAGCCGGGATTTTCTCGGGGCGAAACGTTAATATCCTTCCTCTTTCTTTCTTCTGTCTTCTTATTCGTCTCTCGATAATATGCGCCTTGACAAGGATTCATATGCGGGCCATGAAAAATTTCGGGAGAGGCTCAGGAGGGTTCGTTCTAAACATTAACGAAATAGAATTACAATTTTAAATGAATACGCCGACTCAGCGAAGCGGCGCGAGAGCAAGTGAACGAATCGAGGCTTACTCCTGCTTTCGTGGTGTAATGAAAAAGAAAGATCCTTGTCCGACTTACACGCTGGAAGCCTATGATAAATATCGCTTTTGTTGCTCTTCTTTTTTTATTTCGCGGGAAGAAAAGTAGTTAGACTTAAGGACATTTACGAAGATGTATGTCGATAAAAAGTAACGCTCCCAAATACCTAGTAGGGAAACGTCGAAACTAATTGTTTTCCGGGACACCGTGTATATTTTAAAGAAAGGAATATTCTCGTGTGTTAGGTCCGCTCTCTCTCTCTCTCTCTCTCTTTCTTTCTGTATTTCTTTTTTCTACGTTGAACAAATGAAGTACGATAACTTACTGTCCTTATGTTAGGAAATGTTACGTAAGCCCGGGATGTAATTGCAGCATCGCAAATATCAGACCAGTCGGCAATGACGCTCGTAATGGCAGCGTTTGAAGAAAATTTATTCCCTGCGTGCTATATAGGCGAGTTAATGTTTGGATAAAGCACGATGGAAGAACGACAACGACGCGGACGGAAACGAGTGGGAGACTTATAGTCTCGACTAGTGGGTACTATTATACCTTCCAACCTGTAGATTTTCATTAAGCTTTCCGGTAAAATAGGGAAAACGCTTTCGACGAAGGCTTTCGAAGCGGCGGTTATTAAAAGAGCGGTGCTCGTTAATAAAATCTCGGCTGAGAAGAAGTGTGTGTGAGAGAGAGAGAGAGAGAGAGAGTGAGATAAAAGAATTGAAAAGTGATCGGAGGTATCCAGCGATTAATGAAGAGTAAAACAAAGAAAAAAGAAACGGTAAAAGGTCTCTCACGCGACCGCGCTACAGAATTTTGGTCAATCTCGCGAGCACGTGGTACAGAGAACGTAGGATAGCGCGACGTTCTAAGCGACGTAAGCGTAAGAAACGGGTCATGGGTTATATTTTGGTCCCAAAGGCACTGCAAAAATATGTCAGCCAGAAAAGGGGACACTAACAATCGTACCATTCTGACCTCCTTATCGTCCCTCTCAACTCGACGCCTCTCATGACGTTTATAAATCTTCCGTTACCGTTAACACGTGCCTGTATGGATACGTTACGTATAGGTATATATGCATATTCACGTATGTACATCGATACACATATATACCTACCCACTGGAGAGCTAAACGTCGGCTCTAATGAACACTTAAGAGTGAATATCGCGCTAAGTGTAACATCCCCGCGGTGCGGTAGTGGCGAGGGGAAAGTAAATGAACCGTCCATAACGAAGAAAGGTCGCATTCCGGAGATAGTAGAGCGTTCTCTCTGAAATAGAGCTAAGAAATGTATATAGCTGTGTGCTCACGAGCATACGCTTACTACCCTCCCCCCCTCTGCACGTATATAAACGCATACACGCGGAAATTTACACATTGTACGTACATACGTACGTACATGGAAGGTCCGTACATCGTGGTGGCTGTGCGGCCTCGCGAACGCGAACAAACGCTCCATTTCTACCTCTATCTCTCTTTCTTCATTCCCCTTCTCGCTCCCATGGAACAAACACGGCAAGTTTTGCCCTGCCAACGCGTACTTACTTTCGGTGCAAATTGAAATCGCAATTAACGGCTACATTTCGCAGCATTCACCAAACCGACGAGTTCGCGACGCAGGTCAATTTTCCCGCGAGTTTTCCCGCTTATTTCTTCCAACTTTGCTTCGGCCTTTCAGTTTTCAGAGTTCTCGGAGTCTCTCCCAATAAGCGATTCTTAATCTACGTGGACATTAAGTACTATCGAGCGTGTTATCGAAAAAGCGGAAGAAGACGAGCTCCAGAATGGAGTTTAAAGTGGTGCACGAGAGTGGGCGAGGTTGCGGCAACCAAGGGGTTGGGAGGTAAGACGAAGGACTAAAGGAGGCCGGTGAAATTGCAGAATTCTCTCGGAAGAACTCGAACGGCTATCGATTAACTATCGAGGATGCCACCGGGACGAGCGCATGACGTTTCAAACGCCTCGTGCGGATGTTAATTGGATAAATTCTTCGGTAATACTTCTTGTCGACTACTCGTTATCGAGGGCTGAGGTAGGTAGGTAGGTATAATTTGGAGCAACGCGAAAGAATTCGTGGCTTGGGCGAATTTATAAACCGACGACGACGGTGAGTTCGAGTTTCTCCTAACCTTCATGAATTCCATTGTAAAAATATGAATTCTTGGAATTACCGGCTATAGATTCATAACCGTATATCTCGTCTGCGGGGAAAACTTTACGTTAAAATCTTAGGTGGTGCCCGTTCTCCTGTCCCCCTACGGGTTTTCTACCTTCTGGGTACATATTTTATTTTCCCGTAAAATAGACGAAGAAAGAGTGATACGCACGAGAACGCGGAATTCGGCACAGTGAAACGCGCGCTTTTTCTCCGTATAACTTTTATAAAATATATCTCGCGTCCTAGTTGATTTACCTTATTCACGCTCATGCTTGGCATTTTGAACTTGTGCTGGATAAGAAAAGAGGGGTCGTAAGAAGAATCGAGATCGTGGCTTCTCTCGAGAAGGGAGTGAAGGGAAGGGGAGAGATAGATAGATAGATAGATAGATAGATAGATAGATAGATAGATAGA
>JAIFRP010004416.1:330785-341060 GCA_032403825.1 Odynerus spinipes
GCCCTCTCTTGTTCGCGGTCTAATCTTTCACGCAAAGTGTAGCAGCGCTATGAACACAACGGCTGGAACCACTTCGCAATCATAATGCTCTGAAACGATCCACCGATGTACATGGGAATCGACGAGGATGCGAATACTGAATCCGAGTCGCGGCTCGGGTGGTACAATGGAAAGAGGAACACCAGTATCGAGTGCTGAAAAGGAAGGCAAAGGAAAAAAGTTGGATGGCAGCGTTTTCGAAAACAAAAAGTGGGAAAAAAGGAATGACTACGCAAGGGGTAGGTACGTGGTGGTGTACTCACATAACGGACGGTTCTTTTGAGAGAACTCGCACGCGTTTTTTGAAAATTTTTTCCAAACGATCGTTCGATGTCACGGCGTTATAGGTGAAATCGGAAATAAGAGCATCGTCGCGAGTAAGGAATTAACGCCGCAACGAGCGTCCATCTTCGAAGAGTCTTGGAGAAGGTCGGCAGCGAGGATGTAATTACGGCCACGGTAGAGACAGATTTTTAGTCCGGGGTCTTTTTACCGAACTCTCCTCGTTCCGGCTCTGTAATTTCTTATCGGAGAAAAATCACCGTAGGGCGGCGACGGGCGGTCGAGGGCGGGGAGGGCCAAAGGGGTGAGGTGCTTCTGGCGCTAATTAGCGTTAAGCTTTTCGGGCGTCAGTGCTCCCCTCATTATCGATAACCCGTCGTGAACGCGCTATTAGTTACGCATTATCGAGTAATTCCCACTTAAGACTAATCTCCTTGATAGATCAGCCACTTTGCCGCTATCTCTTAAAGTAATCTCTTGACTAGGTTCGTCGCGTATCAGTAGAGATTTTCCTTTTCCACTATATCGCTGAGCCTCGCGAAGGCTTCACAAATCGTGGCTTCGATGAATTCTACGATCTCGATCGCGGTGCGGTTTAATGCGAAATAATTGAAATCATGATTTGTTTAGTTCGCTGGAACCTCCCCCGGTAGAAACGAGAAATAGACGAAGAGAGAAAGAGAAAGAGAAAGGGCGAGGGGGAGAAAATCGCGTTGGCGTACAGCCGAAGCTCCGGTACTAATGAAGCATTCTAAACGGATCTAATTATTCTGGTTGACTTGAGGAATTTTAATCACAGAGAGTCGTTCGTACACCCCCTACGAGATTCGCTTTTTAATATATCAGCTAATCGGGTATTGTACGCTCGCGCCCGTAACACCATTTCCACGATACTAGGACGGAATTGTAATAGGAAAGAGAAACCGGTGCGAGAACGATCCGATTTGCATAATAACGTTACGCGTAGCAGTATATTTCGATCGTATCGCGAGTCATGATCGTCACGCTTTTATCGATGTCAAGATGAAATAATAATCTCGCGGTATAAATATAAACTCGCTCGCCGCTTTAGGTTCTCTTTTAAAACATAGATCATACCCATAGATCAACATCTACCCAGTTCGTACCGTCTCGGAAAACGATCTCGACTTTTTATTGTCTCCCAACTTGCAAATATTAACCCTTCGCGCTTCAACTATCAGCTGCACTGCCAACACAGTACTGTGATTTAGAAAATTTACCTTAATGTTCCCGGAATAAACTACCTACATGAACCAAAAGCGCACGAAGCGCAAACGTTAGGTTAAATATTAATAAGCCTGTATGGATCGATTTATTATCGCAAACGGTATTCTCCATTCGTGGAGATGTTAAAAGAAATTGATTTCCATTATTTTCTATTTTCGAAGAGTGGAAAAACGGTCGTTATTCCTAGTTTTAAATCGTTCTTGGATCTTATCGAATTACACGATGTTTAAATTAAACCACTACCGAACGTTCTTGTTTCGAGATTGCAGAAAGGTGAACCACGTATGTACAGTAGGAGGAGTACGCGTCGGAAGACATCTATAAAGGTAGATCTTCCAGGGGCCTCGCTATAAAATATGGAACGCGGTAGTTCGCGGGATCTCGTTCGGTCACGGTTAATTCGCGTTTCACCTTTTATTACGTTTCGGAAGGGAAACGCACGGAAAATAGTGCACGACGCTATCTCGTCTTATTAATTCCATTGCCTTTCGCGAATTTTCATTGGCTCCTTTTCCTTTAAGTTTTAGCAGCTTCCAACGGTCCAAAAGGAATCCGATTACATTATTACTTCAACTACTTCTAGATCTCCTTCAACCGGTAACAACTTACTCCCAGCCCCAACTTTTCTCTCACTACGAAACAAACTTCGTGAAAGATAAACGAGTGAATAGGCACCCACCCGCCGTTACGCTGTCTACCATTGTCTTTCTTTTCCTTTCACCTTCTCTCTTTTTACTTCTCCCTCTCTCTCTCTCTCTCTCTCTCTCTCTCTCTCTCTCCCTCCCTCCCTCCCTCCCTCTCTCTTCTTTCTCATACTTCCTGTGTCACTACTTTCGTTCTCTATCTCTATCTCTCTTGATCGTCGTGCATGTACAGTTATAAAGATATTAACGATAATAATAATAATGATAATATGATAATAATAGGAAAAGTAAAATTTGCTTGCTAAGCATAAATCTCTGGCCAGGCCGGCGGACGATGGATCCATTAACAAGAGCACGCGACGTAACGTGACTGCAAACAAGGAATTCCACGTTCGCTCGATATATCGCTTCGACTCGCGCGATATCTTTTACGTTTATCACATCTCCCGGATTTTTTCCCCAAAAATGATAAACAATATTAGATCAATATAGATTGAGTTTTATGGCTCGCTTAAAGTTTCAAGGCTGGCGATTTCCAATCGCTCAGCGCGTTCTTGCTAAACTCTCGATAAATGCGACGAGCTCGAAAGAAAAAAAGAGCGCGGGGGCGTGAGAGAGTAGGATGGAAACGAGTGGTTGGTTTCTAGGCCGCAACGAAGGATTTCGAGGGATGCGAAAGCAAAAGGGACGCGGAGAGGAGAAACGAAATGGGAGGAGATTGCAACGAGGTATTGCGATCGCGATTGCCACGACCGCCGGCGCGTTCAATAAAAGGTGGGAAAAAGCCGTTTTGACAGACGCGTTTGCCGACTCCTCGCAATGCTACGGCACGATGCTCGCCAGCCAGCCGCGGCGCGCATATGACTGTAATCCTCGCCCACAAGGCACAAAGCTAGGGCGCGCGGCCCGCGTTGTTGGTGGTGCGCCGGCATGCTGGCGTAGCGCGACGTTGCGCTCCGTCCCCACGACGACGAATCTTTTTTTAATCAAACGCTCGTCCCACCCTGGTCTCCGTCCCAACACTCCTCATCCACGCGATATGCACTCGCGACAAAAGCCCGGAATCGTGAGGTATCCGGCCCCGCGAGCTCTCGCGAAAAGAAATAAAGTCGAACGCGACGACCTCGTTCACTCTTGCTCGGGCTCAATGCCGTCTGCTTGGCTATCCAATCGAATGGGTGGACCAAGGAATTATATGTTTTGCAAGAAAATCTATCAGTTCGTTGTAGAAATAAAGGAGGACCGTAAGGTTCTTATCTAACTCTTTGGTCGACAGTATTAATATGTTTTATTTAACTTCACTTTTTTAATTTTTTGTCGTTAAAGAACTTTGATAGAAAAGAATAATTCATTATTATTTTTCTTTTGAATAAGGGCAATTGGAAGCAACGAGAGTAACCAACTGTCTATCAGATTACATATTAATCTTATCATTCTTACGTAAATCACGTAAATTAGCGAACAGCTCCAAGGATTAGTCTTTTATGTTATGTTTTTTATGCATAACCGCGATAATAAAAAATAGGAAAAAGAGAGATAGAGAGATGTGGGTTCTTGCGCGAGCAGAAAAATCACAGAGAAGAGGAAGAAGAAGAAGAAGAAGAAGAAGGAGGATAAGGAAGAAGAGTCGCGAATCGAGAGAAGAACTTTCCGAGTTTATCGATTTCCATATAAAAAGGCCCCTATTAAGTCGAAGAATCGCCTGTTGAAGCTCCATTAGGTACGATCTAGAGAGCGAAGTTATAAATTAGAGGGCCACCCTCTCTCCCGCCTTCCTGTCATGAATTTCTAATCCCGATAAAAACTACGGTTTCGTTTCGGTTACACCGATGTAACGATCTAATTGGCAAAAAGAAGTAGGACGTCGACGTTGATGACTACGACGAGAACGGGAACTATCGACGAAAATTTCTTGGAAAAGCGAATGCTACGTACGTTCGCTACGCGATCGTTCGAAACGTCGAACGCGGGTGCCACTTTATTCGATCACCGGGAGACTCCGAGTTTTAGCGATTCGTATTCTACATTTCTCTTCTCGACTATCTCGTTGAGTCCGATATCGAACTCGGATGGAATTTTATGTACGCCAGTGAAAATGCTTCGTTTACGTTTCGACGTTTACACTTTACGTGGAAAGTTAGTGAAACGTTATACCGGAGCGATAATCACTGAACGTGGGAATGGTAAGAGGAGACGAGCTTCTTTCAGAGGGGTTAATATCAAATAAATCGAGGGCGAAACTTTCGGTGATTTTGCACAAAAATTTCGCGCCGTATCTCGTCCAGTTTTGAATAATTCACGCTTGATATAATCATTTTTTGCTACTCGTCAGACTCGGAATTTTATGCACTTTCCGAGCCGATGCGAGAGGCAGCTTTGGGAACGATGCTTTGTCGTTATAAATAATTCCTAAGTAGTGGTAGGAAACGATGCAGAACTGCCATACTTACCTTCCATATCTTCATAGCCGAAGCATTACGACTGCAGTCAGGGAGAAAGGATAAGCATACTCGAGTGAACGTTTCCTAGAACAGAACGAGCAACGGCAACGTTACGAGTACGACACCCATTCGTTTTTCCTTTCTTTTTCTTTGTCGAGCTCTCGACGAGTGTCGTTTCAACATATAATATCATACTCCTCCCAGCATATAAATACGTGTAATCGTCGTCTCGTACACGCGCACTCTCCTTCGAACACGATGTAATTTCGGATAAAGAGCTACGAGTACACCTCCACGTACCGTAGCTTGCTTGCAACCAAGCAAGCGTTTTAATTATGATCTTGCGTGCAAGCGTCGTTTTATCATTCCTTTATAAGGATGCCCACGCGCTCGGCCCTTTAACGTAGCGACTGGTGTTACGAAGGAATTGGCTTATAAATCGGACGCGAGAAATATCACCAGCTCGATCGTTATCGCGTGCGATTATGGCCATGAATCTTGGTAGCAGATTTTTGTACGTCAACGGGTCGTTTTGTTTCCAGTCGCGCCGCAGATAAGAAAGTTCTACTACGTGAGTGATACTTTAGAGTGCCCCTGGTTGCACTACAAATTCACTTTTTCTTTAGTGACTTACCGTATCGCGGTTTCAACTTCGTGCATTTTATTGCAATCGAACGGCCTCAGGACTCGGAGATTAAATTTCCATTGAGCACGCGTCGTTCGAATGAGTTCGTGCGAATGCGAATGCGAATGCGAATGCGAATGTCAACGCGCGCGCGAGTACTTTCGTGGCACGGTGCATAAGCGCGAACGACATATAAACGACCGACCGCGGTGTTAACCGAGGCGTAGACGCGGAATAGCCGAGTAATTTCCATATTTATGAAAAGTTAATCGCGCTACCGTAGGGCAAACTAGCTTTCGCCGTTGCAGCGCGGCAAAGCCGCGTACGTACTTTTTTTGGCGAGCTCGCGCGAATTATACTCTGTGTCAATGTCACGGGTGCTCGGAAACGAGCCTTTGAGCCGTCTACAATATACGTCCGATAGCCGTTTACGATACATCGCTGATAAATATCAAACGAGCGTTTCTTCCGTTAGAGGGTAAACCGTGCTTTTTTCGTCTGGCTCCTTTTCTTTTATCCAATCGATATCGAAAGAAAGCGTTGATGCTATTATGCAAACTGATGGTAACGTATATTCACCGATAATAACTGTACCACTAAAACAGTCTCATACAATTGCAACGAAATAACACTTTTATATTATCCTTATTGCGGTTGCGGTAAGAGAAGACAGTTATAGATGTTCATAAAGAAAAGAAAACTGCAAATTGCGATGACTATCGGCTATCGGCTATCGGCTATACGAAAGATGGCTAGCCGAAAGAGATTAGAAGCGTAGGCATACGGTGAATCACGCAATATGCAGTGAATAGTTAGTAGTTCAGTTCATTATACATGATTTTTTCGTTTTTTTTTCTTTCTTTCTAACTACAGGTAACTCTCGCTTTACGAATTTCCTACGTACGAACAATCCGCAGAAACCAATTAATTCGTAAAACCGAAAACCACCAATACATATTATGTATTTTTCAATAGTTACAATCTCACAGATACATATCACTAAAGAAAACTAACAAAAGTTTCAAACGAAGTCCGCGAAATTGAGTGTCACCTATCGGTGACCGTCGCGCGTCGTGTCACTCGACGTGTTAATGTATGCGGTGGACGTGTCCGAAAAAAAAGGAGGAAAAGTAATTCGTTCCATCAAACGATAAATCCATCTCTCGTGAATTTCACGTTCGAGGAGAGAGGAGACTCTCCCTCCATTCGACGCGTCAACGTTGAACAAAAGAAACGATCCTATCGCCGTGGCGTTCGTCACGCGCGTCGATACTTCGCGTAATACTCTCGAATCATCTGATCCCATCGTAGGCAACAACCGACGAGCATTAATATTCATGCGAAGTAGGAGATGCAGTGTTGCAGACCACGAGAGAGAGGGCCAGCGGGTGGGATAGGGTGGGGGGTGGGGGAGAGACTAGTAATAATTTCATATCTCGTCAATTCTTCCTCGCGACCCCACTACTCGTGCAGCCAATAATGGAAGTAAACAAAATCCTAACGATGGGGATGCACGAATACCCGAAAAGGCCTTAAGAGATTAGATCCGTTAATTCGGAGCGTTTCGTCGAGTGAGAGTGAAAGAGAAAGAGAGAGTGGGAGAGAAAGAGAATGTATATTAAGCGTGATACGTATGTACATATGTAGGTATATAGGACATTGCGTGGATTTCCCGTTGGTCCTTTTACGAGTCCCTTTCTCGTTACGATTTCAGGGGATCTTTCTGCAAAACCGCGCTCGAATTGTCGTCTGTTCGTTCAGCGATATTGTCCACTCGCCACATTCCACCCCTGTCTCGAAAAGGGAGAGAAAGAAACGCGTTCCACGTGCAATCAGAGTCAGCGGTGTTTAACGTGTATGCGAGACGGTGCAACGGGAAACTTACGCGTCTTTGATAACGCGTGTGTTTCAGGTAACGTGAAAACTGAGCCAGCCGGTCACCGGTGACCGGCACCCGATATATCGGAGATTTCGTTTCGGAATAATACGAGTTATGATTAGACAGCAAACGTTCAGCATGAGAAAGTACTAATGTCCTCTGTTGTATTTTTGGTTTTAACTTTTGATAAAATATGTATCGTAACCTTAATGTATTTTAGATCTTATCTCTTGGGCAATTTAACTTTCTATTTATATACCATTTTAATGTTTAATCGTTATTACTTTATTATGCGAAGTGAGAAATTTAAATGAGAAATGAGAAATTTAGCCGCCTCTCAACATAACAATTTTTTAGCAAGTATTTTAATATATCCATAATAAATAAGATATTCGAGTGTATTTAAATATGCCGTTTTCAAATATTACCATAATCTATTTTCACATTACTTAAACTCAATTATGAATACCGTCAGAGAAATAGATGTGAATAATATATTCGACAAACGATTATTTGTAAAAGCATCGTATCGGTTAGTGCATCGAAATTTGTATAACCAACGGCGAATAACCGTTGAACGGAATCGGTAATAAATTTCTTTCTGTGAGAAAAGATCGACGAGCGTTCGTCTTCCGTTCGGGGCTAGTAATTTCTTCGTCCAACGTCAACGACGATACCGATCGTCGTCGAAGGCTCGGCTCGTGGTCCCGTTGCGAACCTTTGAGCGCGCATACATCTTCTTGTCTCTGTCTCGTTCCGCCACACGCATACACGTGTGAGCGTACATAGACGAAAACATACATGTTCCTTTTCGCCCTCGACTCTTCCCGTGGCTCCGCGAAGTGCGAAGTGTCAGGGTGCATAATTTATTTCGTTTATACGTCGTTCCCGCGTGCATACCTCGGGGCTCGGGCTGTCAAGAATCTTCGGATGTTATATTTATTCAGAAGGTTTGAAGCCGACTAAACCGATGTTGGTCGACGAGAAAGATGGGGGGCATCGGAAAGGGTGGTCGTCAAGTAGGGTGGTGGCAAGGGAGATCGGTGGTGGGTTTGCGCCGTTGGAAAGGGGAGAAAGCGAAATGTGGCAATTGATTTTCCGTGCCACCTTCTCTTCTTTCCTCTCTTCTTCTTCCTTTTCGTTCTCATCCCAACACGGCATTTCCGGATCCGCCGATGCGAGGCGATTTGTTAGAAGGTTCCAGCCGTTGCACGCTAAACCGACTTACGTTACTAGAGCGTCCTTCCATCCGCGTTAACGCAGCTCGCATCTTCTCGGAATCTCTTTTAACTCGAGGGACCTTCTCGTGCGTAAAGCCGCTTTTGGATCGTCGGACTCGAGTAAAACGCGTTACGACGTTTAACGTCGGATATTTACGATTTTCCTTTCCCGTCGCGTTACGAGATTCTTGCAAGGAGATAACAAATAAAGAAATTATCGAGAATCGATGAATACGGAGATTACGAAGATTACGGAGATAATCTGCGGATTCGTAATCGTAAATGTTTGCGAACATCGAAAGATCCGCTTACACGTTACATCGTGTTAGGTGTTAATTTTACGAGGAGTTACGATTCGTATCGATGCGCTGATCGTGAATTTGCCCACAAGCTTCGGCCAATTCCCGCCGATTTTGGTTAATTATGTACCGACACGTAAGCGAAACTTACCGTGCGGCGAGCGCTCTTGGCAAACATTTCGCTCGGCTCCACTCTTGGCTCGCCGAGCTCTTCTGAATGCATTTTAACGATGTCACGAGGACGAAGTCGAGAAAGCGGCTTGGAGGGATGGGGGGGGAGGGGAGGGGAGACCCGATTCGATCGGAAACGAATAGAAGTGGAAAGTTTGGACATCGGCGTGCCCTTCGACCTCATTTACGTTTTATAAGACTTGATGCCATTTGAGAAGACGCAAGTTGAAACGTCGTTAAAGATGACAGGTTGTTAAAACTTCGAGTGGGCTTCTCTATGAAACGAGGTCCCGCTAATAAGAACGAATATTTGAATTTCCTTATAATCCAAAAAACTACCCGCTCGTTCATTTTTCCGGTATTTTTCAAAATTCACGTACCTAACGCTGTTCTAAATACGATTTCTGAATTAATCAATTTTCCGATAACTTCGGGCTGGCTTGTCACCGTCAACTTTTAAATTATATTTTTATGTTCACGAGAGGGTGACTTGGAATACGAGAAAAAAGAAAAGATCGCCGTTTCATTCTACTTTTACTTATATAACGCTATCGTAAAAATTCATTTTCATTATGTTTTATGACACATTAATTTTGAGTTAATTAATTAGCCGAGACTGGTTCGAAAAAAGATGAAAAAAAGAGGTGACAGACAATTTCAAGAAAACAAAATTCGATCGTTTCCGCTCTAGTAACTTCATATTAAAAAAGAAACCTTATGAGAGGACAAAATTTCTCTCGCTAGCGGTTTTACGAATCTAAAATCTCGAGACTCGTAGAAACCGTTTCCAGTTCTCGAAACCGTTTCTCCGTGTTTACCTTGCATTGAATAGTTTCTACCGAAGGTGCGAATCGCACGTCGGCTCGTATAAACCCGCTTTACGTTTCTGGCTTAAAATTGATTTTGACAAATCAATCGGATCGCACGAGCGTTCAGAATTTATAGGCGAGTTCTACAATCCAATTCGACCGGACTCGGAGGATCGCGTGCTTCGAAACGGAACGTCGGGGGACAATCGTAAAATCTGACACGCGTTTCGTCGAGGTGTAAACGCATAAGATCGAGCTTTTCGAGGTTCGAATAGGTGCGTATATTATGTTCACGCGTACTTATGTACGCATACCTATATAGGATAAGCATCTTTATTTCCAGAAGGCGAGAGAGCGACGAAACAGAGGACGCGTATTCGAGTATTCGAAATTCTGATTTAATTGGGTCAAGCCGCGGCGGCTATGAGTATCCGATATACATATACGTATACGCAACAGTATCGAGTAGTCCAAATTCGTCGAGATACTTGCGCCTCGTCGAGCACTCGGACTTCATCGAGCTACTCCAAGTTTCGACGAGCGACCGGAGCGACCTACGGAACCTACGTCTCTGCTACATCAAAATCGCTCGAACGTTTCCAACTTCTCTCTCTCTCT
>JAIFRP010004416.1:381956-394125 GCA_032403825.1 Odynerus spinipes
TAATAATAATAATAATAATAATAATAATAATAATAATAATAAATAAAAAACGAATTTATTAAAAATAGGAAATTGCTTTTTGTTAAACTTACTCAGAAAAAAGTGCAACTTTTTCCCGGTTATCCAACAAGAAGGAAATAATCTGTGATATGCTGCGAAGTTTCGGTCCCAACATGCGTACCTACACGAGGTCGTTCTTCGAAGAAGATACGTAGCTCGGGAATGAAAAATGTTCAGGATTTTGTAGCTGTGTACTTGCCTTTATTCACCTTGGTTGGTTTGAAGTGTTTTCGAACAAACGGTTGGATATTGAGTTTGGAATGAGAAAAATTTTCTGAAAAGAAGTAAACACGGAAGTGGATGGAGAAGGGCTTGCTTATGGATAAGGATAGGGAGGGGTCAGCGCTCGAGTCGGGAGTTTGGGAGTAGTGTAAGTCGTTAGTAATGGTCATCGTATAATATCAAGGATAATAATGATAGTAATAATAATATTGATAGCAGCAGAAGTAGTAGTAATAGTGACCGATGTTGCCCGATAATTTTACCCGTGTAAAACGCTACTCTGTATTTAATTCTCTAGAAATCATGGAATATTCTATTATACCGAGTAGCTTGTTCTGGAGAAAGGCTAGACGTATTCAGAATTGAACTTCCCAATAGAGACACAACTACGCAAACGCGTAAGCATCATTGCAGAGACCTAGCCGGAGGATAGAACGACATAGGACACGGGATAGAGAGAGAACGAAGAGACGAAGCAATTGCTTAAAGCATAGGACACGTCTCTTCCTCTCTCTCTCTCTCTCTCTCTCTCCCCTCCCTCTCTCCCTCTCTAGTCGATCCTTTGTGTTACGTCGTGCGCGTGTCGTACTTCCATTACTCCGTGTCCTCTGGCATCCACGCAAGACGGAAGTAATTAATACTCGCCGAGGACCTCTACCAATATCCGTTTCTTAGTCTCCTTTCTGCGCCATGCATCTGTCTCCCTTTCTCTTTCCTGTACGCCGATCGACGAGTTCTCTATCTCTATCCCCTTTTCCTACGTTGTTCGGTAATAGATCGTCCTTGGAATTACATCCAAAGAGAAAATGGGAGAGAAAGATGTTTCTGATGTTTCGTCGCAATTAACTTCCTCCGCAGCTCAATCTCGCCATCGACAAGGAGAAAATTCCATAAAAAAGAAGAGATCGTCTTAATTGCCATTCTCTATAAAATGTCAAGAAAATCCGAAACGGTTTGGCAGAGTAACTCCGCATTATACTTACTCACAAGGAGGAGAACGTTTATTCGAGCTCACGTGGAAACTGTTGGACCTAGCGTTTGTAGATCGCCAAAGAAGGATCGTCGCTCGCTGTGTATGTGTGTTGTTTTCGTGTGGGGTCACAATACAGGTGGATATGCGTACGTGGTGGCACGAGCAAAGTGGCCTTTTGCTTTGGATCCTCGAGGAAGCAACCATCCGGAGAGCCTTCTTCGCGGCCATTGTGTTCTACTTCTTCTTCTTCTTTTTCTTCTTCTTCTCGTTTCATATCGTTTCGTCTCGGTGCTTGCCTTTTTTTTCTTACGGAAGATAGGGAACCAAGAGGGTCTTCGCGTGGGCGAAGTCTGGAAAAGCTAGGAAAACAGTTAGGAGCGAATGGATCATTCGTTCTCGACGAGCGGACGTCTTCTCGATGGATAAACCGAGAACGAGAGTGGAAGAGGAGTCGGTAATTCGCACGTACTCTGATCGAAATCCTCTTTTTCCTTCCTTCTCTGACTTTTCTCATTCTTTCTCTCGCAAACAGAACGATGCAGTTTCGACGATCTAATCGGCGAACGTAGCCATCCTTTAGCTACGTGACGGAAAGGAGAGACTGGTCTCTGAACCCTATTTGCCTCGTAATTTACGAGCGGTCAAGCCAAATTGAAGGTATCGAAATGACACGCGTGACGATCACGCGTCTTCGGTAGATCAGTGCTATTCATCTTCGAAGATTCCCTTGTGTATTCTCGACGCAGCGAACGTGCACGATATTCGAAAAGCTCGACGGGAAAACGAGCTTCGAAAATTACGACGACTGAATGAGAATGACGATTTCTGCTAGTGGGTGATGAGAATACGTTCCGTGATGATAAGGAAATTATTGGTTTGGTGGGTGATGACGGAGACAATGGGAAAGGTGCCATCTTGTTAGCAGGAGAGAGCTTATTTCATCTTGTATCTCGTGGCATCGTTGTGGAATTAGTCTCTGAACCGCCTCTCTCTCTCTCTCTCTCTCTCTCTCTCTCTCTGTCTATCTATCTATCTATCTATCTATCTATCTCTATCTATATATCTATCTTTCTCCATGAAGCTTTCGCCAGCAGTCTAGTGAACTCGCTCGATCGAGTAAATCACCACGGGTCTCTATCTTCTTGCTCGACCACAGGATAGCTCGAAAGCACGTTTGCTACGTTACGGCCGCACTTACACACATACACACATTCCCTCTCTCTCTCTCTCTCTCTCTCTCTCGTGTGCTCCTCTCGTTCATACCGATTGAAATTCAGCATACGTTTTCGTGCGCCAGGTGAAACGTCGATTTCAAATTCACCTACCGCAAATATTCGCGCGGAACCGGTCAAATGGCCGATAATACATCTCGCATCCGGCATTTCGCACGAGCAAAAGCCCGAAAAAAGCCACCGAGGTTTTCTTTCGATTTTCCGAGATAACCACTTGCCGTCCTTGTTTCGAGAGATTTGCCTTTCTGATCGTCCATAATGAGGGGAGAAACCAATACGCTTGAACAGGACGACCACGCACGCGTCGTTTTTGGTATCCGTTTGTGAACCGAGAACGCGTAGCTGTCGCTAGCGTGTTCGTGCAACTAAAAGTGACGTGTTCCAGAATCAAACGGTCCCGTGATATCGGTCAAGAACTTTTTTAGGAGTACTTACAAATGGAAATTTTCCGAGCAAAATCAATCGTGATATCGTCAATGGTAACTGTTACTCAATATGGGATCAAGAATGTTGGACATTAAGTAACGGAAATTAAGGTATGTAAATCTCGTATTTTAGATTGACGAATATTTCTCCGACGCCGTTTTAGAAAATTTTTGTCAGTCGTGGCTTAGAAAAACGCGTTACCGAAACTCAAAACGCGAAGCATATTGTTTCTGTCGTTGTCGACACCGGGGGTGTTGTGTTTCCGATTTTGTCTACTTTTTTCCTTTTTCGCCACACTCTTCTAGCCTTTTTCTCTTTCTCTCGTTTCCGCGTTTGCTATACTGGTCGCCATCGGACCTTCGGGAATTCAATTCCGAGGACTGGCTTTTTACAAATGTAAATTCCTTATCAAAGTTGGAGTCGGATTACAAATTCGGTAGGAAGTAAAGTTTTCTTGTCGGGAATAGCGGACTGCTCCCTTAAGAGGGCTACCTCGAACAGCTAACGCAAAGAAGAAGAGGAGAAGGAGAAGTAGAAGGAGAAGGATCGAAAGAGGGTAAAGACGAGAAGAGATGGATAGGAATAGAAAGAAAGAGAAAGAGAAAGAGAAAAAGAGGGGGAGAGAAACGCGGTACCCGAAGGAACTTATAGAAGAAGAGAGTTACGATCTCTATGCTAATATGCATAATAGCATCCGATTTAGGATTTACATTCCTCTTCGGTAAGATGGAAGGATCTCAAAGCCTTCAATTCGAAGTATTTCCTAGTGAATTCGAATCTATCGATCGCGAACACGAAGCGCGTATCGGCGTTACGGGCTCCCGCAAGCTAATTCACGTGTCCTCGCTCTCGTCTTCCCTCGTCGTCGTAGTCTCTCCTAGTCGCTTCTAGTCGCCCGTAGTTTCAGAGAATCGGAGCAAGTTGCTCGTAGCGGTAGGACAAGAGGTAAGCTTTACGGGTTTACGGGTTCGGGCGCGAACACCGAGAGATTCTACGTCGCAATTATGCAGAAGGCAGATAATGGGAAAGGGTGAGGGAGAGAGGGGGAGCCCAGTCATATCTGGTGTGCACGCGCGCGCGCGCTCGCTTATGGCGCGAAACGGTGTTCCGGTCCGGTCGAAAGGTCGCTTGGAAGTACGGATATAACCGCGTGGCCTGTTCTCTTCTTCTCCCTCCCACCCTCTCACTCCCCCCTCCTCTTTCTATCTACCTATCTAACTTGGCCAAGGGGAAGTCGATGTTTGTGGTCGCACCACTCACGCGTTAGTCCAAGTGACAACAAGCAGTCGCTTCCCGACAGTTAAGCCGCCTCGTTTGATAACGAAGCGCCGGGACATCTCGTCTCGTTATTTATTGAAATGCATGCGTGCAGAGCAAAGTGCCGCAATTGCATCCGGCTAGAGCAGGACCGTAGGGAAACGGCACCGTGTCGCTCGCCTACCAGGACCAGAACGATTTATTCGACGGTTCTGTTAATGGCGTTTCCTCGCATGCCTTTGGTTACACGTTTAACCGATGGCCCGATCGCTTTCGATTCTCTTTCTTTACAAATCTCCTAAGAAAAAGTCCCGGAATCGATATTTTCAATTTCTCCGCGAATCGTCGCGAACCGAGTTTAATTTTAATTTTAGCAAACGGGTGGATCGAGAGACGTTTGTTGTATGTACATACGTACGTGAGGAATTTCAAGACGATTGTTTTGTTCAGTTCGCGCGCGATGTTTACCGTGCTAGTTTGAAGCGGCTCAAAAGTTTAGGGTTGGTGCCGATTTCTAAGTGTGTTCTCTTCGAGCGGGGTTCTAGCTCTATCAATTTTTCGAATATCGATGTAAAACTTTGGAAATGTAGTTAGTAGAGGACTCCAAATGTTGAGTAAGTGCGATGGAAAAGATCTAATCCACGCGGGTAAAAAGATGACGGTAAAGTGACGCGGTAAAGCTAGCTCGCCGTCGCCGGGATACGATGGAAATTTTATTTTCTCCGAAACAACGGCTGGCTTTACCATAGACGAGCATGTCGAGAATTGGATTAATATTCTCTCGAGTGTGTAATCGATCTCTATGCTCGAAAAGTGTAGATACGGACTCGCGCTCTCGGTAGTTCGTACGCTCGCTAGCACGCTCATTCGGTCGTTCGGCATCGCGTGTCTCGCGGCAAATTGAAGTGGCCACGATACGGAGCGCGTGCGGTAACGAGAGAGTCTAATAATTTTTCTACTCTCGCACATTATCGGTCTGCTGTTCCCGTTGCTGTTGTCGTCGTTATTCCTTACGAAACTCGTAAAAGTTTTCTACCGGACGAAATGGAGATATCGCTTAACGTCTACTGTGTTACACCGCTTTGCAGCACCCCTTTCGCGAATAAGAAAGTAGAAAGTTTACTTTTCAATATTGAAGTGAACGTTACGTAAGTTTAACGACGATAGGCCGATGTACGGGGAGTTATGTGCAGCGGGTACTCGAAAAGGTAACGCACCGTGCGGTAACACGCGTACAATCCATAAAGTATACCATATCTAAAGTACATCGACTCGCGGAGCGGTTGTTAAAAGTTTAACGCTTGACTTCTTTGCCCTTGGCTTCTTTTTTCGCTCGAAGGAACCTCTTAGAGTCTTTCGCTTCATCGATCGTCGTATTGTTAGTATATGAGATTTCGTTCTATTCATAGAGCAACCTGCGCAAGAGAACGTACCTATCTACGTATCTTGTGTACCTCTACCTACGCGTATTCGATACCGGTTGGCCGATTAATCGTCCGCTTGGAAAATTTAGCCTGCGAGGATCTACTGCTTTCCCATCAAAAAAAGGTTAAACTAAATTAAAGGGTAAGAAAGAGTGAGATAAAAGATCGTTACGCAATTTTTAGGTATAAGCGTAACTCATTGCCACCTACTCGCATTATATCCTGGTGTCGTGCATTAAGCGCGCGCGCGCGCGCGCATACGTGTCCTAAATTCGCTAGAAACCACCGAACGGATAGCGTTTAAAATTTAACCGAAAAAATTATGCGCCATACGGGGGCGCACGCGCCCGCGTTAGGTAGAATTTGTGGAGCCACTATTTCCTCCGGTCTCGAAATAACGGCACGTAGTAAAAATAAAATAAAAGAAAGGAGGAAGAAAGAAACCAAAAAGAAAAAGATAATCAGAAGGAGAGAGAGAGAGAGAGAGAGAGAGAGAGAGAGAGAGAGAGAGAGAGAGAGAGAGAGAAAGAGAGAGAGAGAGAGTAAACGAAGGGATACATTTTTCTGGTACATTTAAATGAAACTACGGGAAAGCTGAAAACGCGCATCTAATTTGAGTTTGCCCGCTCGGCGTGCACCTTAACGCCAGGATATTTTTCGCTCTTGGAATTAAAAGTGTAAGAAGAGGTCCAGGGGCTCGCTCTAAACGGAGCTCGCGAAACATCGTATAACGATGTAACCGAGTAAGTGCTTCGTTAAGCGAGACACGGTTTCTACGTTAAAACCGTGTACCCAAGTTACGCATCGGTGAATATATCGATGAACGCTCCTGCGGGGCTAAGTTAGTATATCAACACATATATCAACACATATACATATCTATATATGCATGTACATATATAAAATAAGTAGCAGAACATCCGAAAAATGCGAGTGCCTCTTCCCACTCGTCCCGGATTCGATGAGTGCTTTAACGCACTTGAACGTTTTTAAAGGCACTCGTAAAATCGCCGGCGCCTTATGTTTATCCATCCTATATAGTACTCTTTGTTTTTGTTTCAGGTAAGCGCACCATAATGGAGACTCGGCTTTAGGCGGTAATTCAATTTCCCACGGTCGCGCGATAACACGTAAGTCTCGTCGCCGCAGGTCTAGAGAAAAGGAGACCACGATAAATGACTTAAACAAAACTGTCGTTGGCGTGTCGTAGACCTGACTGACACGCGAATGCCGAAGTAAAATAAATTCCTCGTCCGCGAGGAACGAATGAAAGTTTATTTTTTCGGTGTCACAATAAATGAATGTTTGAGAGCACGCGCGCGTCACGCGGCTGTAACGTATTTACCCTAGAAATAGTAATGGTAAGTAACGTTCATTAAAAACGCCCGCGTTGATTGCAGAATCGCGGTAGATGCATTATTATCGTGAATAGAATCAATTGCTTAAAGTGCACCATTTAAATAATACAAAGAAATTCACGTACCTAACAATAAGATACTTTTTAATCGATGAATCAAATAAACCATTTTACGCGGGCTTTCGCAAGATAATAAGTTACGGGATGGCGTAAAGCGAAAGTCTGGTGACACGCTGCTCGACTAGAGAGACAGCAAATTGTCAGTTCTCGTTGATTGGAATGTAGGGAACGAAAAGGGAGAGAGTGAGAGAGACAGAAAGTATGCAGGAACCGAACGATAACTTCCGAACAATTTCTACCGATTCTGCATCTCGATGAAGTTGTCCGACTAGTTTGAGAGGGTGAGGGTTGAACGTATTCGTAATCGTGCTGGTAGCAGAGAAACGAACAAAGAGAGAGAAGAGAGAGAGAGAGAGAAAGAGAGAGAGAGAAGAAGAAGAAGAAGAAGAAGAAGATGAGGTGAGAAGACGAAGAGAAGGCCTCGAAATACTTTGAAGACGATGACGACGACGACTGGGATGCTGGCGGCAACGACCACTGGTTGAATTTCCTGGTACGACACATTCAAACGAAATTTACTTGGCAACTTTCCACGGACGCGGCCCGCGGAATAACAATCAATTACGTTAGAGGAAATCCGACGTTACGTCGTAACGCGGAGCTCTCGTTTTCGTTTGGTCCCTCAACGACCGAGCGTCCCCTGTCACCGGGACGCGGGACACCGGGTTTTAGGGAAGTAGAGAACGCTTGACAATCGATAACGAGAGAAGAGCACGTCGATAGGGTCCTTTTCCTATGGTAGGTACGAGGCGTTCTCGAAGCGACCTATTTTCTCTCGATTCTCTCTTCCCTTTTACCTATGTCTCCCTCTCCCTCTTTCTCTTTCTCTTTCGTTCTCTCGTTGACTTTGTCTTCCTCACTCCCTCCCCCCGTTCTCAAACCTCGTTTTAACTTTGCTTCTCTCTCGTTCTCTCTTTCAACGGTATTTCTCTTTCGAGTGCCCGACTCCGTAACGATTTTCTGTCGACCGCTCGCATGCCTCGTTACATCGTTACCGATGTCTTCCACAATGTTTAGCTGGGATGGCAGCGCGTCTGCGCTATCCTGGCCACAAAAAGCGCAACCGCGAAGGGTGGAAATCCGGTGACAACTTTGCGTACTAATAAGTACTGAAGCTCTCTCTCTCTCTCTCTCTCTCTCTCTTTCTCTCTCTTGCTCCTCCCTATTCCCGATATAATGGTATCGTTAGCAGCTGCCGCTGAAAGCCGCGTCACGGAAGGAAGCGGAAACTCAGCGGAGAAAGAGCTTACGGGATACGAGATTGCAATGACGCTACCTGGATAATCCCGAGCTGGTAATATCGTGCCTTCGAGACGAAGTGAAAAGGAGAAGAGAAAGGAGTGAGAGAGAGAGAGAGAGCAGGGAAAAATATTTGCCCCTTTCTCGAAGTGAAAGTTCGAACTCTCAAACGAGGTCTAAGAGTGAAAAAAACGAAGGAAGAATTAGAAGTAGAAGAAGAATAAACGGGAGGGCAAGGAAAAAAGAAATGTAATGTTAATTGTAAGAGAAAGCATAAATATCATTATTGTTACTTAACGAAGAGCCACGGATCGAGGAATTATTCTTCTGGAGAAAAGGGACACCAGAGTTGCATGCACAATAGCCGAAGGACAACTCGGAGGATTAGGTACGTGGACGGGGGCGGAGAGAAGGGAAGGACGATGGTACGAATAAGAACGAGTTTCTTTTATTATCATCGGAAGAGTCAGAACTTTTCCGCGTCCACAAATAAGAAGGAACGCTTGGGATCCGATAGACGAGGAAAGGTAAGGTAGCTCGAGGAAAGAGCCAACGACGCGCTGGTGTAGAAGTTTTCGCTTGGTGATCCTATAGATGGAGAGAGAGAGCGAGAGAGAGAGAGAGAGAGAGAGAGAGAGAGAGAGAGAGAGAGAGAGAGAGTGAGTGAGTGAGGAGGGAGGGGGTTGAGAGGAGAAACGAAAAAAAGAAAGAAGAAGAAGAGGTAAGAATTTTGAAGGCAAGATAAAGAGCGGCTGAAAGGGGGTTGGGGAAAGAGTGGATTTGGTAACTTGTCGAGAAAGTCGAGTATCCACGTACACACACGTACATACCTACATATACATAAAGATATGTACATACATACGTGCATACGTATGTCGTGTCATGCGTTTGCGCTCGACGTACGTGCGCGCGACTCTGTGGATCGAGCATGTTTGCGCATATGATTGGGCGCATATAAGGAGTACGGAGGTAGCAGAGCTTGGAATAGTTGGAGGAGAAGACGAGGAAAAGTCCACGTAGTTAGCCGCACGGACCATCTTCGCGAATCGCGCGTTAAATAATTCAATGAAATCAGTATGTTCGCGCGAGCGTGAAATTACGAGGATGGGGGTGGAGTTCTAAAAGGAGAAGTAGGAAGAGGAGGAAGACGAGTAGAAAAGCGTCAAAGTTCCGACGAATTTGTGGCTCTCGCGAAGCCTGAATTTCCTCGAAGAGATTTCGAGAGACCGAATAGAAAGGACCTTTCGCGATTGAGAGCCATCGTAGTCCTTCTCCCTCCTTCTTCCCTTCCGTCTCCATTGGTTGGACCGATTACGTTGGCGCTATTATCGCGGTAGCACCCTTACGGTGCGATGGCGTTCTTTACCTCAGGGTGGTACCGAGGTACCACCAGTTACATACGTCGCGCGTTTACCGCATCAGCTAAGCCTAAGGGCGCTATCGTTTGCCGGAGGTGCGGGTGGAGCGAGTTTACAAGTATGCAAATGCATCGACGTCGCTAAGCGTAGCGCCGTGTTTACTTTGAAGAATTATGCGGAGCGTTGTCTCTCTGGTCTCCCCTGTGCAGACAAACCTAAGGATTTACGATTCACCTGCCACCGTTTTCTTGGAAAATTGCGAGAAACAACGACGAATGATAAGATCAAACACGACGAGTAAATAATAATAGTACCTCCCCCCCCTCTCTCTCTCTCTCTCTCTTTTTAGGAGCGGGAACACCAAAGTTTTTCTTTCAAGTATAAGAGTTTTCCACTAAAGAATAAGCTAGGTATTGTGGGGTTATGTTCCGATCGCCATAGACAGCGAACAACGAAGAGCGGAGAACGCCGGCAGAGTTATCGAACTTTATAATAGTCTTTTCTGCCGAGCTGCCTCGAGGACGTCGGTTATATTTCACCGCTGCGAGAAATCGGTCGTTGCATATTCTCATCCCCTTCATTTTACCATTTCTTCTTCTACTCTATTCTTTTCTCGCACACACTAACATTAAGCTATCGAAGTCGATTGGTGTGTACACGGCTGAAAATTTTCACGAGGCCTTTTTTGTTGGTCTTTCTCTCTATTGCGAGCGCGCGCGCTGAAGGACGACGTCTTTGATCGGTCTAGCGATAAATCTCGTCGAATCAAGACACCGAAGAGCGTGCGACTCGGTACGCGTCGAGGAAAATTTTCGGCGTGTTATTCTCGACTGGCACGCTTTGTGCAAACGTTGCACGTGCAGACGTAGAGAGTCGGAGTAAAAAGGGAAAGAGAGAAAGAGAGAAAGAGAGGCGAATGGGAGAAGAGCGAGGAAGTCAACGACGCGGATGCTGCGACGACCACTTTTCAGTTTCCCGAGAACGACGAAGAACAAAGTAACGGCTTCGCTCGTGCGGCTATTAGCGAAGTACTAGAAACGAGTTTCCCTCATTTCCGTTGGATCTCGAAAGTGGCACGGTGTTCGCGTTTCGAAATCGAGCCGATCTCTCTCTCTCTCTCTCTCCCTCTCTCTCTCTCTTTTTCTCTCTTATTCTCTCTGTTCTATACTCTCGCGACCACCGTTCTAACCCTAAAAAGAGGACGAAACCACGCTCGTTGTGCACTTGGTGTAACCCGTTTCGAGGAGCTATGAAATACTGAAATTATGGACGTCCGACGTCCATGCTACACTCGAGTAAAGAACTCCTAGCGAGAAACTGGGCTAGAATGAAACGTTTCGCTGACCCGCTTTTACCTTGAGAGTCAAAGAATGCGCGAGGAGGTAGGTATTAATGCGCGCGAGAAACAATCCCCTGAGATACTACGTAGATACTTACATACCTACATATATTCGCATCTATTTGAACAAAGACGATGGTGAATGACTAACTTGCCGATCTATGTTTTATATCTTTCAAGAAAATTATATTTAATAGAGTTTACGATGAATCAAGAAGAGGTTCGAACTCGAACGTATTTAAAGAGTGGATTTAGGATTATTAAGAAAAAGAGTAAAACGTTCTACCTTATTTTGTTTTTGTGATACACTCATTTTTTGTTACGTCTCTATACAGCTACATGTTTTTATGGAATTTTTTGTATAGGTAAACCTACTTCGTTATAACGAGGTTTTATTTAAACGCAAGATGGATATTTCGAGAACTTCCTGCGCTAATTAAAAGTTACATGTAGACGGAAAATAGAAATAGACATATGTAGGTAAAACTCCGAAGCACGATCGATACTCCAGAAATGGTTCCCGTGTGTCAAGGTACACCTCGTATATTTTGTACCGTATACTTTATTTTCGCTAAACGAATCTCCTCGTGCGAAAAGAACAAAAAGAGGAATGAAAAAAGGAAGCTCGCGGGATAACGGGATCGCTTAGATAATAAGAGAAATAGGCGAAATAGAGCGAAGCTTTTTTTTGTCTCACGGCCCGGCAAATTTATTCGGAATCGAGTCCGTAGAAGGAATTCAAAAACACTAGCTTGCTCGGGAAGAAAAGCGATGTCTATCTGTCTCAGTGTAATTGCTGCATAACGAGTCTACCATCGCATCCCTTCTCTCCTCTCGTCACTCCTTTTCACCTGGTCGATAGACCTTGCCGTGAGACAAAGGGAAGTCGTTTAAACGGAAGAAGTGCGCATCGACGGAATAATGCGGGACGCGATCCGTAGAAATCCGTGAAGGGCTCTCCTTCAAATCGCACTGGCCTTAAAGCGCTTACAACGGGGTTTTCCCGCGGACCTTCAAGAAAATGCCAAGTGCCTCCTGCATCCTTCCAGAAGAAGCGCCTTCTTCTTCTTCTTCGTTTAAAGCTTGCTACGGGTTAATGGATCGAAACTCGACGAAGGCGAGCTCACGCGATACTGATATCGGGAGTAGTCACGGAGGGCGA
>JAIFRP010004416.1:401598-420116 GCA_032403825.1 Odynerus spinipes
AGAGAGAGAGAGAGAGAGAGAGACAGACAGACAGAGAAGGGAAACTTAACGTGAAAATTCTACGTCTTCCTACAAGGATATATTACGTAAAGCGCTTTTACCGGAATACAGATAACACGCTTCATTTCGATACGGAAATATACGAGCTCGACTAAGAACGACGGCGACGACGACACGTCGACGAAAATTATTGACTCGTCGTCGACAATTGTTAAAACTATGACCATGTCACGAGCGTTAGGAAAGAAATATATAGAAAAAAAGGAAGAAAATAAAACAAACTATGAAAATATACTCCTAGCCGAGGCAGCCAGTGCGAATGCGTGTGCTGCTTTTGAAGGACCGATCTTTGTCGCGAGCGTCTATTCGATTCGAGTGTCCCCGTAGGTATGTACCTACACATGACAATACTGTAAATCCTCTATTGATGGAACACGAAACAAATGGTTACACGCTGCCAGGGAAGTTTTTCGATTGTTATACATTGCGAGATTTGAATTACGAGGTGGATCGACGAGCGCGAGCTCTCGCGCTACCGAAAAGTTATGGCTCTTTATATTTTAATATAGTTACGGGAGTGCGCCCATCTCGCACATTTTTGTAATCGTCGCGAACCATCACGGAACACGCATACACATCTGTTTGCTTTTCTGATTTTTGCAGGACGACGTCGATTCGTCATACGGAATATTTAACGAACACACTCGTTATTTTCTTGCGTTCGGAAGTACGACGAAGCGAATAAAATATTTGAGTTCGTCGTTTCGGTCGTTCGTTTAAAATCACATTTTTAGACACGACCGCCGCGCCGGGAGAGAGTGTTCTCGAAGGCGCGTTGCCACTAACCTGGTCGACTGACAGCCGAACTTTTTTTCTGGGAATAGCTACACCTTCGTCTCCTTCTTCTTCTCCCTTTTGGACGCAATCCGAAATGATGTACCTATATGTATTATACATATGTATTTATATAGACCCAAAATGCAGCTGTCACTTTCCAAGTTTCAGGCAACTTCGCCCGTGATTGCCGATAAACGACCTACTTTATAATCGCTCGTTGAGTCGCTACCGAACACTTTTTTTCCTCTCTGTGTCCTCCACCAAACGAAATTGCTTTCCTCCTCCTCCACCTCCTCCTCTCGAATGAATTTTGACAAGTTGCGCGAAACGAATCGTCCGATATTGCAAGTCCCATCGGTTCGCAGTGAAAATATTTTCCAATGGAATGCCCTTTCGACGAGGGGCAGGATTTTTCCATAATTTTTCCAGATAATGGAGGAGTCGTTGCTACGTGAACAAACAATAGTCCTATTGCTCTTTATAAGCCGCTTTTATGACGGAACAAAAGACCGCTCGAACTCGTTCCATCGATCGCAAATCATCGAACGGGTGCCGAGGCTGACTGCTGCAGCGTCGTGTCCGTGTACGTGCGTGTGTACGTGCATGCGTGCCTACGTGTATGTGTCTTAACCTTTATAAAACGTTCTTTCAGCGATAAAGAGAGTAGGAGAGACAGAGAACGAGGTAGAATGGTTGAGATAACGAAGTGAGCGGGAGCGGTGGGGGAAGGAGGTACAGTCGAGGGCTTCCCTCATTTGGCATCTATCAATAAAAAGCGGCATAACTGGGAGGACACGAGAGAGGCTAGAAGGACCGGCAGAAGTGGACCGAGTGCGAGATGGGCTCGGAATGATTTATACGGGTCGTGATAATCCATCATGTCCATCCCTGGATGGTCACCCTTCTTCGTTTCACATGGCCGAGAGAGATCATCCCTACGGTTTAGCAAACCCCGAAGCTCAGCAATGCCACTGCTCGTTTATGGCCAATATCACATATATGTATGTATATTGGGTGCGAACGCGAGTGGAAGAGATCCGTTGCGATGCTCGCGAGGGAAGATATTTTCGGTTTTCTAACGGATGATACCACGAATCGAGGCCACGTTCTTTCCGTGCATGTCATTTATTTTCGCATCGACATATAATTAATGCAGGAGATACATAGCTCTGCTATCGTGCTTGGTACATTACCATTCGCGTACACTTGGAAACGTTTTCACGCATTTTACCTCGTGAAAAATAATGGAATATTGCGATAAGAAGGAAGAAAGTTACAAGAAGAGGAAGAAGAAGAGAGAACATTGATATTTCCAGTATCTCATATTATTTATTCTAACGAGTCGCGTTTCCATGCACATACGTTCACATAAATATCGCGAAAGCCAAGGTTGAAACACGCGAGATCTTGAGTTTCGAGCTAAGTCACCACACGGGTCTTGACGATACTTTGTATATCAACGGTTACAGCGAAGACTTTTTCGCGAGTAAGAGAAAGAGAGCGAGAGCATCAGGGAGAAAGAGAGAGAGAGAGAGAGAGAGAGAAACTACGAAAATATCTCGCGATACCAACCGTCGCGGGGAACCTCGCGATCGTCGAAACCTTTTACAGCTCGCCCGGCTTTTTCTGGGGGATTTATTTCGTCGGCTGGGCGGATGCTCGAATATTTTATTCGGTTTCATTTTTCACGAACGTAAAAATAATTCCGCGCGAAATATTTACCGTTGTAAAACTCGCAGCCGTTCTCGTTGCCCTTCACGACGCCATTCTCGTCATTGTCCTTGATATCTCGATCCCCCTCTCTACATGTACACATTGTATGTATACATGAAATTATTTGCAATAAAAGTTCTAAAACGGCAGACGACTGTTCACGCGTATGCGTGTGTGCACGTACGATCGCTTAATGCATTCATATTTTAGCGGGACGCCTCGTACTTATTTTTAAATCCTTATCGTCGACGTGGAGATAACATCAACGAATAAAAAAGGGACAAAAGTATACTCGAGATTGGCGTATGATTTTGCGCTTCATTTTCGGTATACGTTGTGGTTACGTGTAAGTTACAGCGAAAATAGAGATTTTTCTATTTCTCTTTCTTATACATGCCCGAGAAACCATGGAATCTTTATATTTAATAACCCATTAGTATCCATTAGTACCTAGCCATTACTCCGAGACTCATTAGTACCCGTTCCGCGTCGACGTGGACAAAAATTCGATAAGTTTTCGCTCGACGGAATTTCGCTCGATATATTCGCCGAGCGAGAAAGGATGGTGAGGGGTGGATAGGGATTGGCGCTGCCATCGCTGGTGGTCCCTTTAAGCGGAACGAAAGAGCTTTTTCCATGGGAAGGCGTTAGCGTAGCATCCCGTGGCGAAATTAAATATTCTCGAAGCTATTTACGGTGGTGTGCTTCACAATCGGGGACGGCTCTTAGTGTGTCCTTTATCGATACGTTGGAGGAATTAGGGTGGAAATGGGCTCTTTATATTCGTATTACCACGACGAGATAAGGTGCTCGACTCTTCGCGATGCTTTAAGTATATTCGATTTAAATTGTCACGTCTATTGGTGAAGGGTGAGAAAGGGAAATTGTTTCCTATAGTAATTCTCCTAGAAGGGGAAAGGAGATGGCCCTTACTGGATAATTCCAGTTTAGTTTTTAACGACGAACTACACTATCGTTAATAAGATCGGTGAGATATTCGCGTGAAAAAAAAAAGAGAGAAAGTGAGAGTTGGTCGTCCTTTTTCGGACAGCGGAAAAAGTTTGCTGTTCTCTCGGCGTTGTTCAAGCGAAAAATCTTTATCTAGCTTTAACGTTTTACGCGGACGCTCTAGCGCGAACTCGTCCTATGGGAGAAGAAATTTTCGGAGCAAGCTGACTTTTTCCCTTTCTCTTTTTTCCCTTTCTCTTCTATTTCTGTCTATCTCTTTCTCTCACCGAGTGCAATCTTACGAATTAGTACTGCAGTCTATTTCTATTCTACTTCGTCAGAAGCATTATTACACGAACCGTCACAAATGAAGGAGAGTAATCTAGAGAGGAGGACATAGAGAGCGAGCGAGCGAACGAGAGAGAGAGAGAGAGAGAGAGAGAGAGAGTCGTGATGCGGTGATGCGAACTCGAAAAATTCTCCGCCTTAAACGCGGATGAAAGTACCTTCCAGAAAATGGAACTCATTAGCCACATTCTCTAACGTCGATCTCTCTCTCTCTCTCTCTCTCTCTCTCTTCTCTTTATTCGCTCTCCTCTTTTTACTTCTCGCCCTTTTCAAAAGTCCTTGATTTAAATAAGCCAATTTCTCGCGTCCAGCCCGCTACCTCTTCCGTTGACCGAGCAAGGCGCGTCGTTGGACGAGTCGAGGAGTACTTTCGTAAAATAATTCTGATTCGCCGTCGGTAGCAAGAGGAAATGAGAAAGACGTGAAAAAAAGAAGACGGAAAGAAAAAAAGTAGAAGGGAGTCGAAAAAAAAAATCGAATAACATTAGCGCAGGCGCTACGTTTACTTATATACGATAGGCAACCCCGAGCGAGAGAGACAGAGAGAGAAAGAGGGGGGAGAGTCGGCTTTTAAAACGCTCGCGATGCCTCAAGAAGGTCCTCATTCTTACTTCGCTTGCTCCACTCGTAACTCGTGCGCGCGGTCTAATTACCGACATATCAGAAACTAGACAGCGCATACTGTAATTAATTATGACCGAGTATCGCGCGCGCGGGACTTTAATTAATAAGGACGGTACCGAGTGCTGGCGCGTCTTATGTTAGCCGTATGCAGCGGAGAAGAATGGAAACTATTTTGTTGGTTGGTTGGTCGGTCTTTTTTCACCGACACGACGACAACGACGACGACAACGTGTCGTCGTTCTCGCTTCTACTCGTCCATTTGAAATTACAAAAGAAGAGAAGAAAATAAAGAGCAAAGCTCGTCGCTTGCAGACTAGGGCGGCCGCGTTATCGACACCAAAGGTACCAAAGGTAAATTAACTTTACCGAAGCTTTAAAAAACATGTCGCGCAGATTAATGAAGGTTCTCGCCTCGTGAATTTAGCAGAGCAAGGGTGCTTCTCTTTCTCTTTCTAACTGTCGCTTCTATTCTCTACCTCATCGGCCTTTCTCTCTCTCTCTCTCTCACTCTCACTCTCTCTCTCTCTCTCTCTCTCTGTCTCTGTCTCTCTCATTCTTTCCTTCTTGCTTGTTAGCCATTAGACGTTCGATATCCTTTGTTAGAGAACGTTTTCCACGTTGACGAAAGCGAAGGGACGATTTTCGAAGGTGACGAACGTGAAACAACCTGGCCGAGATAATTTACGGGATATAACAGTACCAGCCGAGTCTCCTCATATTATTAAGCTTTGTGAGACCCCGTGACTTTGCCATTACCTGCTGTCGCCGATATCGAATGAACTGGCTCCGTTACTAAACGACCAGTTCAATTACCTCTGACAAAAGCACCTAGCTTGTAGGTACCTATCTAGTACCTACATTCTCGTTTGTAACGCGAAATAAGCTAACCTTCGTTTTGACTTCCACTACTTTCCTCTTTTCCTCTTAATCGTATTATTTTATTCTGAGCTTTCGAGTTGACCTAGCTTCCGAGAGAAAACATATCAAGCGTTTCGATGGCGGCTTGGCCGTCAACCCGCTTTATTTATTTCTTAATCGACCGCTTCTTCGTTCACTCCACTCTTTGAAATTCGAGATACGAGATACTCCCAATAGGAAGACGAGTAAAATGTCAAGACGAGATAAGAAAAGTAGTGGACGGACGCGTGCAAGTTTTTCTCCGAAGTAAAGCTAGAAAGTCGCGACGAGAAGATTAGATCGTAGGAGGATCCAAAAGGTATCGGGCGCAAAAAGAAAAGACGTTTCGAAGAAAAGGCGTGTAGAAGGAAGGGGAGAAGAAGATGGCTGCTAGCAGGACTATCAGTCGAAGAGAAAGAAAAAAAAGGAGGAAGAAGGAAGAAGGAAGAAGGAAGAAGGAAGAAGGAAGAAAGGAGAGACAGGTGGGGGGGGAGAAAGAGCAGTTTCTACCATATCCGGTTCTTCTTCGGTTAGAAACTTCGAATCCAGCTTTTCTTTTGCGCCGTAGCGCCTTGGCGTAAAAGAGGGAACGAAGAAAAAGAAAATGGCACGGATTGGAGATGGGGCTACAATCTTAAGTTACTTCCGAATGACCGGCCTGGGACTCGTATCAACCTTTAGTTCACGATATTCGATCATACTACCACACGCGGCAGCGTAAGATTCTCGAGAGGTAGCGCCATTTTCTTTGACATTTTACAGCGCTTTTCGATGGTTACGGATGGTATAACCTTCCCCTCGATAAAATGTATCGTTTTCGTTTCGCGATAAATATTGGTGTCGGCTGAGAGAGTGGGAGTGGGGAGGGGACGTTTCTCTTCTTGGCTCGGCGGAAATGAAAGGTCTTCCTATATAAACTACCACGGGTTTTAGGACGGAAAGACAAATACCTTTGAACTGGTGAACTCTCTCAACGCGTGTGTACATATGCGCATTATACAGATGAAAAAACGTTGCCGAGGAAAAGATTCGACGATTGTATAAATAATATTCAATTAACCTAACTCATAAGTCCGGTTTCAAAGTCTCTGAATAATTGTACCGATACTTAATCAACGGTCACAATAGTTATACCATTTTATATTACCGTACAAAGTAAATATCGACATAAAATACATATTAAGTACCGCAGTTGTGATACCTTTGAGTAATTAGGGAGGAATTGTATGTTTTAGTATCGTCGATAAACAATAGGAGATCGATTCGATCCATTATATATTATACACGTGTAATAAAAAGAAAAAGAAGCGTTCGAAAGCGATTCCCATGCACGCTACTAGGTTCATTTAATTCAGCGTGCAGTCGACGAGTCATCGGTCGGACGATCACGTGAAATGAAAAAAGGTGTAAAAAGAGTTAAATCACGTCGTAAACATTATCGCCAAAAATGAGGGAGGAAGTACGGGACATTACTCGTTAACGCGTCATTTACTCGGCGAAATGCCGGCGGAACGAAAAAAGCGAAACTACGAAGTGAAGTCGAACAAATTAAATTACAACAAACGAATGCGTACGCTGAGCACGCGCGCACGCGCCCACGTATCGCATACACATAATTATGCGATTGCCGTGTGACTGTGTTGCACGCTCGCGCTTCGTGATAAAATTTTTATTTTCTACAGATTGCCACTTCGAACGGCATGCGAAAGAACGTCTCTAAATAAATCACTTTGTATTTTATCCGTAAAACGTGAGAGAGAAGAGAGAGAAGTAATCGTACAGTATCGTAACAACAGGTTCTTATTTTAAAAAACAATTCAAACGATGTAACTTCGTCGTCGTCGTCGTCGTCGTCGTCGTCGTCGTCGTCGTCGTAGTTGTTGTTATTGTTCTTCTTCTTCTTATTATTATTTTCAATCCAAAAGAGCCCGTCGAAGAGCATTATAATTCACCGATCGTTGATACTGCGAAACGTATTTCGCAATATCACGATGTGCCCTTGCGTAGTGTCCCGTACCTAGGATGCGTTGTAATTAATAATAAATTAGTTAGTTTCGAAGCGAGCGCGGAAAGGAGGAATTGAGACAAACACACCGTGCATCGGTATAGGAAGCACGCGTGCATATTTCGCGCAGTTCTTTGGCAGTATGCATGAATCATAACTTCATACGTTCGCCGACGCAAACAGTATTAGAATCCACCGTTGAGGTAAACGAAATCACGCGCGAGTATATTAGATCACTTAAGGTATGAGAATGATATTAAGTCGTGCGTTATTTAGCGCGTTGCTTCATCGTTTGTCGACGTACATAGGTACTTACCTACTTAATGTTAGATAACGACGATCCGAGAACATCACTTTCTCTCTTCCGGTTTATATCGGCTGTCGCGAAATCCATCGAGAGGACGGGATGTCGACGCGACGTCGACGCGACGGCGAGATTTACGAAAGTTTTTTCGTCGTAAATCGTGCGGTCTCCGAAAAGTCGGTAACTCCGTCGTAAATTGGCATTAGGATATCGGCAGGCTGACCTGCCGAGTGGCTTGTAGCAGCGTGGACAGGCGGCATGCACCGAAGTACCGAACGTTTGGCCGGAAACTTCTCCTCTCCTATTTTTTTCGGTGTCACTAGAAAAAGAACTCCGGCCGTCAGCTGCAACACGATGAGTATCCTCGTCGGTTCGCTGACGCCTGAATGGCAGATCAATAATAACACGTCAAACTCAATCTTCGGTAGGTACGTCGGTAGAAACGGTACTATTGCTTATTAAATTCTGGAAATTCGAAAAAATTTACCGCGTAGGTAGGTATGTAGGTATACGTTGGATTATAAATATAAGCTTTTCTCTCTTAGGACAGGTTGTACTTCGAGAATTTGATCGTTCGTTGTGCAATGGATCACCCACGAGAAAATATCTGAGAATATCGGGAAATGAAATAGTAAAAAGGTGGGAAACGCATTAAGTTCGCTTCGAAGCTCGAAAGGGAAAAGTTATTTGCACGAGGGTCGATGTTCACCGAGGCGATACCGTCTCGTACTTCGCTTTTGAGTACTCCTAGCTCCATTGATCGTGATTACATGCAAACGCGGACCGGTTCATTTGGCGTTCACCTCATCGTGAATTCATTCATGTTCCATCTCTTAGGTAAAGACGGCCTTAACCGAGACATTACTCCTCCGAACGAGGACGAGGGTTTACGTTCGAATTTAAACAGGCCCACGGACGTGTAGAAGACGTCGGAACGAGCCTAGCCGAGTTCGTGGCATCGGGCACGCGAGGATCTACGGCCAATAAAATCTCTCTTTGGAAATTAGTATCCGCTCTCGGCGAAGAGAGGGGAAAGAAAAAGAAAAAAGAAAGAAAGACATTAGAGAAAAAGAGGAGAACGAGCGGCGGGTTTAAAGGGAGACGTCTCATAATCAAAGACCACTTTGTCACGATAATACGAAATTGATTGTGCAAACTATTCTCTCTCTCTCTCTCTCTCTCTCTCTCTCTCTCTTTCTGTCGTTCCGAAAACCGAAATATCCTCCAGCTTCTCGCGAGCGTGAAACAAGTAAGAACGGAAAACTCTGCCGTGATCATTAACAAGAAAATACGCTTGCCATTATCACGATACTCTACTATACATTTTTTTTCTTTAACAGCGATAGAAACGCAAGAAACTGATGAAGCTGCGTGTACTACGGAAAATAATACAACCGTACGAACATAGCGATTCGATTTTCCCATATGCCGTGCGGTCTCGTTAACGAAGTCGCTCGTGCAACGGAAACGTCTTTTACCGCGGCGCGCTTTGATCTCCGAGAATATTTGTGAATAATATCGCCGATGGTCGAGTTCTCCCCGTGTCTCTAGGCAAGAAAATTCTATTCTCCTTCGTGGTGCGTTTCGCTTTATACTTCGCGTTTCGTGCGGACGTATACGCGCCGCGTACCCACCAACTTACCTACGTCACAGAAGGCGGCCCGACGCAAAGAGAACGCATACACTCTCGTACTCGTATGAAACACGTATAGACGCCCGTATATACCTACGTACGAACGTACAACGAACTGTAGAGCGGTTCCATGCGGCGGGGTAGTGTGGGAGAACACACGGAGCATATACGTAATCCCTGAAGGACGAAGAACGGGGTTCCTTCGTCGACAACGAGCACGGCAATTCGATTTTTCGAATGGAGAAAGCGACGTTCTACGAAAGAACTGCACTCTTTCAAAGGGATTCTATCTTATCTTCGAGAGGACCGCATAGTGTACTTCGTAAACGATTCGAACTTTAGAAGCACTACCTTCGATCCTTACTTTATCTCCTCTCCCCATATCTTCTTATTTCTCTTCGCATTGTATTTATATCTTCGTGTTTGCTTGCTACGCCAGAATTTCCACTAGTATAATTAAGCTGTAAGTAATTCTGCGAAAAGTCTCGCATACTTTGTGAAACCTCGCGTGGATCGGCGAGTGGTAACGGATCGGGTGAATATTTCAAAAGATTTCCAACGAACGTCTACGTCAAAAGAAAGAGGGAGAGGGAGAAAATGTTCATTAAATGAAGTAAATTTGTATGCGCTCGACGTCGATTCATTTTCAGAACAATACGCACGTTAATCAACTCCGGCGTAACGTTGGCGAGGCAGTTTGTTATATTACGAAGACGTCGACGCCGAGGACGACGGACGAGGAGACCACCGCCATCGTCTTCATCGAGCATCGTCGACGAGTTTTATTATTTTTCGTCTTCATCGAGCAGCAACATAGCTCTCGATCGTTAAATCCACCAACGATGACGTTGCTTCCTCATCTTTCGTTCTAATCGTGATCGTTAACGTTAAAACGTTGGCAGCGCTGGTGTCTAGTGTTTCGTTACCGGGTGGTTAAAAGTTAATGACGTTTGTCATAGTTAACTGCCCCGGAGAATACAATACTCTCTCCCCTCTCGCTCTTTTTATATATCTATAGCGAGTGCTCGAACCCACCAAAGGAACTTTATTAAAAAGGATAATGGCCGTGCAAACAAACCGAACAACTTCTTTCTCGATAAAACGAAAGAACGACGATGTCATATACAAAAGGTCAACGATTCGTTATATAATATGATCACGCATGCTATCGCGAGTGTCCGTGAACATAAGTGCTTTTAATAGTCATAATCGCGAAGGAGAAGGGTCGAAATGGCGAATTTTCGGGCCGATTTCTTACGGGGTTTTGCCTCCGGTGCAGCGCGGGACGATAAAACGGCAACATATCTCGTCTGCTCCTTATGTTCGCCCCCCTTTTACGGTTCGCTCCCACCTTCGTCCCTTCCGTCCTTTCTAGATCCTTTTCCTTACACCCCCACCCCTCTCTCTCTCTCTCTCGCCCTCTCTCGCCCACGCTTTCTTGCTGGCTCGTTCGTTCGGTGCCGGACATTGCCTTGAGTGTCGATTCGACGAGCTTTCATGCGAAAACACTCGTTCGTTTTATCCACGGAGTGGCCGCCATTCCGGACACACTCCGTCCTCGTGTCTTCTGAAACATTGCAGGGACCATAGAGAGAAGAGAGCTGAACTCTCCCTTCCTCCTGCCCCTCTGTCGCACGAGGAACGCTTACAAGGCACTTCGAAGTCGCTTTTCCAGCATTCGTCTCCTTCCGTGTATCCCTTTCCCTTCGTTTTTTTCTTTTTCTTTATTTTCCCTTTTCCGACTTGTCTCTCTCTCTCTCTCTCTCTCTCTCTTCCTCTTTCACGCTTTCTCTCCCCCTCTCCCTTTCTTTCTGTTTAACTTTATCAAGTCGAGGTGCATGCACCGCTGAGTGCATCCGCCCGTGCAGAGAGCGAACGGCCGAAAGTGCTTACGAAACTGTAGACGGATCTCCACCCACGCGTCCCTTTTTACGACGTTTCCATCGGGTATAGGGCGGAGGGTAAAGGGGAGGAACGATTTAACGCGTCCGTGGACAATGTCGTCGACGAATGGCGTGGGCGTGACGGTGGTTTTCACGATGTAAAGAATAAATGGATGCGATGCGCCGCATCGAGCGCATACGGCCCACCCACCCCCAGCCACCCTTCGTAGATACGATTCTCTCTCTCTCTCTCTCTCTCTCTCTCTCTTTTTTCTCTCTCTCTTTCTCTACATATATATATACATATATACGCTCTGTACACACACGCGCGCGCACGCTTCGATTCGATATCGTGAAAAAGCCGTTCCTCGTCGAAAGTGTCGCGATCGATCGACTTTTTCCACGTCTCGAAAGAATTAACATCTTCGAGGTCGTCCAAACCGCACGGTGTTTCCATCGAGTTCCTTTTTTTCTTCGCGTAAGTCACTTCAATATCTTTCTTAACTCTTTCCCAATTAGCCAGTGACATCTCTGAGGCTATAATAATAAGGTACTCCCTGCAGTCGTGCCTAAAAAGTGCATTCATAAAAGAAACAAATTTGTAGAGTGTTAGGGTATCTTATTCCAATTAGAGGAACACAAGATAAGGGAGGTTATGGAGGTAATGGGAGTAATACGGTAATTCGTATATTCTAAAGAAGTATTTTGTATTTTGTTCAGCTGTTATTTAGAAAGATATAGGAAAGAAGCAATTAACGTGTCCAAATTGATTAGGTACAGGGATTTCTCAAAAGAAATCCTATAGTCAATGTGAAATCCAACGGTTTTCCATAAAAAGTAGAGCAATCTTTGAATAAAATACGTAAATAATTAATTTATTTGAGAACGAGCTTACCTTTTTTTAGTGTATAAATACAGAGTAAGCCAAGTTAACGAGTACTCTAGGAATATCGTTCAAAGAAATACTCCCTACGACAGTGAACCCGAACGCTCCTTATCCACTCCTCGTAGTCGAGTAACTTAACTATAACTTTTTTATCGAGTTTCACCTCGATCGCGGAAACGTCGTGGTATTGCGGAAACTTACTCCGTCTGTTCCCGATATTTCGACTACATTGCGCTCACTCATTCGGCAAAATTATTCGTACAAACCTTTTGTAGATATTGGAGACTCGCTTTCGAGATTTTCTCCTCAGTCGTTCTCGATTAAAAATTGAATTTAATAGTATAATAAATTTCTGATTACGATTAACATTTGGTTCTTCGTTATAGCGCGTTATTATAATTAATAAAAAAATGTAAATTTTTCTGTTTGGATACGAATAATTAATATATTTGCGTTTCATCGTTCAACCTCTCTTTTGCATTAAAGAAATCGTCAGAGCGAACCCTTTAAATTCAAACAAATAACATTCTCAATCGATTGCATTATACGTCCAAACGATGCTGTGTAAAAGTATGCTAATTTCATTGTACAGTACCTACCTATTTTAACTAATTAAGTTGCGTACTACCTCGCTTCGCGTACCCACCGCGATTTGATATCTCTTTCCGCAGTGGAAGAGGGTAGTAAACGCAACACGCGGCTAAACTGGAACCACTTGCGGGGATTGTGTTCCGAAGTCGAGTGCGGCGAGTCCCTGGAAATATGTAATAGTCGACGATAGTAGAGGGTGCGAAGAGACAGCCCGAAGGGTAAGATAGGTAGATTGGAAGGGCCTGTACGAAGGGCGAATACTGGTGGTGGTGGTGTTGCGTATAATACAACGGAGAGAACGTCTATGGGCTCGAACAAGGTACTAATTGTCGGCTAAATTATTACGAAGCTCGTTACGCTACGACGTCGCGTCGTTGCGTCGCGTGTCGGTCCTTTCAAACTTTCTTCTCTCCCGTTGTCGATAAAGCGCGTAAAGAACTGGGATCCGAGAAAATCGAAATTTAAGTCCAATGCTCTTACAATTAGTCCCGCTACTTCTAGTTCGATTTTTTTTTCATACTGCGACTACCAGCTGCTGCTACCTACTACTTAGTTTACTACGATGAAACGGACGTCGCTTCTATAATTTCGTTGGACGTCTACGAAAAAGCATAGCACGCTCGTCACCGCTCGTGCTCGACTAACGAGACTCCATAATCGAGGCAGGGCACGCTAATGTTCTCCGAGAAATATGTTCACGGCAGCTAGATAAGGACCTTCCGATGGGAACACTTCGAAAGGCCATTAAGCTCCGTGCGTGTCTCTCTCTTTCTTTCTATCCTCGAGGCACACATTTGTTTAATTAATCGTTAACAACGCTAAATGGTTATGGAGTATCTTTCGAATATCTTTCAATCGATAGACGTGGATATACATATATTATATACGTATATGCGGGAAAGATATGCGTGTACGTATCGCGTTCGATGTCAAAGAAAATAAATTCGCCTCTCCTTCGAAACGGCGTTTATAAATATTTAAATACGTAGCCAGCAGCGAACATCCCACTGCTAGCCTGGTGATCGATATCACCGAAGTAATAATTCTTTGCTTTTTCTGAGCATCTTATACCGTCGTACTATGTATGCATGTTGCGTAGAGAAAGAGAGAGAAAGAGAGAGAGAGAGAGAGAGAGAGAGAGAGTGCGTAGATATGGATACGAAAGATAATATAGCGAGGGTAATCTGGGAAGAACGGTCATGCCTGAGGCTTTAGAACGAAGCTACTCGAATATCTAAATCGAGTCATCAAATATAGATCACGAAGGCGATACGTGCGAAAGCATTATCTATACGACGACGATATTCTTACTTCTATACGTATAACCCAGTCGCCATTTTCTTCCAAGCGCCTTCTTCTTCTTCTTCATCCTCCTTGTCCTTGTGTGAGCCACAAACGTTTTCTGCCTGGAGTTACAGGCAGGAAGGACAATTCGGGATACTGCATTTTAGAGTGATTACACGCGATATCATCTTCGAACGGAAGCGAGCTATCGGCGTTCTTATTATTTTCTAATCCTTCCTATTATGTTCGATCGTGGTTCTTTTCTCTTTTAAGTTCTCTGCGAGAGAGAGAGAGAGAGAGAGAGAGAGAGAGAAAGGGAGAAGGAGAGAAGAAGACAAAGCAATAAAAGTGATACTTCAAGTATAAAAGAATATTGCAGCACCTTTTACGTGCAGACTCGAGTAAAAGAATAAGAAGGAAAGAAGGAGAAATGAAAGAGAAGAAGCGTGGGTGAAGCATACGATGTTCTAAGGCGACGTTTACTCGGCGGAGTTAATAACCGGAAGATGTGTGTCTTTTCCGTTTCCATAACACACTCGAGCATATATATATATCTCGAACCACTTTACGCAGCATACCGTAACGGAACGTAATGGCGCGGTGGTGAGTACTATTTTGTCGGGAAATATTTATCTGTATATTCGATTTAACGCTAACTCCGTTATTCTATGAAATAATAATCTCTCGATGAAAGTAGGTACGTTTATATATACCTAACGATCCGTTTTTAAGAGAAAACGATTTTGTTCTTCCTATACGTCGAAAGACGAACGATTAATTCGACTCGCCATATTTCGCACGATCTTCGATATTTCTTTTTGTACATCCAGGACCAGTAAATAAAAACGCGATAACTCGGAAGCATCGGCATCGTGTATGCGTAGGTATAGTAAGTACCTACGTGTGTGCGTTGGAAAGCTTGAGCGGACATCAACGTGCGGAGAGTCGTCCTCTTTAAAAGAGGTCTTCCACGTTCCCAGTCTTTACGACTGTTTGTCAGGAAAATATTTGCTTTGGAGGATCGTAATCCGATCGGTTCTTTCGGTACTTATTCACGGTGGTAGTAAACTATTCACACGCTTCCTTGATAGACCACGAAAAAGCATCTTCTCCCATATTCGTGTCTACTATTTGTAGTTCGATTAAAAATTTGCGATACGCGTAAACCTCCATAGAATAACGAATAAGAAAAGATTGCATGCCGCGCGACGTTCGAACAAAAATTACTTTATAGGAGGAAACAAGGTTTCCTCCCCTCCCCCTACATTTTTATCTCGAATCAAAAGGTTACTCTCGTAAGAAGCTCGGATTAGCCACGTCTCTCTGCTTCTCTTAAGCCGACATCGAGGCTCGCCTATCGGTAACGTGATCATTTCGGAGTCTTTTGGAACGTTACCGGCCATTCTTATTCTCTGGATGGTATTCCAAGTCCGTTTTTGCGGAATCGACGATACGTATGCCGTGTCGGAAGAACGCTCGTAATAACCGCAATTTGGAAGTTTTCTACGGAAGACCCAGTTTTCTTGCCCGAAACGCGCAAGCGCGCGCGCTCGCACACACACACACACATTCGCACACGTTTACCTACCTACCTATGTATGTACCTGTATACGTATATACGTAGGTACGTGTACGCATACGTTGAGAGAAGCTCTTCCTGCTTTATTGTCTCTGCGTTACGTTCGAGAGATTCTTCAGCGTGTGCCAGAAACTTGAAAGAGAGGAAGAAAAAAGAAAAATATGAGATAAAGAGAGAGAGAGAGAGAGAGAGAGAGAGAGAGAGAGAGAAGGGGTGGGTAGCGTTCGCCGTATTTCAAGGCTACTCATGACTCGATGCCAATGAAAAGGCAGGGCTCTCTTCGTATTCGCTCGTTATGAAAAACATCCAATGGTCATTCATTAGCGAAATTCTCCCTCTTCTTCGCTCTCCCTCTCTCGCACCCTTTCTCTTTTCGTGGCATAAAAAATAGCGCGCGTCCGTAGAAAAAGTACCGCTACACGAGGATCGGAACGCGCCAACGCGCTATTGGAAGCGATCGTACGATTCTTTTCAAAGAGGGAAACACCGAAGGGAAGGTTTCTCTTTCGAGGTAAATGTGAAAGAACAATCGAGGAGCTTTCTCTTTCAATGGGCTAACAAATCTGCCTGGTGAAAGGCTAATGAAAAGCGAACTTTTCAGCCTAAGACTCTTTCCGTATCGAATGTACTCTTTTATGGATGCGTCTTTTCTAAACAATGCCAGGTAAAACTGCCGGTTCGGAAAATCCCTTGAAATTCGATAGTTTATATTGTGGGGGTGGTGGCTTCTTTTATTCGCATCTTAAGACTGTGTTCTTCGCAGTCTTTGTCGTTAAGATTATCGACTTGCAGTACGCATAGGAAAACAAATGTTGCATCGCCAAATGTTTTGATTTATTATCTACATATGTATATGCTTCCTTTCTAAATTACTCTCAACGATTTCTAAAGTTCATTTCAACTACTATGTGGCGGACATAACAGACGACGAAGGCTCTACTATCCGGCGTTAGCTATCGTAATCAATGTTTAATAATTTCACGTTGTCGATCGTGCTAAACCGTACAAATTTGTTGCCCATAGTGTGTGTTTGCGTGTATACATTTTACGAACGATGCCGATTGTACGCGACGACGTTGTCTGAATAAACAAGAACGATCAGGCTGCCTATTTACACTCTCTATGAGGTTGCGGGATAATCGATGTCCCCGATACACTCGCGGATAATTCATACGGACGAAGTGCATCGATAATCTCGGTTCCCGAATGTAATTGGCAGGTCAATCTTTCACCGTGGAGAAACCTCGTGCTGTTGGGAGTTATGCGCACGTCGAACACTTGTATTCATCGTGAATACAATCAAAATTGTAAACAATTTGCGAAACTTGTTTCGAGGATAGAAAGAGGTTAAAGTCCTTCGGTCGATAGAAAATGGAGAAAAAATTGTAGAGACGAATATCGTGTTCATATATCGCGGACATTCGAATCTCCCGGCAGAAAGTTTTAATCCTAGATTTCGAGGCGAAGGGAAGCAAGAAAGGACGAGTGGATGAAGTTGTTTAGCGAGCCTTCTGGCGGACAGGACGAAGGTGGTTAATAATTTGCGGATGCACGGATGTACGGAAGCCGCAATAGTGAGTATGAGACTCTGGCAAGCGATCTGGCACGTTCGGGGTTCGCGTGAGGCGCCTCAGAAATGAATTAAGTTCGGAACTTTGCATACCTTCCGCTCTGTTCCCGCCTCACCTTCGCACTGCTTCCCCTTTCTATTTCTCTCTCTCTCTCTTTCTCTCTCTCACACACACACACAGACACACACACGCGCGCGCTCTTTACCCGTAGCCACAGCTCGATCTACCACCCATCTCTGTCTCTTTCTCTCTGTCTCTCTCGTTCTCATGTACAAACCCCCTCGAACCTTATAACCAACCCTCATCCGAGCTATCTTATCTTTAAAATATTCCAACCACGGGCACTATCTAGAAGTACGAGCGTTGTCTTCTTCCAGGCATGCAGCCAGCCAAAGAACGTCAACGCTCGTTCCTCTCTGACACGTTATTAAAACGGACGTTATCCTAGCATCCGCAGGTGCCCTCGAAAAAGTCTTTCTCTTTCTTCCAGGAGGAGGTGCATCCTTCCCTCGTCTAGCCACGCATCGAATTGTCATTTAACTTACTTACTTACTCGAGGATATAGATACCCTGACACGTTCTCGACGGGAACGTTTTGCAAGGAAACTTTTCCTCTTCCATTCGAATTACGTAGCAGCTATTGATCCGACGCGAACGTAATATCTTTATTACTACTACCACTGGCTCGTCGACTATTGCTATGACTCTCGTAAAGTTCTCTCTTAAATGTCGCGAAAAATACGTCTCCCGGATATTACCGCGAGACGTCGTCGTCGTCGTTGTCGTCGTCGTCGTCGTTGAAATTTGTAAAAGCTGTTCTAGCGATCGCAAACGATTTCCAATGAGGAAGGCGACTTAACGAGGGCGACAGCGGTTCTTGGAAAATGAAAATGAAAACTACGCGAAAGGACGGGCTTCGGTAAATGGTTGCTCTCCGCGGGAGTCTCGTTTTTCAATAGATTCCCGCGCAAGCTCGTTTTTTAGATAAAAATAAAGAAAAGTAGACACGCACACACACACACACAGAGAGAGAGAGAGAGAGAGAGAGAGACGCGAGATTTAATAAACGATCTTTCCATATTTCTATCTTCCGTATGAATCTACCCGGTTTATTTAAAACGGTTCGTAAGTATCGTTGGCATAGATATTTTAGCTTTAGGGCGATACACATTATACAGAGAAACTCAAGCGTCTCCCTCTTACTCGCTATCGCTTCACATATCCATACTCTTATGCTCGTCATAGAAGTCGACTCGAATGAGATACAAATACAGTGACCTAATAACATAGGTATACATAGGTAAGTACCTAGCCGCGCACACGTACGAGTGAGTCTTAAAAAGCATGCTCCTTATTTTCGATGCGAGAGTTCGTTTCTTGCTCGTAACCTCGACGGATTGCTCTTATCCTCTCTC
>JAIFRP010004416.1:429949-442716 GCA_032403825.1 Odynerus spinipes
GAGAGAGAGAAAAGGGCAGAAAAGAAAGCGACTAATTCGCCGCTAAGAAATACGTTCGTTATTCGACGGGACAAAAAAAGAAGAGAAAAAGAGAGAGAGAGAGAGAGAGAGAGAGAGAATCTCGTTCCGAGAAAAGGAGACCTTTCCTGGTGGTCGAATAAATTTTCTCGAGATTAAAGCTTTCAGCCGTCGGTACCGCGGGCCCTCCGAAGGAAGAAACCGAGATTGCTGAATTCGGATAAGTTATCGCCATCGTCGAACTGTCCAGGGAGCGCCTAAGCAATTTCGCTGACCCCCCGGTCCCTCTCCCAACACCACCCCCGTACAACCGGCCCCACTCTTCTCTTTTCGTCTTCGTCGTTGGACGGACCAGCCGCGCACCTTCGGCCGCACACCGGAGAAATTGAATTTCATCCTCTTTTCCTCGGCAGGAGCTTGGCTCGGTGCCGTAAATTAATTTACGCAAATCTTCCGTGGGCATGAATTTTTCCAGCACTAATTTCCCCAGAAGCCACCACGCTCCACGGGACACAGTCACACGGCGAAGGCAAGCCGTTACCACGGTAATTACCTTCCTACCTTCGTTCCGACTTGCCTTTTTGTCTCATAACCAAGTAACTATCTTAATTGCTTTTGCTTTTCTGGCTCTGGATACAGTTCTAGCTTTCGTTCTATACCAAGTACCTACGTTACCACCCACCACCTCTATCTGATTCCCGCTCTTTAATCCCAACCCTTCTCTTCCACCAGTCCCATCATTTTACTTCGTTTCATCGTTACATCGTTCTTCCGTAACACCCACTTGGAATTCATTTCAATTCTCCAGAAATGTTCTCGTTCTCCTTGGAACGTGTCATAGTACATTGATCGTATTATCCATCATGGAGATTAAAAGGACTTTCAATGAAGCATTGCTCATGGAGCTGAACGCTCGAGAGCTAGGAGGAAAGCTCTACGTAGCTCGTTTCACCGTCCAGACCCTAGCTGAAAAAGAGAAACAGGCCTGGAGGCATTTGGTTTAATGCTTTTTAACCGCTCTCTTCCGGCGTTCTTCTCGTCGTCCGCGAGAGAAGAAGGTGGAGAAGGTGGAGGAGCAAGAAGGTAAAGCACTCTTCTCTTCTCCGTAAGATCCGTATTCCCGAGGACTAGAAAACAGACACCAGGATAATGGCAGATCCTTCGGTGTATCCGTTGAAAGAGACGGCAGCCCGTTGCGAAACTCCTCCTTCGTCGGCTTTAAGACGCTCTCGTAAGCTTCGTAATGTTCCTACGGTATTAAAGCTGATTTCGAGGACTCCGCTCGAATCGAGTACCTCTCCTACTTTTACCTCCGGAGAAATGGAAGTAGCGTAGCTGCCACTTTGTGACGAGTAATTAAGGTAGACTGCAGTGCAGAGAGAGAGAGAGAGAGAGAGAGAGAGAGAGAGAGAGAGAGAGAGAAGGAAAATGGATACGTCGCGACGCGGAAGACAGGAGGAAAGACAGATACATCGGTGTTCACGAGACTCAGACAGACGTCGTAAATATTCCTCAGGATTGTTAGCGTTCTCATTTCACCCGCACTTTCTCTTTCTGCCAGTAACAGAAGATGTACTATTAAACATTATTAGACTCATAACGGTGGAGTTTACCGTACGGACTGTTACAACACTTCTAATTATGATAAATTAATTCGCGCACGCAAGCTCTCGTCTTTCCACGTTTTAGGTCTTAGGTGATAGTTTCACGATTTTCGACTCCGAAACACAAGAAACGGACTAGGTAGTCGATCTTCTTTCACTTTTCGTCACTATGGATTGGTTTCTTCGAAAAGAGGAAAAAATAAGAGACCGAGATGGGCGAGGAGAGGGGGGGGAGAGGGGAAGATAGAATCGTAAATCGGAGGAGTCGCATTAATTCGTTTTCGCAGTAACGTATGTTCTTCGGAAGTTCGGACGATCGAACTTGGTACGAAAGGTCCCGTATATTTCGTTGTCACGAACGTGCTGGCAGAATGGCAGCGGGCGTTATCAACTGCCGGAAAAGTTTTTACATTATGTTAACCTGCGCGCGAAATGGACTTCCATGACCAAGGAGTAGATGAGGAGGGTGACAGAAAGTTTAGGCGACCCATCCTCTCTTTTCTCCTTCTTTCTTTCTCCGTCTCTCCTCCTCTTCGAAGGACGTGATCCTCTCATGAGAGGAAGCCTCTCGTGATCCTCTCCCTTTCGCTTACTTGTGCTCTTCTTCTTCTTCTTCTTCTTCTTGTTTTTGCCTCTCTCTTCTCTCGACTTCCTTTCTTCTTGCCATTTATATACGTTCTCGATGTAGATACCGCCCTTTGCTCTGCCGCCATACATTCTCTTACGTTGATATGAGAAATCTCGTATTCCTATCTCGGTCTTCTTTATCTCCATCCCTTCCTCCTCTCTCTCTCACTCTCTTCGTGTTTCATTCTTGTCATTTCATAAAACGGAAGATCCCTACGTAAAATGTATAACGTCCTACCAAGTCGCATTTCACTTGGTTACCATTCTGAAACATTGAACCCGCATCGATCTGATCGTTTTCTATTACACGTACACGTTAATACCACAGTAGGCAATTTATTTCTACTATCGGTAATTAGAGAACACGATACACGAGTTATTTCCACTTATCTTGATCACGCGGTGAATGAGCATGCGAGTTCTTCCTATTTCACTAGAAATGTCATTTCAGATTGAACGTTAAAATAAAGTCTCGCATCGAAAGCTTCTTCTCAATATTCGAAAACGCAACGACCAGTTTCTCATATGCAATCTTCAGTTTCCAAATTCAAAGTCTTCGTATTTTCACATGGAAAATTCGAAACAAGTCAAATAATTTGATCGATCGATGGATTAATAGACTTTCATCCGAAATTCACCGCAGTCGATCGTTCGTTACGATAATAATCACGACTGTTCATTTTGTCAAACGGGCGAAACTATTCGCGAGAGTAAATCCTGTCGCTTTAAATTGTCGAGCGTGCGATCCGATGTCTTTTGCACGAGCGTGCATGCGCCAGATGCGAAGTGTTGGTGTTAGCGCGGTGGGACGAGGGGTAAGCAGGGGTTGAGGGTTGAAGGGGGTAGGTCGACACCTGCGGGAGAGAAAGTGCGGTATCGAGATATGCCTGGCTGCACCGAACTCGCACTTTATGCACGTATGAGTACGTACGCGTGCCCCGAATGCTTGCAGCGCGCACACGATCGCATCGCTCCGGAAATTTAATACCGAAACACTTAACGGGGCAGAGAGCCGTTGACCTTTCGCTTTGGATAGTTTGATTTCCCGGTAATTGACCGATCGCGTTCGTATATGCCCGAATGTGTTCAGTGGAGGGGATATTAAACCGATCGGTTGCTCGGTGATCGATTTCTTGTTTACGAATTTACGTGGAATTTGTTATTTCGTTTAATCAAAAATGTATTTCGGTTGGTTACGGTATGGACGATCGGCGAAAACTGGAAGTGAGACGAGAGTTTCCTGTTTTCGTAGCTTTTGTTATCTTCTTCCGACGATCGGCTTTCATGTTGCTTTCTTTTGGTTTATTTTTTGTTTATTGCATAATGGTAGTTCTTGGAAGTAACAACTTTTATAATGCACACTCATTTTGTTAGTAGCAGAAAGTAGAATTGGCAAAGAAAAAAAAGCATCTCAATCTAATCGATTAGAAAAACGTGTTACACGATTGAAACTGTTTCTTAGCAAACGAGACAGTGGCCTGTTCAAAGGTCATACGGTTAGATACGATCCGGATAATGGAATAGTACCATTATAACAAATACAAGGAGCAATTGAAGTGGGTTCATTTCGTTGCTTCGTTTCTCTCAGCAAAAGCCGTTCGTGTAAAGCAACAGCAGTAACAGTAGCAGCAGCAGCAGCAGCAGCAGCAGCAGCAGCGGCAGCAGAGAGGGAGAGAGTGAGAGAGTGAGAAGGGTGAAGGGAGAGGGGGAGAAAGGACGACGGTGGTGTAAGAACTTATCTGCCAGTGGCAAAGTAGCGCAGGACACAGGTAGTCGTACTTAGCCGGGCTTATCTAGTGCTCGTAAAGCTGCCAACGATTAGCATCGCGAGCGCGCCTTCATTGGACTGTCGTTAAGAAATAAAAAGAACGAGAAAGCAGACGCGTGGTGGTGGGGTTGGAAGAGCGAGCGTTTATTCCAAGCGCGATAAACTTGAGAAGTTTGCTGCGGTACGCGTATGGTTGGTGCCATAAGTGGAAAGACCGTGAATCGGACTGGTTAGTTCGGCCATTGAAAAGGAAGAGGGACGGGGTAAGATAATTAAGTTCATACGATATGCGTTCACGTTCCTTTTATTTAGCTACTATTTTAAGCGATAGGAAAACGTCCAGTTACATTACCCTGAAATATCCTCTTTGCTGACCAACCAAAAGGAAAGAAAAAAAGAAAAAAGTGGATGGAAGGTAGAGGATACGAATGAAAAAAACCAAGAGTAAGAGGAAGGTCTGGAAATTCGGAGGAATAACGGAATTCGTGATATTTGTACATCCAACCGGAATCGTTCGTAATCAATGCGAAAGCACGCGTGCGAGAGCATGATCCCGGGAGTTTTTAATCCGGTTACAAGCGCACGGCTAATAACGCAGCGAGTTATACTGCGTAAAATGGCGCGCTCGGGTATCCGTGGTCATTTTATTCGATGCTAAGCGAGATGCTACTCTGACGGCTCGCCCGGATCGCGTTGGGCTCGAATTCGTTTCTCATTTTTTCCTCCCTCTTCTCATATCTCATCGTTTTTCTCGCATTTTTGGTATCGTTACGTTTTGCCCGAGTACCGTATGTACATACGATTCCATTTACACGAAGTTACCCCTTGCATCGTTCGGAATTTTTTTCAAAACAAATGAGAATTCTTTTGCCATAGTACTCCAAGTCCTGATACGTTAAAAAAAAGGAACAAGGAAGAAATTGGTTTAGTGAAATTGTAAAAGCCCGTCGGTTAGCTTCGACCTTCGTTATTGGAAAAACTCCATTGTGTTAAAGTTTGTGTCTTTTTATAAGAAAACGATAGCTCTGAACAGCTTGATATAAGGCTTTCTTTAAAGTTCACGCGGATCTCTTTTAAGACGTGACTTTTTTTAAACGGTTCACTTTAACAAGGGTTTTTAACATATTTTATTGACTTTTAAAAGCGTTTTTTAAACACATTTTATTTATCTTTCCACAGTTTTGACGGAAAACGCGTAATATGCGAAAAGAAGATCGTATAATATTTTTCAATCTTACGATATATCGTCTATTACTTACCTAAATTTTACAGCCGAGGCGTGAATAGTTAAGAAAACAGTAAAAAAATACAAAAATAAAGGAAGCAGCGTTGTTATTGGGATTAAGAGGTCGACCTTCGTCTTTCAGATGCCATGAATTCGTTGGTGGAGGAGGTCGTCGTCGAGGCTGGCAAGAACGTGACGCTGAATTGTCCGGGGGTGACGGAAGACTCTCTGGTGTATATGCTCGAGTGGAGAGCCGACGGTATGCAGCTGCTCGAGTGGCGGGCTAACGGGATGCAACTCGAGCACGCCAACAGAGGCACCGCGGTTTGGAGTCATCAGAATAGGGTGTCGCTCTCTCTGAAAAATTATGCCCTGCAATTTCATCCTGTCACAGCAGCGGACTCGGCCAAGTACGAGTGCCTGATAAACAATCGCAGTACACCGGAAGCTGTGATCAAGCTCATCGTTCAAGGTAACTGTTATCGACCATTTACATATTTAATATTTAGTATAGGTATTTCTCTGCCAAGTATGATGAATGGCTAAAATTAAACAAAACATTTTTATCATAAAAAGCAAGTAAATAAAATTTCATCTGGTTTGGAGAAAAATAGTATAGGAAAACTACGAACGTACAGGTTTTGAATTTTACATTAATAATAATTTTTCTTCTTTAGAATATGAATTTATTTGATTTACTTATTTTACATTTCTTACTACAGCCTCGCCGTTTTCTTATTCGTCTCGTGATATTATAATCCTCCAGAATTTACGAAGCAGGTAACGAAATATTTTATATTCGATCCCTCTCGAGGAGCGATTAGCGAGAATCTTGTTATTTTAAAAGAATTCGAAACTCCTACGTAGTGCGATACCGCTTTATATTCGTTAGATACTACCTACGTACGCGAACATTAGAATAACAAAGTCGCGCGTAGAAATGTATTTCATCGCTGGTAGAACGCTACGGGAATCTCCATTATACGTTCGCTCGCGATGCACGATTCGCATATTTCGGAATTTCAATGCGCGAGTCGCCTCGGCGAGTTAGATGTCGAATAACTTTTCTTTCTGTTAGTTTATTAATTCGTATTGGTTCCCTCTTGTTTTCCGGAGAAACAAGGTCCCTCGAAAATATAAAAAAAAGAGAATGAGAAGGGGGTTGAGGGGGGTGGGGGAGGAGAGAAATTGTAGCGTTAGCAGATATTGTTCTTAGTTCGTGGAAATTTATATTTATAAGGACTTTCAAAGGCTATCGCTCGACTAACGAAGCCAATTTGCAGGCCTTCTCAAAGTACGTCCAAACCATACGCCAGCAATCTTCTTGTAACCTCAATATCGTTGCATCAACGATATTGGATAAACTTGCCGCGAGAAGTGAATTCTGCTTCGAATGTGGCTACGACCTGCGTAATGGTATAGATAATGATATATTGTTCGAAATAATTCGCGGTTATTATCTATTTCTCATCGAACTGGAGACGAACGTCCACGATACTCTTAAACCGAACGGCCAAAATCGATTCGTCGTCATCGTCTCGCAAATTCTTTTGCACGATTTTCTATGTCACTCGGAGGGAGAGAGACGACGACAGGAACTACAAATGCAGTTCTTCTGTTCTCCTTGCGCGGTTAAAAATGATAAAAACTTTTCGAGTGCGCCTTCTATTGCTTTTAGCCAGTAGCTATACCAGGGAAACCAAGCGTTTTCCACGCTTCGGTAACACGGGTATACTGTATCGCAAATCTTCCAACTCGCTTACTTTTATGATAAGTAAGAAGAGAATCTTTCTCTTCCTCTTCCTCTTTCTGTTTATCGCTCCTCCGAGCTACCAGAATCATACCATCTTATTTCCGTCCGTCGTCGTTGCTTCTCGGGTAATTTTCTCAATCAGACTCCCTCTTTTTTGCGAGTACCACGTAATGGTCACTCTTTGATTCATTCACTGTGGTCGCAATTTGTGTTCGGCGAACTAGTTCGCTCCGCGAAAGTTTTCGAGTTTACACAAACTTCGCGGTGAACTTTTAGGGGGTAGGGCGGTCAGGGGTAGCTGGGGGGATTTGGGAGGCACCACCCCATCTAACTACCTCGTTGCTCGACGACCTTCTAATGCTTTATTTTAAAACTCAGTTTCTACCCCACGGAGTGTTTGCTTTAAGTATTTACGCCTGATTTGAATTCGTCACGTGTAACCCACCGCGTCAAGAGCAAACTTTTCCGAGGCGTCCCATAGACGCTGGAATCATGAGAGAGAGAGAGAGAGAGAGAGAGAGAGACAGAGACAGAGAGGGGGAAGAGAGAGAAAGGGAGAATGTTCGGGGGCATAACTTCTATGGCATAACTTTACTGCTTGCCTCGAGTCGCTCTTTGGGAACAAGCAAGCAAAAAAAGAAAGAAGCAAAGGAAGGAGAAGAAGAAGAAGAAGAAGAAGAGAAAAGGAGCCGAAGCGGATCTCCAAGCATCTCATCCACGTTGCGTCGGTGCATGCGGTGATTCGCATTCGATGCACGATTCGTTGCGCGATTCGATTGAAAGGACTCTTGGATCCCCGAGCGAAACGACATAAAATTATGCGACGGTTACCGTGCCTCGGGCGAATCATCTTATTCATGCTTTCTCGATATGCGCGCCGAACTACCGCGGTGTGATTCCCTACCGATACTTCGTCAACTCGATTTACCCTCGATGGCAAATCGTTCTTCTCTGTTCTTACAGAGATGACTGCTAGCTCTCTTTCGAATTCGATCCTCTCATTTGATTAAGCTACTCGATGCCTGGGAAAGAAGGTGATCTTGGAGAAAATTTTATGTACCCAGTGTATTATATCAAAATAATTTTTTTTAGTAATGATTAAATTAATTAATTAATTGATGAATGAATGACACCTAGGTATGCAGACCTAATCGAACTATCAGGAATTACACTACCCTACTTACTCGCCTACACAACGTAACTTATTCGCGTTGAATTTTACAATGTACATATTTCTTAAAGGGTTTCATAGATTTTTGCAAAAGTACCTTTGGATTCGTTATACGATAAATTCGTCATGTGATTCGGAAAAATTGGAGATGGAAAAGTTTTATGAACGATCTGTAAGAGGTTTATTGATTCGTAAGGGTTTCACGATTTTTGATATTTTAATCGCACATCGAAGGGTACATACGTGCGGAATAACGGCTGCCACGCGGTATCTCTTACGATACGATCCACTAGAAAAGTGGGGGTGGGGGCGATGAGGGGATAGAACGTACCCGAACGTGTTCCTCGCAAAGAATTCCAAACACGTAGCGCTTCAGCGGTAACCAATACCCGCGCTATATCAACCATTAAAATGAATATTTCTGAAATCTCTGGAAGGAGCATATACTCTGGCACGTCTATCGGGAGTAGTACGTATCCAAGTAGTACGTGTACGTAGGTATTACGTATACCTACCGGCAAACGAGATTGGCTCTCGCGTTTTTCCTTATTTTCTTCTCCCTTCGCGAAAAAAGTCTCGACTCCCGACTGAAAAATTCCCTGTGAGGCCGTCCACGCTGGTCTCGGTCCGAAGCGTACGATGCAGATCAAATTTCTTCCTTTTCCATTTCTCTTCTACTTCCGTCTCGCGTTTATCGTAAAAATGAATTTTCTCGAAGCACCGTCCGGTTATATGTTCTTTAAATTAAACGTTGACGGTACTGTAAGACGGGAAGAAACAGACGAAAGAGGGGGATTCGAGTGGCTCGATGTCGACTTTACGGGACCGAAATTAAAAGAAAAATTCTTGAAATATTTATTTAATCTTTAATATGTCTTTTATCCACCATAACATTATGGGTTTAGGTTGCCGTCACAGTAACCCATGGTATCGATCCTGACGCATTACGTATACTCGTTAGTCCTACCGTTCCTTCGATCGTATCGAAAAACGAGACGCTTCGAAGATAAACATTATTTTATTATTTAATACAACGGATATCGGGCGAGCGTTGGTATTCAACGTTGGCGCGAGTTCTTTGTGCTCGACGCTCTCGTCCTTTGGCTTCCGCTGCTACGCGCGTTAGGAAAAGATGGAGGAACGAACGTGTGAATGGGAGATGGGAGAAGGGATTGGAAGGCTGGTGGTAAACAAGTGGATGCACGTGGACGTATAGAGGGAAGCACGCTAGACAATGGCTTCTGGTTTTGTCGCATCACCTCGTAGCGCGATCTCGCCCTCGCCCTTTTCAACTCTTCTTCACCCTTTTTTATTTCCCCATCCTCCTTCATTTCTATGGCTGAGTAGAATCCTTATGGAAGAAGATGACTACGTTTTCCGTAGGAACGGTTCCAATGTTTCTCATACATAAAGAAAGAGGGCACTGATTAAATAAGAAGGACAGAAAAAAAGGAATTAGATGATGTCGCATTGTGTCCTGTGATGATGACGATAATGATGGGACTACCTATATCGTTTGTTTCTTCGAGTAGGCACCGTTAATAAAAAGAAAGCGTGTAGCCACGAGAGAGAGATGTCCAGTCGATATGCCGAGGTTCGGGTTAAAATTTCGAATTCCTAGTTGAAAATTCATCTCGGTGGTGCACAAAGGATAGCTTTCTAAGGGATGCACGCGTACTTGGGAAAAGTAGTCGAGAGAGTCCTCGTTGATACGTCGTGACGCGTTAATGCACCGTCAAGGAAGTGCAAAGGAGAGAAATAGAGCGAGCATGCGCGCGTACGCGTGTGTGTTTGTCTATGAGAAAATAGTTTTCAAGGGATGGTACGAGGTGGAAAGGGCGTAGGTGGAAAATGCACTCTTTCGCGGAATATCATCGCGATTCAAAGACACAAAGAAAACGGTAGGAATACGGTCGTGTGTGCAAGGCTTAAATTATCGTCTGGAGCTTTACCGCATCAGAAGTCTCCTCCTGTTCGCGTTCCCGCGTCGTCGTCGTCGTCGTCGTCGTCGTCGTCGTCGTTCTCATCGTCGACGCTGCTATGAATAAGCGCGAGTCGTTTAACTGTACCTACGACGTGTTTTTTTCGGCTCGCAGAAAAACAGTTTCATTCATATGCATGACGGAATATGCAAGGAGTTGGTATAGCACCGACGTAGCACTACTAGTACCGGATCGTAACAATGGAAGAAAAGCAAGAGAGAAGCGCGACAGAGGTGCCGTCAGAAACGAAATCTCGGTGTCGTCTAACGAGCCACGATTATTTCTTCTTCTCTTCTCGCACACTTTCGTCCGTCCGTTCGTGTCGTGCGTTCTGTAAACCTGCAACTGCCGATGCAAATATCATTGGATCGTACCTACGAGAGCGAGACTCGCAAACGCCATATTGTTTATCGATTCCACGTTGTTATCGGCTTTCGTTACTCGAATACGCGTCACTCGGATAGGTTATCTGAATAATAGATCGTGCGGGACAACGCGGAGGTTTACACTCCTTCCATTTTCTTTCTTTTACGCCGTCGGTGAATCTCCATACGAGTCGTTAACGCTCCGATCAGGCTGCGATATTCGGAGGTACCGATCCACTTTCACCTCTCTCATTCTCAGCCTTTCTCTCTCGCCCTCTCTCGAAGCGTTGCATCGGAGCGAATAATTAGTGACGCCGAGCTAGGAAGCCTTTAGTATCTTAAATTAATGGTGTATTCTTACTGCTTAGTAGAGAGTACCGAAGGACGTGATGCGTTACCTAACTGCAACACCAGCCTCCGTGTATATTCTGCGGTGCCGTTTACGTACGCGGATATATCTATACTATCTTCTCTTCCGTATCCTATTTCCCTTCTCTCTCTCTCTCTCTCTCTCTCTCTCTCTCTTCCTCCCTTTCTTCCTCATCTTCCTCTTCTCTTTCTTCGTTAGAGAGCGCTCCTCGTCTGCAGGCTGCAACGACGAACATGACTCACGGTATATAATTAGAGTAAATGAGAAAGGCTGTCAGGAATACCCTGGCGCACGGCGGATTTCGGAAGGGAAGGAACCTCGACGTTGTAAACCGAGGTATACCCGACGAAAACGATTCTCCGTGTCGGTCGCGAGCTAAGTAGAACGCTTCGACCTTCCCTATATTCCTCGCCAACCCCAATATATAGAGAGAGCAGAAAAAGAGGGTAAAAATATGGGAAATGCGTGCTTCTTTTCCATAAAGAAGGAAAGACATCATCGTGGAACAGTACGTTTGAAACGTACGACGTGTTCCAATTGAATTTTATTAATTCAGCGTAATTCGTTTTCATTGTATTCAACAAGAAATATTTAACACAATGCGTGTGTAGCACGATATTATTTGTTTAACAAGGTTTTTTTTAAGTTTTACGTAACGTCTTTTTTCTTTACATTTTTAATTTCTTTAGATTTAAATTTTCTTCAAACATTTTCCTAAGATCCTTTCATCTTGTAATTATATATAGATAGCGTACTAAAGATAAGTCTTGATAAAAAGAGGAACATCGTTCGTTAGCTCGAAGAAAAAATAAATGAATAAATAAATTCATCTAATAGAGTTAAACTCGCCGATCGTGAGCGTTAAACGTCACGATTTCGTTCCATAAATAAAGTTACCTCCCTATTTCAGCGTATTTCGTTTCTATGTGCGAGGCGAACCCTAGGCACGACAAGTCGAAGTAAATAGGTCGGGATCTGGGAAACGGGAAGAGTTGGGAAAAGACGGGAAGATTCTTTCTCTTTTCCTTTTTCTCTTTCTCCCCCCCCCTCTCTTTCTCTTTCTACGTTTCGGTGGAGTGAATAAAATTTGTCTTCTTTGGAATTACTATACCGCCTTCGCCGTGCTATTGTTGAGCAGACGATGTACTGAAATGCCCCCCCCCCTCTCTTTCTCTTTTTTCCGTCTTTTCGCGCGGTTTGATTTGGCATCGATAAATCATGACTCTCAGTCCTGACCCAAACGGCTGAGAATTCGGTACTCTGCCTAGCTTCCTCTTATTTTACCCTTTAACCTTTTACCAGATTTTTTCTTCGGCCGTTTCATTCCGTACGGAAAATAACAATGAAGGAAACGCAAAGTGGTAGTTGGAGAATGAAGATTTTTTATATTTCTCTTCTTATCTTGTTCCGGAAAACGACGACAGAAGTAACGACGAGAACACTAAACTCTATTAATATATATTAATCAGTTTAATCGATAGTGATGGTATAAGACGAATGTAATTAATTATACATTAAAATGTTATAATGAAGTGAACACGTCCATTGGGGCCGGAAGTTTAAATTTTCGCAAATTCGTCAAGATATCAAGCTCGTAGTTCAACGAAACTATCTATTATTGCGCGATTGGGTTTACTCACGGCTCTCTTTTTAGAGCGCATGTCAATTCTGTCTCGTAGGAACGTTTTCCGCGGGTCTTCGGTTACCACATAATTTCCATACGCTCGGGGAAGGTAAAAAGACAATTTCGGGAACGTTCGGTGAAACCACTCCGTTTCACGTTGATAATTCAATCCCTCGGTTGTGCCAAACCATCGTAAAAGAAATACGCTAGAAACGCGAAAAAGGAAAGAGAAAGGCAGGGGGAGATAGAGAGATAGATAG
>JAIFRP010004416.1:478502-490653 GCA_032403825.1 Odynerus spinipes
CCCCCATCAACTCTCTTTCTTTTTCTTTCTTTCCTTCCTCCATATTTTTCTAACCGACGAGAAATTGGAAAAGTTTGCTTCCGAACTGTCGGGAACATTAGACGTCTACCCTCGACTCGTCCATTCGGTCGGAGAGAGGACGATCTGGATTAGATATTCCCTATGAAATAATAAATTCTCGCGGTTATTTCCATCTCATAATCGGAAGCTCCGGCAAAGCTTCTCTAACTCTCTTTCTCTTTCTCTCTTTGTCTCTATCCATCTCGAGTTTCCCGTATCTCAGTCGACGGAAATTCCAACGTTTCTGTTTCGCGTAAGAGCCTCATCCTCTTCCGTCTCTTCTCGTCTTACCCCGGTATTCAGGACGTTCGCCCTTAATCCGCCGGTGGACGCGTCCGTATTTCGTGGATTTCGTGAAGCAAGCGAGAACGAGATAGAGAGAAAGAGAGAGAGAGAGAGGGAGAGGGTGAGGGTGAGTTTTCAACGGCGATAGTTTATCGTAAGACTAATTTATATGATGGATGTCCGTTAAAGGGCGAAACGAATATGGGCAAGGAAGACAGGACGGTGTTAATACGACATTAGACGTTATGTAGTAGAAATGGCCTGAAAGGGAGGTCCGAAAAGTAGAAAATGAAATGGTGCAAGAAGAAAAATCGGTGTAAAAGGGAAAGAGCACGGTTAAAGTAAGGACGGGAAGACGGGAGGATGGGAGGGAGGTTGAGAACTTGAAAAGTACAAGAGCTCAACAGCAATTAAAGTAAAATTATACAGAAGTGCATTCAGAGTGGCGCGTCTCGCGCGTCATCCAGCTGAGAAACAACTAGCTGGCTAAGAGAAAGGGAGAAAGGCAAAAGTCCTTCCTCGCTCTCTCTTACGCTCCAACGTAGGTATATGTATATAGCACGTTCGCGAGACTCTCGCCAACGAGATCTCTCATATTTAATGACCCAGTTGGACTGCCTCCGGCGACCGCGCTGAACGCGCTGAATTTTAACACTCTCGCGGACTCATTGTTGGTCGCTCACGTCACGAGGAAGAGACTTTTGAGATCCCGTGTGTCTAACGAAGAGCCTCGGGTCCTTGACTTCTGTCATCTTCCTTTTTTTCTCGACAGGTTCAACAAGTCGATTAGGTATGCGAGAAAACGGTGCTTATCGATCGACTCTTCGTTTCTTTTAATTTTATTTTAAACGAGCCAACGCGCTCGGCACGCGAGTTATTATTCCCGTTTATTATCCCTGGTGTAGAACGCGCAAGGATTTATTCCACTTTCGCGACACAATGATGCCATTGTCGGGGGAAGAATGCGGAGCAAGTGGTTCTCCATATTTGAATGCCGTTTTGGAATTATTTCGCGAAGCGAGAGGAGGTTTCACGTAGTTTTAGCGACGCTTCTCGCTTTCTCGAAGCTACTAGCGAAGGATGTAAACTCGTCGGTTTCGGGAGTCGCGTCGCTCTTTCGTCGGCACTCCCTCTCTTATTGCAAATTATAAATTACTTCGAGACACGCTACTTCCTAAAATTCGAATTCCTTCTTGACATTCTAATCTCGCCCTATCTAACCTCGCAGTGGCAAGAAAGTAAGTAAAAAATGAAATAAGCGAACTCTACTCGTTCGTCTTTCGTTTTCTTTACTCGGTATGTAGTTTCTGTTTGAGAATACATTTGAAAGTCAAAGTCTTCTTACTCCTGCTGCTGTAGCAACTTTCCCGAAGTCGGCTACCGGTCACGATGATTTCCCGAACGCACGATTATTATCGCTCGCTGCATTTTAAATAGTAGGAACACGGTGGCCGTAGCCTTTCCTGGAACTTTCGAACGTGTCCCGTTTGAGAACGCGTACGACATCGCTACAGATTCTGATATTGGATCTTATTTCAATATTGACCGTGCAACGAGCTAATGCAAGCACCGCTACGTGGTATGCCAGTGAATTACGTAGTACGTCTCTCCCCCCCCCTCTCTCTCTCTCGCTGGCAGCGGGCTTTTCAACCAAGCTCTCTCCCCGATCCCATTAGAAATTCTTCCCGTACGATTCGTTTCGCGGCTTTTCACTTTCCTTGAAATTCCTAGACCACGACGAGTCATTCTGTTTTCTTATTTTTTTTTTTATCTCTTTTCGTCTTCTTCTTTAAACGTACTATCCGATATTTCACGTGTCCGCAGCTGTAAATAAAAAAACAAGAAGTATATTTATTTAAAGAATGCTCTTTTTTCTTTCACATAATTACATAAATTCACACAAATTCAAATTTCGCCGAGGCAACGTGTCAACGCGAGACGGATGAAGAAAATGTGTTTCCTGCGAAGAAAGTAACGTTCCTTTCTAATCGTACACCCTTGTAGTAGCACGTGCTACTAGACGAGATCCCAGATTTTGTAGTAAGCGTGTCGAGCGCACAATACCTATAACAAATAAGGCACATTATTTATTTGGACACTCGAGGTGTCAGCGGTAAAGCCGAGTCTCGTGCCGGCGTTAGCACCGGCTGCTTGCTTGGCTGTTCGGCTGCCGAGGGTATATGTTCGAGGGTAGAACGTGAAATAAGGGGGTGGGTGAAAATGTCCCTTCTTCGGATGATATATTTTCGCGAGTGCCCGAACGTGTGGCTAAGCGCGGGTTACGAAAAAAGCGTAGGTCGTTGTTACCTTGAAATCGAAACGAAAATCCCAAACTCTGCTGGAGTTTCTACCTCTCATTTTTGCATGTAAAAACGTACGAGCGTTGTTCTTGTTTTTTGTTTATTTGTGAAGTTTTGTTTTACTTTTAATTTGCTATTCCAAAAACATCAAATCGCCTCGGCGAGTACCTAGCGCCGTTAAGCCACATTTATTTTCCAGCTAGGTCAAAAATATGACAGGTAGCTGCGGTCATAAGCGATACGAAGTTCATTTACCTACCCATTCCAGATATAATTCTGGGGAATTTCGTGCGAATTATCTTGTTTCAAAGTGCAACACGGCAAACGTGACACTTGGAACGCTTTTGGGCCGCGGCGAGCTGATTTGCCGCGGCACTTGGAAACTCGATAAACGAGCTTCGGTTTATCGCACGAATAATTAATGTCTTACCGGCACCGCAGTGACAACAATATTGCCGATAATTTTAAAGATCCCCCGCCTCTCGGTTGGTGTGTGCCGGATAAATCGACGGTAAACCACAAACGGGTGAAAGATCGAGCGAAACGTTGCTACGACGACGTAACATCGATCCCTTGTCGGTTTATTCGCTCTTCAAGTACTACATACGACTGAACGTTTTGACGTTCGCCTCTCGCGATCGATCGCGCGTTCCTTTTAAAGGATAACAAGGAGCCTCTTCTTTTCATTGAATATCTCGAGCTCACTTTTTGCGCTCGGGTTACTACATACCACTGCTTGGAGAAATAAAGTAAAAGGAAGGAAAGGAAATGACGTTGAAACCAAGTTTCAGTAGTTAAGAACTAATGAGTTTCATTATTCGAAAAAGTAGATACTCAGTTTTAATTTGGATAATATATACATATATGTATATACACGCATAAATCTAATTGGAACAGTTGCGCAAGTTGAATGTAAAACTCCAGGCTTTGAAATAAAAATTTCATGTAGTAATTATTATATTATAGTCTTTATATACATCGACCGTTCAATTACTGATTAATCAAGTTTTGTTAACATAACAGTCAGCTTGTTAATAATAATAGCGTAACAACACGAGCTTTACAATTCCGTCCGCGAGGTTGCAACAGACAATGACAATTAATTAAACCGCTCTCAGCGGTGGTTAACGCTAGTAACCGAAAGTAAAATCGCGCGGCGTTCATCGTAAAATGCTCGTGAGTTCCCCGAGAAAGAAGAGAGTAGAACGAGAGAACGGCGAGACCGAGCACGTAAAGCTAGATACAACGCATTAACGTGAATCACAGCACGGCAGGGCAAAGAAGAGAATCGCGCGCGTATTCAGCAAAACTCGTCGCGAGTTATTATTTCGTCGCGAGTATACTCGGAGCTAGAAAGAGGGAAGCGTTCCCGTTTCGTAGCGGCCGTGCCGCTGACAAAACAGATTAAATTAGCTCGTTAAGTCGACAACTTTTTCCCATCGCTCAGCCGGACGCTGAAACACCAATGGTAGGAGCCAGCAAACGGACAAGCAGGTAGGAAGGCAGGAAGAGTGTGCCGGGTGCGAACGAGCGCACGTTTTTTCCTCGAACTACCCTTCTCCACGCTCATTAACGTCGCGCTTAATCGAAATCGAAACTAACGAGGAGATTCGATTTAGTCGAACGGAGTGAGCGTAATTCGAACGCTTGCGGGTAACCAAAAATAAAATCGGTTTAAATCGAAAGAAAAATTTAGATTCTCCGAATAGCCTGGTAGACTCCGTTTCGTGAAACTACATAGGTACGTGTGTGTAATTGCGTATACATATGTGTACATAACGTAGCTCCCTTATCTTTCGTATGGTAGGCATATACAACATACAGGTATATACACACGTTCAGAGAGGTGCACACGCGAGCACGTATATCCGTCAGGCGTATAATTTACGACAGACGAATCCGCGATGCCACGCGAGGAGAGTCGCGACGCTCGCAGCGAGGGAGGCTCGGGTTAAGGGGTAGGTTACAGGTGGAAGGAAGGGGGTAGCGGAGACGCGAAAGGGGATGGACTAGACAACTCATTACCGGGGACTGGCAAACAGAAAACTAGGTTATGCAAGCTCATACGTCATCGGAATTAGAACCGTAGTCCGCCCGCTGTATCTCAAATGTACACTATCGTACGGAACGTGTTCTTCACCTCTCTCTCTCTCTCTCTCTCTCTCTCTCGCACAGATACACACCCATATTCAACCTCTCTACTACCCACTAACCCCCTCTCGACCGCCTACGAGCGTGTATGAATTTATGTAATGCGCGCGGCTTCTAGATTGCCAGGGAAATACCGTGGATACGTGCGTTTCACAACACCGCTGCTTATACCCTCTCTCTCTCTCTCTCTCTCTCTCTCTCTCTCTCTCTCCTTTCTCTCTTGCAAGCTCGCAGCTTGCAACCGCCATCACATGGAAGATAATGCGAAGGTAGGAATTCGCAATCGATATCTACCAACAATTTTGCTTTTCGTCCGCGTACTGGGACAATATTCCTTCTTGGCTCTGCTCGTTACCTACGAATACAGTACTAGGGACATCTCTGGGACCTTTCTAGAATTCAACAGAAAGAGACTGAGGGAAAGTTGACTACTCGTTTTCGAGGAGAGTGCTAAAAGTTAAAAAGGGTGGCCTATTAAAAGGAATTTCTAAACTTTTCGTTCTCTTAATCGGTGTACTTTCTTAACGATTAGAAAAAAAGCGAGAGTATAGTTTTATTCATAAAACGATGCAATAAATCGAATCAAATTCGACGTGTTATGAATTAGGAAGAAAGAAGCAACTTTTGTTCGGCATCGACGATGGACTAGCTTTCAAAACCATTTGTACTCGGAAAGTTCGGGTTTCGAGCGTAGGAACGAAATGGAGATAAATCGGAACGAGTTTGTCACCGACAGATTCCGTTGGCTTTACCATAGCCTCGCGATGACTTGTACGAGGGAGGGCCCCAGTCCTCGATGCTTCCTTTCGCGCTTGTTTACGGCTTAGTCACGCGCGGAAGCTACGCCGAGCTGTCCAGTGATCTCCAGGCCGCGGCAGTTTGCGAAATGCACCGGACAAGGATTACGAGTCGCTCTTATCGTTCCTCCGAAATCGATGTCGCCGCTGAGATAAACCAAATTGGTTTATTTGTCTTACGGGAAGTTCGTTGTTCGTCGAGGTATAATAATGTTAGCAAATTGTAATTCAAACAACCGACGAACAATTTACACTTTTCATAAGAGCACTGACACGAGGAGTGATCAACATTACAAACACACACAGGCAAATTCTAACAACCACTTTTTAAGCCGAAAAGTCAATAGCCGATGCAGACGCAAGAAAACTCTACGACGAGTTGGAAACCGACAAGTTCGTTTTTGCTTGCGTTTTGTTCGCGAATCTTCACACATTTCGACGTGTATACCGTAGTACATCGGTATATATGTATGCGTTTGTGAATTCCGTTCCACGAACAGTTGGCGGACGGGTTAGGAAAAGTTCACGAACAATTCTAAATAATCAGAGCACTGTATTAGCAAAAATGTGAGAATATCGAGAAAATTTCTCGATTATGGTTAGGACCGAGACAACGACAAGGACGGCGATATGCTACGCTTGTCATTCGCATACTATACCCAAGGAAGTTCCTTTAGCGTCGCGGGAAGCTTCGAAGACGGAAGGGAATAGTTTTACTTTGTACTGCTCGAGTACTTACTTTGTGTTTCGCTGTATCATAGGTAATTAAACCTTACTCATACAGCGCGAGCGGTTTGACGTAAAACAAGGCAAACTTCTCAGTTAGCAAAGCGGAAGCGTTACAAATTGATCTTCCTCCGTCCTACCTACCGTATTGAGCCAGTCTCCTCGCGTCGAATGTTTAACGTTACCGTCTCTCTTTCTCTTTTAGCGAGCGTAGTCCTCGCTTGGTTTTCATTATGTTGGAACGATTTTCATAGCAGTCAACCTCTTGGGTTACTACTTTATAAAAGAACTAAGATACTTCGAAAACTAACCTCGTTGAACTAGGTTAACAGGTAATAAATTTGCATTTTAATAAATTTACATTGTGCATTTTGTATTCGATTCCATGTGTAGAAAGACGCATTCATCCGAAGAGGGATTGATTGCTCATTGACGGTTTTCTTCGAAGCTGCCAAGAACACAACGGAAGCTCCGTAACGGCTCGAAAGCCCCTTACTTCACCGTTTATATCGAGTTTGAACGATACTTCGTCGTAAGATTCCTTCGAGTTTCGGTAGCATAATGCGAGACACGAGAGACTTCGAAGTCGAGCCGGAGGTAGAATATTTCGCGGCTTCCGCTTGCTCCTCGATAGTTAGTCGCGCGCAAGAGAAAGGAGCTACCGCAGATTCGACCTTTTCTCGAAAAGTTCAGAGCGACAGCTTCAGGCTCTTCGAGAGAGAAAGAGAGAGAGAGAGAGAGAGAGAGAGAGAGAGAGAAGATTCGATTCGTTCGTCACGCGCGCGTGTCCGACGGAGAACTAATTCGAGAGGATTCCCTGTGTCATATTCTTCTCGGGGAAATCGAAAATCGATGAAAGGCTCGTTAGCATGGGGTTTCCAGAATGCTCGAGATCCGTTCGAGTTTCTTCTCGCCTCATGAAAGTCTGTTTTAACGTTTTCGTGGAGAAGAATGGCGGCTGGCTGGTGCTTCCAGTCCATCCTCGTTGAGGCATCGTCTTCCTGCTTGTCCTGTGACCTAGGTTCTCTTTCTTTCTCTCTGTTTCGTTCTCTTTCAGCTGCACTCACCTTCTCTTCTTCTCTTTTGCGATTCTAGAAACCCTTGGCTAGCTCGACTCGCCAACGTGTGTCGCCGGCGACTGTCACGTTTACTCCCGGCGAGAATAAATGAACGCTTCCATTGAAAAGCTATCTAGCAGTAGGTAGAGAGGAGGACGGTTTTCCTTGGTTCGTAGCACAGTCACCGTCTGCTAGTGGTGGCGAAATCAGAGTTTAATGGGCATAACGTCTGAATGAACCGGCACTATCGGGCCAATATATCAGGGACCTGGTGAACCGGCCTGTCGAGCAGGCCGAGCTAGTCGTGAATTCCTGAAAAAGCACCCGCGGGAGTCGGGGTCTCCACGAGGAAAATAATTTTGCGTTACCGTCGAGGGCGCGCCCGCCTTTTCTCCCTCGATCGTACCAACGAGTAGTAGTCGTGAGCAACGTCTCACCAGCACCGCCTCCACTCCCTTTCTCTTTTCTTCTTTTTCTCCGCTACCGCACTCTCTCTCTCTCTCTCTCTTTTTCCTGAATCTAGCCTCCATCCAGCCTTCACCTCCTACTCTCCTTCTTCAAACCACCCCGCCTGGTTCTACCTCTCATTCGTCTCGTCTCTACGCGTAACGCATTCGGAGCAGGGGAAATCTTTGATTTTTCCATCGAGATTCTAGCCGGCTCCTGTCCCGTTTTTCATTTCGGATTTTCGAACTTTACTCGGAGACGATCGCCGGCTCGTGAAACTCGCCGTCGTTCCCAGTAGTCAATCCCAACAAATCTTTCGGCGATCCCTTTTTCATCTTCCTGATCCAGAAACAAATCTCTTTTTCTCGGTAGATGGTTCTATAATCGAGGTGTTTCAAACGGTCGGCGTTAGAAAATTTATCCATATCTTAGGCCTTCTTTTAAATAGGTATTTTAAAATGTCTAGGTCAAAGTTTAGTAGTTATAACGCCCGAATGAGGCGGCGCAATCGGGGACGATATATCAGACCTGCTGAACCGGGACTGTCTCCTGACGAACAAACGGAGCGGGATTTCGTGAAAAAGCACCCATGGGGAAAGTTTCGTCGATTCGACAAAATCATTCGAGCGCGCATCGTCGCCGTCGCGAGAGAATGGCCTTCTACTTCTTCTTCTTCTTCTTCTTTTTCTTTGTCTTCTTCCTCTCTTCCTTCTTCTTTCTCTATTTCGCCAACATCTTAGCTTTAAAAGCGACGAGCTTTTACTTTTTTCTCTCCCTCTCTTATGTATTTTTTCTACCGAAATTAACGGGAAATTTCGAATGGCGACCAAGTCAAGACCGCTTCCTCCGAAATAATGGAGTTTTCGACTCTTTGAAAATGTTAAATATAGGCTTACCGATGCCGAGGAGCCCGTAGCCGCTTGAAAAGTTAGCCAAGTTGCAGCCTCGAAGTATCTAACTGGGGAAGTTGGCCCGAGCAGAGAGAAAGCAAGAAAAAGAGAGCGCGTGAAACAGAGATAGAGCGAGAGAGAGAGGGGGGGGGAGTGGAAGAGTGCAGAGGAAACTGCTCTCTGCGACCGGAAGTTTTCATGAAAATTAAATATCGTGCCCCGGGATTTGCGTAATTTCAAGATGATGTGTACTTATGTTAATGGAAAAAGTAACGCCCTTTCGGAAGAACGCACGCGGTAATCATCGTACCGGAAAGAGGAATTCGCCGCTAATGCTGATACCAAACGAGCGAGCGAACTCGTTTTCGCGGAAAAACGATTATCGCTTGTAAATCGAAATTGAACGATAACGATGTTTTCTGATTATAAATCGTGATTTCGATATTTTTAATTTCGAACTCTCTAGATCGGTCGTACCGCTTCTCTAACTCTGCTTCTCATTTACGATCGAGTCGCAAAAGTTTCCTTCGATACGCGATATGATCGTCTGCACGGTCCCAAACGAGAATACGTATACGTATGCGGCTTTTCTCGCTTCGAACGTTCGAAGATACTCGCGTAACTCCTATTTTCACGAAAGATTCAAGCATACGCATACGTACATACATTGTGACGAAGTTGGATCCGTAACTCGAATTAAATAAAAGAAAAACGTTTATAGAAAATAAACTACATCTACAGAGTCTTAACCAGCAACATGGAAAGTGTAATTTTGAGCGAGAAGTATCTGACAACTAACGCGCTAGAAAGCGTGTTACTGGCTCGTTGCTGCAAAACGGACTTTGAACTTCCTAACGCAGCATCCGGCGGTAGTCGCGTCGACGTAACGCCCGTCTAATTAAGACTAAATACATAATTAGAGTGTTACTCACGTGCGCTAGCCGGACCCGGTGCAATCGAACGGTCAGCTCTCTCTCTCTCTCTCTCTCTCTCTCTCTTCCTTCTCGAGAGTTTCAACGAGGAAAACACGTATCGTAACGTCAGCACCTTTGGATTTTAAGTTGCATCGAGCGCCTCGTCCGCTTTATTAAGCCTTTCGTTCGACACACATAAACTCGTAATTTTCGAAAGCTCCAACCGTGTTCGGCGCAATAGTTTCGCAGCCAGAAATTTTGCTGACAGCAGCTCAGGAATGATTCGTACTCGCGCACACGTAGGATGTGAACCAAGCCGAGTATCATGAACGTTTCAATATATATTTATATGCATTAAAAAAAAATATAGTAGTACTTGTATATCGACGTAAGGTAGGCGTCGTAAAAAACGCTTTAACGTTTCCCCGATGAGAAAACTTTCGAAAGCTCTTAGCTTCACGGCACTGTATGTATTAACGGTCATAAAAATCGCGAGAAATTGAAAAGCGATGGACGGTTTATCGAGAAGAAGCCGTTACCACTCTCGACGATGTGCCTCCAGGTATTGCGCACATAGTTTACGCTGTCGCGAGATAAACGCTTTTAATCGCCAACAAAATTCATTAAACGAAATAAATACTACTCGCGATAGTGCGTTTGCGTAAGAATCCGAGAATGTATAAATATTTATTCTACAACATCGCTAACTTTTAAGGACACACCATATACCCTAGGGCGCGCGTTTTAAAAATAAAAAATCCAAGCTAAAAAATCCGAGCTAAGGCCAAAAACAAAGTACTGGAATACTTTAACTTTTAAATGTTCTATACTCGTAACAATGAGTTAAGCCGTTGTATATTTTTCATTAAACAAATTTATTTAAAAAAAATGATTTATGGAAGTGAGAATTCTTCTTGATACTTTAACATCTTATTCGAATTCTAAAAGCCACCATTGTCATTCTTTATCTGACGTTTGGCTCGAAATCGACGATTCATTAAATTTCTCAGTGGACCGTGAGAATCGAGTTATTGGTATACGTAGGTAGATACGTAATCGAAAACTTTGACTGATCCGTTCGCTAATCGGCCAAGCTCTCATGGTATTTTACCACGGGGGAAGGAGTAGCCTTTTATTCGAATAGCGGCCCTTTCCATGGGAACACATTGGTTTTTGGTAAACGGAAGGAGTTAGATTTCAATTAAATGACTACAACAGCAAAAACAAGGCGAGCTCGAATTTCGACGGACGATTGATTCGAATTGAAGCTGAGGAAAGTGCTCGCCGGCGGCGCCGAGTACACGCCACGGAATTCACTTAAGAGCTATACAAGCTGCATTTAGTTAGCGCATTCGGAACTATCCTCCCTTTTCGCTCTTCACCGCCGAGTTCATACGGGCCGCCACTACGTTCATGTTCTCGGAGTTATGCGCCTCGCATGTTCACCGGTGCGAGCGCGCAAGGGTTATGTCTAATTTGCTTTTCCGCGAATTCCTTCGACGATTACGCCGTTACGTCTCGCTTGAACGACACGAAAATCTTGATTAAGCGTCGAATCGGAAATTATTTTTCTATATATTCTAAATTTCGTGACACATCGAAGCGCGATCGTCGCGGTATCGTATCTGATACTTTCTCGTTCCTTCGGCTGTACAAATCAAGTTATTTCCGGTCAGCAATAACGTCCATCGTTCGCAACTAATCAATAAAATTTATATGGTTATTCTAATATAAAAAATTGACTTCGTAAACCTAGTTTTTAAGAGAACGATTCATCATCGATTTATCTTTCAAAAAATGGCTGCGACTTATTTTTCTATGGACCAACCTGTCTGCGTTCTCTATCTCTTAGGATAACCTAAATCTGCTTGAAGGCAGGCACCGTATAAATCAGGTACGCAGCAGCAGCACCAAGGTACACGTAATTGAATCAATTATTCCTCGTATCTGCAGTAACTGTCGTCTTATGATAACGTATACTACGGCTGATGTTAATCCCTCGCGGGCGTGCTTAATCGATAGCGTAGGAAAAACTCGTTTCTACTTTTTTTTATACGTAAATCGCCCGAAGATCAAGATCCACTAGTCTAAGGCGATAATTAAAAAGCCAACGTGAAACTTATCGAATTCTTCGTTGGATATCCAATCGAAGATCGAACTCCCCCTTCCCCGCCGGTACCTTTAAACGCTTTAAGATGTACGCATCGTAATTTCTAATATATCCACCGTGCCACGCATATTAAGCACAAGCGTAATTAGTATAATTACCGTTATTGGTCACATTGGTAAGCTATATACAACGCGTTACGACCGCAAATTAATTGCGCCCACTCCCGGCCACTAAGCGACGCAGTCAGGCAATAATTGGTAACTTTCGCCGTAATGTTTGTGGTTTAATAGTCAGTCACGCATCGCACCATCCTCGGATTATTCTCGTCGTTTCATTACCCGCGAATCTTTTTACTCAATTAAATTGTCTGTAGTTACTAAGGTAGAAAGAGAGAGGGACAGAGAGAGAGAGAG
>JAIFRP010004416.1:490680-507598 GCA_032403825.1 Odynerus spinipes
AGAGAGAGAGCGAGGGGGGCAGCAAAATACGGTCGTATCGTTTTTAACGAATCATTTATCACGCTTATCCCGTTTCGCATAAACCGCCTGTAGCGTATTACGTACGAACGTGTTACGAGCATTATGTCATAAGGATTATGAAAATTATATTAACATCTGTGTTGAACGATTTTTATTAAAACGATAATAAAATTAAATCCGTCCTCCTGCATATATAGATATTATGATATTGGAGAAATTATTGAAATCGAAAGAAAATCTCGACGCTCGTAAATTTATCCAAGCGAAATTCGTTTCCGCAGAAAATTTAATAGCTGTTTAAACAAAGATAATCCCGATATTCTACATGGAATCGCCAAATGCGTTAAAAAAAAATTCGCAAATTTTATTTCAAATTTGATTATCGTTCGTTTTCTATTTTTTATTAAGATTACCATTTTATTGAATACTTAATATATACATATATAATTTATTATAAATTTTTTTAATGATCAGAACGTACTTTAAAAGGTGCACTTTTTAACATCCAACACGTCGGGTGAAAAAAAAACGTACTCGAAGAAAGAGGAAAGGCTACTATGTCGGAAATTGGCGTGGCCAACGCAAGGGTGCGGTAAGCCGTTGAAACAATGAGACCGAGGTTGGAGCATTATAAATCACGGTTTTTCGAGCGAGCGAAACGCGATAGCGCTGCTATAGCGTTGGATAAAGGTCTCCACCCAGTTTCGCGATTACACGTTGCTGCTACCACCATGCCACGTCTTTGTCGTCGTCTTTGCCATCGTCTTTGCCATCGTCTTTGCCATCGTCGTCGACGACGTTGGTGGTGCACGACAGAAGTCGTAATAAGCTTGGCCGTATCTCAAAAGTTCTAACGCTAATAAATAATAACGATGTTGCTCGCTCGAGCTCCGAACGTCGTGCGGATGCTCCCCGTACATAAGTCATAGGATACTTTCATCAATTTTAACTTTGCGTTTAAATTGAAGTTATGGAATACCTGAAGTATTAAATTAAATGTAAAGGTAAAATATATTATTTACCTAGATTTCTGTCAAAGATCATAGGAAGGGAACAAAATCGAGACAAAAATTACCTAAATTGAATAATTATCTTGTGCTATATTACAATATAATTATTTATCGTTTTAAACTTAATTATAATAAATTACCAACCATATCATTAAAAATATATCGCTTGAACGTAAATGTCTATAAAACGCCTATTTATATTGAAATAAACAATTAAAAACTAAAAATAGTAAGGTATCCTATGATTTATGAACGGGGATGTAGTCAAAACACACGTGTATTATCTGTGAGGATGAAAACGTAAGCCAGGAATCCATGAATAAAAAGAAAGTAGAAACATTTATTTCAATAAATCAGAAGCTTGTGCCAGACGAATCGCTAAGTAAATTTAAGGTGGTTTTCAAATTGAATAGGAGTAACAGGGCGACCAAAGTTCAGTGACGACGAAATACTCGTACGCACGCGTGTACGGGCACACGTATAATCTCTTTCTCCATTTGCGAAGGCTGCTTTCCTGTCGGGAACGAATTTCGGTAGCCTGTGGCTCGTCGTCGTCGTCGTCGTCGAGGATTTCGCGCAGTATTTCGTCGAGTTTCCGCGTTTCACCGAGTCGACCGGCAGCACGTTTTACCTAACATCCTTACCGCATTCATCAACGGAATATTAGCGGACGTTGTGGGTGCGAAAACGAGGCCAGGCAAGGAGAAGGAAAGAGTATAGCGGGGACTAGAGCGAGCGAATTGACCGCGTTATGTCTATTTAATTCGTACCATAAATATTTCCGCAGTGTGCGCCATAGAACATACGCGGCTGGCCGGACAGTGCATGCCGGATGCTTTTGCGACTCGCCTTTTATCCTTCTACTTACAAAATCGAGAATAACGTTTTACGAGCTTACTCGTTATTCAAATTCCCCATCGTACCTCCATGCGCGTGCACGCGAATATTAATACGATAATATAACGTTGGAGAAATTTCGAAAAACTTTTCGTACGTCGAACAAACGGTTTCCATCATTTTTCCATGTCCATTTTGAAGGGCTATTTATTTACATTGAGATTCATCGATCAGCTTAACGAACAACAATTACTGAACATTATTGATCCAATGCTTTGCGTCAACTTTTTGTCAGTTCGAATTGTGCTATTTTCGATTCGCCAAAAATAAAGCCCCTGGGAAAATGCGATTTCAATATAAAAGGATTAAAGATAGAGAAAGCGTATTATCGGTGCGCGAGAGTCGATAAACACAAATTTGGGGGCGAGTATAGTTGGTCGTTGCTCTCGGAGAAAGGGCCAGAAAGATATATGTAAGTAACTAATGCGAAACGGTAACGCAGGTAACGTGATCCGAAGCCGTCAAACGACGAGCTACGATAGCGTGGCCGGAATTATAAATCGCGCGCAGTCACGGTTTTTCGTGCGAACTCCTCTGTGCCCGGTCTGAGTAAGTATGCCATCTAGGAAACGCGACAGTTACATTGATATTCGCCGATAGGCCGCGTGGAAGCGCGTAAAATGCGATAAAATAAATTTATCGCGCGCCGGGCGGCATATTCGCGAGCGTGCCGAGGAAATATCAAAATTCGCGACTCGTCTCTCGCGCTCGCGAAATTATGATGCGATCGGTGCTTGCTGCCTCGCACGCATGAATAAACGTTGAAATGCGAACCGTCGAACACGCGTGCCTCAGAGATTATAACGATTTTAAAGATCTCGGGTTAATCGTTTCTCGGTTGAGCTTGTGTACATGCTCGGTGAAATCGAACACGACAAAATTTATCGTCGTTCCGTTTGGAAATTACGGAAATAGTTTATTGAAATGTCGAAGCTAATAGTAGGTACACTCGTTTCGAAAATAAAAAATAGATATATAACCGTTAAGCCAAAACAGTTCATTTATTAATTTTTCATTTAAATCGTTTTCGTAATCGTCAAAACGGATACATTTAATAGTTGGAATAATACATTCTTCAAAATTATTGTCAATATAATTAGACTCTGGTTTGTTTTAGCTTAAAATGTATTTTTTCGAAAAATAAAATCGCAAAATAATTAAAACGATAACGTTACAAAGTAGAGTCTAATTAAAAGTGTGTGCAACGCATACATACATTCGAGTATTACGACCACGCAATAATATCAATTTCGCTAATACGAAAAACAAAGCTCCGAAAAAATGAAAGAGCATCTCCGACAGGTACTATTATCGTTTCTCACTATACACACAACGTAGATTTCGAGAACGCGAGGAGAGCCGAGGTAGATTACGAACGAAACAAAAAGAATAGAGAAAAGAAAAAAAAATGTAGAAACAGGATATGTACAGAGGATCGAGCGGGCAAGAGAAACAAAGCGACGTCGGAGGTTGGCTCGCAAAATTTATGAATCGAGCATCTCTCCTCTTCCTCTCTCTTTTTTTCCATTTCCAGACAAGCTCGAAACGCGATATCGCCTGGACCGAAGCAACGCGAATAAGTGCGTGGGCTAGACCAGGTCCTAGGTTCAATATACGGGAGCGTGCTGGTAGTTCCACGGGCGATGTGATTACCCCGCGCGATATCCAATCCTATCGAAGCTTCGAACAGTGGCCCCTTTACATTGGATCTCTCTCTCTCCCTCCCTCTCTCTCTCTCTCTCTCTCTCTCTACGCTCATTCCACTTGGTCTCCTTCCCTTTCACGATTCACCATTACCCGCTCGTCCTCTCTCGGTGCTCCGGTCAGCCGCATTTTAGCCAGTTGCGATACAAGTGCGTACTCCTATATGCGAGGGTGTATGTATATGTGAACACAAGGTTAGAGGAAGAGAACAAAAGAGAGGGAGCGAGTATGCGTGTGTGTGTGTGTGTGTGTGTGAAGGGGGTGAGTCGCGAAATACACGAAGTCGATATATACAAGCATGTGGAGAAATTCGTCGCTTTTTCGGGCCGATACTAGCACGGTAGAAGAGAGGGTGAGAACGAGAGAGAGAACTCTGCGCGAGCAAGTGTGGAGTCGACACGGGCGAGCTTTCGTTGAACTTTCGTGTTGTCGTGTCGTCGTCGCGATTGGGTGAACGCGCGCTAGCGAGCGAGCGAGCGAGCGAGTACCAACTCCCAAGAGAGAGAGAGACGAGGAGGAACTGGCAATTCGCGATGTGCCCAACGCGTTTCGCTCGCCAGTAGCATGCGGCAAATGAATCAACGTAGTCAAAGCTTCGGGCAACGTCCAATCGTAAACCGCGAGAAACTTCGCGCCGCATAACTTTCTCTCCGCGTGTTCGCTTCGCCTCGCGTTAGAAGGTTCGACTGTACCGAAGGAAGAGAGTCGGTGGAAGGCACACTTGCTTCGAGAGTAGAAACGATTCTCACCTCGGTACGAGGGGATGAGAGAGAGAGAGAGAGAGAGAGAGAGAGAGAGTACGAGCCGTCATTACCGGAGAGTTAATACTAATCAGGTGTGCACGTCGACGATAATCCAGTCGAACCTCCAAATCAAGTCGCTCCGGGCGAGCTCGAATCGAACGAGTTCGATCATCTCGTTCGGGAATCAAGATAAACGCTCGATTCGATTCTGCCCATTTCTTGTTTTATTCGTTTCTTCTATTGTTCGATGGAGAAACATGAATGAAAGACGCATGCTAGCAATACAGGAACTTTTTATCATTTTTGATGAGCGACTTAGATTAACGAATTAGAATTACAGTTCAGATAATTAATAACCAATGTTTTATTATTTTGAACCAAATATTTGATTAAAGCGTTACTGTAGTTGTAAATATAAACACACCGTAGTATTGTTTCTAGCAACGTAAACACCGTAAGACCAAAAGAAAAGGATAAGACAGACGATACTTTGTTCGGAAACCGATCAGTCTCCTCGCGAGTGTCTCACTGTAAACATCGATTTGTATTCGGCAAAGCATAAAACATGACGTTTCTCGTGGCGTATAAAAGTCTGCGCCGTTATTGTCCTCCGTCTTCCCATCTATCGTTGCTTACGATTTTTAAAAACTTTAACCTTTGATCGCCGTCGTGAAAAATTTTCGACGCTTTTCATCGCAGCCGATGGAATCGAGAAAAGGGATTATCTCGACGGAATAGCACGAGTATTACACGGATTGTGATTGGTGAGTACAGTTTTAAACGGACCCACACTATATTTCTAACATTTTATTTTACAAATTTACCTACGATGATTTTCGAAGGTATTCAGAACTTCGAATCGTTACTTCCGGAATTCTTTTTTCTATTTCTCTTCATTTTCGTATCGTCTATTTCCTTTTTTATACTTTTTTAAAATAATCGTAATAATACTCGATCGACCTATAATTTTTTTTATTCAATTTTGTCTCTCCTTCTTAGTTCTACAATTACGACGTTAATTAGGTTCGAACGGTAAATTGATTTAATTTCAACGCCACAGTTAACTAACGCAAGGAATGAAAACGAATCGAAAAATAAATCGAAGTCCATCGTAGGTGATACGTTTACGTATCGCTATAGTCCACCATCGCGTTACGTTTTTCACTTCGATTTCCGAGCCGAATCGATGGACGTCGACGAGGACGCGTATGTATTTCCATCCAGCCTTAAAGCTTCGGTTACATCGGTGTCAATCCGACTCGACGTTTCATCGGCACGTCAAACGTTACGCGGGATTACTCCGCGGCGGCGTTGTCGTTAAACGAGCGAACGACACGCGCTCCTACGCTTACGGTTCGCGTAATCCTAACGTGTGCGTCCACGGAAAACTCCTATCGCTTGAACGATGATCGATAGGACGTTTCCCAGGATATCAAATTCGATGCACTACGATCGCTTCTAAAAAGCGATATTATTCTTTACGTTTCCTTAGGAATACTGACATCGTGTTATTTAATATGATATTATTCTTAATTTAGAGAAGTTATATAATTATTTTATGCGAGTATGCGAAGTAGGGCTACAAATTTTAAAGATGTAAATGGAACGTATGTTCACCTAATTATAAGATTAAATTGATTATAAAAAGATCAACGTGTTCTTGCAAGAAAATAACTAAGCTGACTTCATAGGCAGGACACGTTCGTCGAGATATCGATATTTGTCGGTGACGCTCGGATAATAATCCATCGGAACGTGTTAGTTCTTCGTTACAAACGTATAACGTTAACATACGTATAAGCAACAAGACGCACGATAGATAGATAATACTCACAGAGATAGTGGTACGTACTACTCGTACCTCGAAGGGATATTGTTATTTCGTTCGAAAAGTTTTATCGCTTTTTGGCAACAAAGCCGAGGTAGTTTCATCGTTGGTAGACTCGACTGTCGGCATTATTAAAATATGTACCACGCACGCGAAACGCATACCTACTTACTAAATTCTACATGGTATTTACTGCAGCGATTATTACCTCACTCGCCTACGGAAAAGTCATTTAAAATACCGCGCGAGCACGTGCGCGAACTCGCGGACAAAACCTCTTCCATGGCGCTTTTTCTTTTTTTCTCACGCGTCTCGTCGTTAGCAGCGTACTAATGGCAATGGCCGATCCCTCGAAACTTTCGACTAAACGGAGAGGAGAAAAACTCGAGGGAAGGCACTTCACCTTTGAATGGTCGCTTGCTTTCAATTTCTATGGACGACGACGGCGAAATTGATGCAAAAGGAGGAAGCAGCCCGAAACGTTTTTGCAAGCCCGACGACGTCTTTGTCGTCGTCACCATCTTCCCCTTCCTCGTCGTAGTCGTCGTTGGATGCTTTTCCCTTACTACTTTTGTCGACAGCTTTCGACGTTCTGAGAAAATGTAGAAAAAGAGAGAGAGGGGGGGTGGGTGGAGGGATATGAAGAGAAAAACGAAGTTTATTTCTTCGTAACTAGAAGGCCTCGTATGGAAAATCATAAGTGCAGCTAGAATAAATATCAGTATCACAACGAAAGAAATAAAAGGCAAATAAAATACAAGAATTAATAGGGAAAAGAACGTAAATATTAATTTATGAAGTAATCGATCAAATTAAACAAAAAAAGAAAAAGACAATAGAAATAACATACAGAAGATAATAAAATATACAGACAATACGAAAAATGATAGAAATATATATATAAATATCAAGATAAATGACCGTATAAAAAGCTTTCACAATTATTGGGAAAAAATGGAGGAAAGTAACAAATCGAGGTAGATAAAAATACGTGAAAATGAAACTACGGAAATAAGGGTCGTCTATATTCTGCAAAAAACATTGCAACGCCATTCTCGATTCCTTACGCGATTTTCGATATTCGCCTGGTTAATATGTTTCTCGATGCGAAGTGTAACCGGAGAAATTCTAGTTGATCTTGATGAAAAGCTGACACCGGTGCACGATACTCGTCGAGGTTTAATTAGAAAACGAGTAGCAGCAACAGCAGCAGCAACAGCAGCAGCAGCAGTAGCATCGAAACGCAATGGTTGCGTGCGAAAGAAAAAAATATCGTTCGGTGGAAAACGAATAACGAACCTCGGCGATGAAAAGGAACGAAAATACGTTAACAGGAAACATTCGCGAGATACCTACTCGGTTTTGATTTCGATGAAACCATCGTAGAATTAAGAACTAAAATATAGAAAACTTGTATATTTTATTTTCATTCAAAAATGGTTTATTGTAAGGATTTTATATAATATAGTAGGTACTTAGATTATTATATGGTATTATTGTGTGTTACACGAAGTTTTGTCTTAATATTTGTGAATACATCAAAAACGTAGAATAAGAATATGTGGTCGATCGACGCATACTCGGTCTTGCACGTACGCGAAACGCGATTCGTCTTTTATGCGTCGATGAAATCCTCTCGGATTGCGAAATATGTGGTTTTGCAAGTTAATAAGCTCTCCCTTGGCCAGGGATCGGGCTCGGCACCCACGAGTGGATAATTCCGGCACGCAAATAGGAAAACAGGAATGGTGGGCAGCCTGGAGTACATCGATATCCGGGATGTATTTCAATAAAGGTACAACTACGGATTCTACGATATGCACGCACACGTATCGGAATGTAAGTACCTACCTGCATATATGAAAATGTTGCCGAGTACAATATGTATGTATATGTATATAAATGTATACAGGATACACGTGTGTGTGTGTGTGTGTGTGTGTGTGTGCAGGTAAAACGCAAAGAGAGGGTAGGGTGAGCGGGATATAGAAAGAGAGAAAGAGGGGGAGGCTCGCTATAAGCAGCGAGTCCTCGTAAATTGCGAAGCATAAATAGAGAGACGTGTAGTATCGTTATGGTATATTGCAGCGATGGAGAAGGATATAAAGAGAGAAAGAGAGAGATAGTGGGGATAAAAGAAAAGAGGGTGAAAAAACGATGAAAGAGGAAAAGAAGAGGATGAGGATGAGAAGAAGAACGGCAGAGAAACGATGAGGAGAAGAGGGGTGGAACCTCTTGCACGGGGCTCTAGATCCTTCGAGAAAGTTTTTAAAGAGAAACTACATCTCGATAGAAACGTCAGTTCTGCGGAAATGGATGGGGCTGCGCCCAGAGGGTTCAACCTCCGTTCCTCTCCTATCGCTGCATTATATCCGCTTTGTCAACCGGAAGTGGGGTACCGGCGCGCCGATACAGCTCTCTCGTTCTTTCGTTCTCTCTCGCTGATTCTTAAACGAGCAATAGCTCCCTGCACGAAAGGTGGATCGCTGTAATGGACCACACCGATAGATTTTTCTTTCTTCTCTCTCTTTATTTTTCTCTATGATGACTCGTATTCCTCTCGTGGGATTATTGAAAACGTGGAGGAATATTCACAGTTAAAGATAATTCTGATCGAACGCGAGTTGGATTTTTTCTTTTCGAAAAGACTCGGGCTTCTTGTAAACGATTTATTTCGCTATTCGAGATTTCTCGAATCGAATACTCTACGCCACTCTCGCGTTTATTCGTGCTCGTAGCTAACATATATGCGTACCGCGCGTGTGTGCGCGTGTAGATACGTTGAGTGTCTATAGCGTAGAACATGTAGAATTTATGGATGTAGTCCGTAAGGCGCGATCGATTCGGTGATTGGCATATGCGATTTAACTCTGGAATTTCTCTCAGGAAACGTATGAAGCCAAATCGAAGCCGCCTCTTGCGTATTGAAAGCGCAGAAATCGAAGTTATGAAGAAATATCGGGGACGTGGTTCAAGAAGAAAATCGACTCGCGTACCGGCATGCGTGCTGCTTCCTTATCTTGAGAAATTCATTTTCTCATCTTCTTTTTTCTTTTTTTACAATCAACATTCTTCCTGTTCTTTATCTTCCGACGTAACGAACGTGTCGTTCGATTTGAAGAGAAGCACACACGTATGTACATACTATGTAACATCGGTAAGGTTCCCGTGGGTCACGAAAACGGCGATCGACTTTGGCTTGGTAAAAAGGGAAGTGGATACTGCGAGTTCGACGTGCACTTCCTCCGAGACGGATATAATCCGATAGCCAAGTTCGGTGAGCCTGCTGGTTACTGGTGGTGGGGGTGTAGAACGAAATAGTCCGAGGGAGATAAATAGAGAGAGAGAGAGAGAGAGAGAGAGAGAGAGAGAGAGGCTGGTAGAAACCGTGAAGGGAAGTACAAGAGAAGAGCATCCCTTGGACAGGTTAGCATCCCCCAGAGTGGACCGACTGATAGATCTAAAGCTTCTAACGCTGGCTAGAACCACCACCACAGACGGTGGCGAAGCTCTATTCTGCGAGAACTACGAAATGGACCCAGGAGTAACGCGAGGGATAAATTTACTGGCCGAGCGAAGCCGAACGTTCCACCGTTTAAAAATACAGCCTCCGTCCGACCTTTCGAAAAAAAGAAAAAAGAAAAAGAATACGAACGACGTGTCTACTCTCGAGAGCGTGCACCCTCGCCATCGACCAGAGAGAAAGACTCGATCGTGAGTACGTTTGTGTGCGTTTGTTCGTAGGTGTACGTGCATCGTCTACGCGCGTTCATTACCTGCCTCACTTAATACGTATCTCCGGTGCACGAATCTAAGCGTCGGCTTGAACTAATTACGAACTTTGATAGGAAACGAGTCGTGCTTTTATACGTTTCGTTCGTTTGATCTCCTTCTCTCTCTCTCTCTCTCTCTTCCACTCTCCCTTTCTTTTTGCAAGTCTATACGATCTCGCGAAATCACCGATTCACTCGAGCTCGACGCGTTCAGACCAATAAAGGAGCCCTCCTAATCACGAATTAATACGTTTGGTGCTGTAGAACGCTATTCGAGTGGATACCTACTCAAGATCGTGCCTTATTAGCTCTTTCTCTCGATAAGTTCTTAGAACAATGCGCGATATCGAGCGTCTACCTTGGAAGGAGTCAAAAGCCTCGAGAAGGAGGCGAGGGGAAAGGTCCTCGTATCGTGAAAAGGGAGGAACGCGAGACGAAAAGCTTTTACTCGCTTTCGACGCCGCACCGGGCGGAGATGGAAAAGAAACAAGTAACGACGAGGGAAGAGAGGAAATTTACTCGGCACAAATGGCCGGCGGTCCTGAGAATGGTGAGAAATTTACTTAGTTCTTCCTTAGCTAGCGATTCGGTTGCATAATATTCTTGGGAAGAGAAGAAGAAGAGAAAGAGAGAGAGAGAGAGAGAGAGAGCGAACTAAGGGGAGAGTCTACGGTAGAATTTTAGAGACGCTGAAGCAGCTGGTCCGAAATGTAGCTCACCTCCTCGACTCCTTCTTCATCTCTACGCCTCATCCGTTCGTTACCCTTTTTAGTCTTTCTCTCGATCTCTCGTTTTCTGTCCTCTTTCTTTACTCGAGTATTTCCACCACCTTTTCCTCTTCCACTTTCCAAGCTTCCTCACACACACACACGCGCGCGCGCACACACACACACACACACATTAACGACACGATACGACGCAAGCATTCACTTTTTGAATGAAGCCGCATGTCCTGCAGCCGCGAGATTTAATCCCGTGAAACGTCTCGTCTCGTCCATGAATATATGTCTCTGCCTTTTTATACGTTTGTTTCCTCGAAGACGCGATTTCCCGAGCGTCGTGCTCGCTGAATACGAGCAGGTATTTCGAGCTAAGAAATTAATGTAAAGAAAGAAAGACTGCGAGGCCGAGGAAAACGATTCGCATCAATGACTCCTACCGCTGCACGCTTCTTATTTTTTTAGTCTTGTTTAGATATATAAACATGGTTCCACAAACATTAAAACAAATGTTTAAAAACTTTTTTATGAAAAACATAGAACGCTTTAATATTTTAATAAGAATTTTAATATTTGAAATGTTTTAATTGCCTGTATGTTTTTTGTTCCCCATCCTAAATGTAAAACACGTGTATTAAACCTGGACAAGGCTCAAATCCTCCCTCTGACATCACGAAAAAAAAGGAATGTCGAGTGGTTTCGCGCGAACGAGTGTTTTGGGCCACAGTGATCGCTCGATATGCTTTATTCATCGATTATGCTAACGTTGGTCCGAAAATTGATGTATTTTGCATGAGGCATGAATAATGCCACCGCGTGGCTCGATATTGTTTAATATTATACGAACGATTTTATTATTCGTTATCTCTCGAAAGCGACTGGAATCTCATTGACCTCGAGAGGTTAACAAAATTTTCGAACGATGACACGTATCTACCTATGTGAACGATACCCGGATCTTTCATCGAAACGCATAGATATTGTTTATCGGAATTTACGGTGGCCCATAGAGCGGCACTGCAAGGCGAAAAATCAGCGACGATTCGAAGGAACTTTTAATTACGCCTTTCTTCGCCGAGCAAGTGGCACTTAATTATAAGTTTTGACCTGAGGATACGCTCTACGCCTTCACGGTTAAACCAGCTCGAGGGCCCTGGAAAACGTAACGACGCTCCCATTTTCGTAAACACGCTCGAATGAGTTCTCTCCGTCGCGTAAAATACGGGTTTCCTCCTCTTCGTTTATTGGATAAACGATCCAGCGTGTCGTGCCGTGCGCGTTTCTCTGCGAAATGTTCGCGTTGTTAACGTTGTACGCCGTACATTCGTCATGTTCGGATATACCTAGATATATAGATATATTGAAATTTTCGATGGGAAATACGTTCCTTTGAATCTTAGGCTAAGCCTAAATCACCGAGGAAGCCGATAGAGAGGCAGAGTGATTTGCTCGTCCAACTAACCACAGCAACCGGAGGTGTCAAAGCTGCGCATCGTGGCTATTATGATTGAACACGTGGATTTGGCACCTGCATGCATATACATTGCGGGAATCGATAGGACAGAGCAGCGGTAGGTCAAGCCGGATCGATCTCCCCACCGAATCCCTTATCATCCCTGGCTCTCTCACTCTCCTCTCTCTCGCATTCATTGTTCGTGACAGAAAATACCGATTCTCTTTGTTATGCAGTTTCTTTTCGCGAAGCAACGTGCCGATCTACGTATGTTTCGTGTGCGCTAACCAACAAAATACAATTCACGGCAGATATCGTAAATCGTTGTTTGGATGTGTACGCACGTACACGCAGTAGGTACCACGTACACACACTTTTACCTTTGATGTATTCTTGCGCATTCGAGGGAGGTTTCGCATTGTCGGAAACGAACAATTTTTAAGGCAGTTTATCTCTCTCCCCGAGCAAAACCAGAAAGATGTATCGCGAGTAGGTGTGTGTGTGTGTGTGTGTGTGTGTGTGTGTGTGTGTGTATATATATATATATACACCGTGAAATAATCGTAAAAGACCGATCCATAATTTTTCCCTCTTGAAAATATTCGTCGGGGCAGTTCCGTCACCGGACGGTCGTCCGATAGCCGCCAGGATTCCACGGTGAAGCCGCATTCGACAAACCCCCTACAAGGCTATTCGCGTCTATGACCACCGTGATTGGATACGGAGATTCGTCATATATATGTGCATATATTGCCGAATCGGATTCGCGTAGGTATCCATCTAGCCGGCTCTGCTCATTTCGTCGTTCATCGGACGCGACCAATGCGTTATCGAATCTAATTTAGATTCTAAAACGTACGAAGGTGGAAGAGTATCTACGCATACGTGCAAAACGATCGATCGATACGTTAAGACAAGCCAATACGAACTCTTCTTAACCAGCTTCGGTATTCAATTAGAGGCTAATCAAAGCAGGGTGTCGAGCGTGAAACGCACGAACAAGACGATGTTATATCCGTTCGAAAGACGATAGATACTGCTGATCATGCTTGACATCGGGGATTGCTTTGAGACACGTACGCGTATCTCGCGAAGGTGTCGATCGAGTACCGGGTCGCATCACTCATCCGACTAATTATTCCAGTCAAAGCAACGTTTCGTGGGAACATCGTCGTCATCGTGATTGTGCCGGCTGATTTCTCTTAAGCAGATCTCTCGGCAGAACGGTGGCGTTGGTCCTTGCGGACTGTCGATCGACACGTCCTACAGGATTTACTCGACACCGCAGAAACGTGACGTTACCTTATGTTAGAAAGCCATAATCACAGGGTTGATATTCTTTACTCAATTCTTGGAAACATTCGTGTGTATTCGTATAATCGTGCGACTTAAAAGTATAGCCGAGAAATTTGAAAGATAATGTAGAAATATTTTATGAAGCAGTTCCTTACAAATCCTAGCACACACATACATATTTTATTGATCGTTACATTCTCACAATATTATCGTTATCGATATCTCGTTGATGAACGACGAAAAAGTCACGTGCAATTTCCGAGGAACCCGTTAATAACATCTCGTACGATGTAGGTAGACTAACGAGCTCCTTCCTAGCAACCTTCGAGACAATTATGAGACAAAGTAATTTCTCGTTACTAGGATCTACTCGTTATCCCACTTAAATCAAGGCTCTCACTCGAGATGTACGGAAGGAGGGAAGAAATCATTACAAGATTCTACCAGAAGATACGTATCAACAATCGTGATTTCTCTCGAAACGAAGGAAGAAAGGAAGAAGGAAAGAAAACGAGCGACTGAGAAAGAGAGAGAGGGGTAGGGGGGAGGAGCTACGGGTCATCGCTTCGAAAGTTTAAAAGGTCAAAACGAGTCGTACCGGGCGGTAGGTCAAGATGGCCAGTGGAGTGAAATATGGAAACGCGTGGAGTGCCTGTCGGTGATGGCGAAGGAAAGGAGAGAGAAAGAGAAAGAGAGAGGAAGAGAGAGAGAGAGAGAGAGAAGAGGGAATACGACATAAAAATAATTACGCTGATAGACCGGTGGCATCGTGCCAGGCGCAGTATTGCGACCCTGCCAAAATCAGATACCGCGTTGTTGCGTCCGGATGCATTATTCGACGAAAGGAGATGCGACCAAAAGAGATGCAGAATGAAACGGGAGAAATGGAGAAAGAGAGGGAAGAAATAGAGAGACAAATGTGCTGCGCAAGGCGCACGGCTTACGATAAATTATTATGCCGGCTCATTGATTTATGTTTCTTTCGAACGTCAGATCCGCCACCTCGCCACCATCGGGATACCACCACCCTCACCACTGCCCCCACCCCCCACTGCCACCATCGTAGAAGAATCAGAAATTTTGTATAATGCGTTTGGCACTGTGCTATAGCAAGATATACGTCTTCGTGTCGTTGACTTTCCTTTTCCGAACGAAAATCCATCTATGTATTTACGTTTCTTCGAATATTCCACGCTTCGATCATTCTCCCATATTTCAACTACCGAACAAATTTTATATCGATTCTAATTTTATATCTCTATAATCGTTTTCTTAAAAACAATGATGTAATATAATGAAGTTAAATTTAATATTGATTACTAGATTTTATAAAGGAAATTTGTAAAGAAAATCGATGGTTATGATATTGGGCGTACACCTGTTACTTTCAACTATACGAAATCCAAAAATTAGAGGCTTCGTGTTCGACGAAGCGTTGTTTTTTATTTTTATTTTTTTCGTATTTAGTGGCATGCAGGGTGCTTGCAGAAGCAAGAGGAGAGAAAAACTGGAGAAGAAAGCAATCGCTTACGTCGATAATGACCTTTCCCGAAGAACGAAAACAAGCGATCGCATTTACCTCCGGACTTGCTTTTCTTATTTCACTTTGTTCGCTGTCGGGGTTCTCTTACCCTCTTACTCCTTTTCTCCTTTCTCTTACACGCGATCGACTCTCTTAATTTCGGCATTTGTCTTTGACGACGCGGAAGTATGTAGGTAGGAAGCCGGGAGTGCAGGAAATTGCTTGTTCGCCATGGATACACGGTAGATCTGTCCCTGCAAACGTTCCTGGACGAGATCCAGGTGATGTTTTATCGTCTAAGAATATTAAAAGTGGCTCCACTATCGAGAAATGGGTCTGGAGATTGCCTGCCTCGCGAGAAAACAGGATCGTCAAACGGCGTTACGTTACCCGATCGGTGCACCGTCTTCTCGTTGTCTTTCCATTATTAGAGAACGAGAACAAGAAAGAAGACGAAACAAAATCAAAGCGAGAAGAAGATGAATAAAGAGGAAACATTGGAAGTTCAAACGTGGTTTATTCTTTCCCCATGTCCCGATGAATTTTCATATTTTAATTTCCAAAAATCCTGACACCGCTATTTCATACCATGGAAAAGACTTTTCATGACTGTACCCTTTGAATTTGTTTTTTTTTCAGCGCAGACAATACAGAGAAATCCCTTACGTCGACGCGTGACAGGATTTTCCTTTTTCGATATTTTACGGCGGGACTAAAGAATAAAAAAGAGAGAAAAGAAAAAGGAAGAAATAAAGGAGAAAAAAATTTTAAACGTGAAGAGGATGAATCAAATTCCGGGAAATTCTCCCAGTTGCGTTCTCATTTGCAGATACCGAGAGGGAAAGAGAGAGAGAGAGAGAGAGAGAGAGAGAGAGAGAGAGGAGGCGAGCCCTCGTCCTCTCCCTTTCCACCCAGCGCTTTTCACCAAAGTAGCCTCATTAGAATGTTCCAGCAAGGAGGAGAAATTGAATATCTAAGCACGAAGCTTCTCCTGTCGAACGACGTACACGAACGAACGAGCGAGCTTTTGTACATCGAAATTCTTTCCCATTCGCGTAGGTTGTGCGACGCTTGATTATCGACCACTCCACGCGCGCACAAAATAGCATCACGGTAAATATATATATATACCGAGAGGATAATTATAATTAATAATCGGCGAGCTACTACGGACGAGTACGAAATAATAATTCGTAAAAATATTTCGAACGAGAAGAATCGATGTATCGGGAAAGAGAATTATGTTCTCTGTTTCTCTATCTATCTTTCTTTTACTTTTAGCGAATACCTCAAAGGCATAAACGATTAATTTAGTTTTTTACAACACTCCTTTTCTTTTTCACATACGTACACACACACACATACACACACACACACAGAGGTATGTACTCACTCTCTCGCTTCGTTCAGTTATCGACGCCGGCGGAAAGAAGTTAAATCGGAGGTAGACATCTCGACTGCCGTCCGGGACGGGCTACAATGATTAATCGTTCGTAATTAGTCGCATCGAGAGTCGGTAAAAGCGTCGACGTTGCCGTCGGTGGTAGGGGGGAGCGATCACTCCGAGTAATTTATCAACGATTTATCTTATTTTCCAAGACTCTTCGAAGGACACTGGCTAAGAAATTCCTGTGTCTCTTCTGCGTGATCGTAGACGCACGTACACAGATACACGCACGCACATACGCGTTCCTATATATAATATATCTGTATGTACGGCAGGTGCTCGCAAAAGGTGCAGACCTCTCTTTAGACGAATATAGCGTGCGTAATACCAAGGAATATAAATTATGAATAATCGTGCTTGGGTTTCGTGCGAAAAAGGGCTAAGGAGGAGGAGGCTGCGAGACCCACCATGAAATGAATAGTTTCGTTAGGCACCCTCGATAAATTGTTGCTCAGCTCCGCTATACTTCGCTCGGTGCTCCTTAATTTCGTGCATAGGAAGAAGG
>JAIFRP010004416.1:546222-572010 GCA_032403825.1 Odynerus spinipes
ACACACACGTGTGTGCGTGTACATATCGTTTCGGTCGAGCGACGTACTGTCTTCGTCTACGTGCATTTGTGTTTACAACGTATTCTATCGTTGCATCCCATGTATTATATGTATACCGTCTTTGGAGAGAATAAGACACGCGCATCTCAAAGCGAAGTACGGAATAATGATGTAAAGTTCATGCTAGCGTTATTTCGTTTGAAGTATTTCCAAAAGCAGGGAGAGAGACAGAGAGAGAGAGAGAGAGAGAGAGAGAGAGAAGTGAGGAAGAGTGTCACAGAAAAAGAGATATTATTTATTATATCTCTCGACGTTTTTGCAAGTATAATGTGTATAAAAAGCTTTCTTTGCGAATCGATCTCAATTTTTAAAGTTAATTTCTCTTGTTGCTTTAAAAAATCATATTCTTCTGAAGAAAGAATAAAACCACAAAGTAAATACCATAAATATACCGTAAGATAAAAAGAAAGAAAAAAGTTACATAAAAGGAGAAAGTACTTGTCCAATTAAATTGTTAAACGGCACGAGAAAGTGTTTGGTGTCTTCGACAATGAATTTCAAATGAATTTACGCGCTTTCGAGCTTTCTAAAACATTTCCGCTTATTTAAATTCACAATTCGAAGTCAAACGAGAATATTATATGTCACTCGGTGGCATCAGTGACATCTTTTATATTATATATACAGATAGAAAGTGTACGATCATTATCATACAAGTAAAAAAAAAAATAATAATATACAGTCGCAACAAAATCCAAAGGATAGAAAGTACTACGCGTCAAATAACACAAACGTATGTATAGTGTGTATGCAACAAACGCACTACACGTGGATATTAAAATGAGTTAAGCCATAAATATGGATGTCGTGTGTTTATCAGAAGAGACATTTACATACTCATATACATACGCTCATAGATATCGCTCAAAATACACAGTAGTACAGACGTAAACAAAGATGGCGATACATTTACAAGAAAAACAAATATAGGCATAGAAAGTGAAATGATATCTAATTGGTCAAACCATAGCCAATCACGTTTTGCGGAGAAAGCGAGTCGCGAGAATGGGAAGGAGGGAGGGTCTCGAGGATAATAGATCTCCAGAACTAGAACTATGCGAAGTAGAGGAGGCACGTAGAACCTTCGGAGATCCTCGACGTGCCGGAGTTGCGTGACCGATTCGAAGAGCTTGTCGCTTCCTGTGTATCGAAATGGACACGTCGAGGAGTCGTTTATCGCTCGAGAAGCGTCGTGCGTCACGCGCTACATCGGAGAGAAACACCGAGGTATCGTGTGCTTTACAGACTGTCGGGGAGCAGGTTAAGGAGTGAAACGAAAAGAGCGTTTGTAGTCGAAAATAGTCGAAAATTCGAAGAAGAAGAATATCGATTTTGAGACGTTCACATTTAGGAAACGTCGGCGAAGACATCGATATGCTACGCGAGCTACTATACATCGTTCGCGAAGGTCCAGAAAGGTTCAGAACGATAACAAGGGCAGATAAAGGAGGGTTAGCACTGTTCATGGCGATCCAAGCTGTGACCTCGCCATAAATTTCCAAGAAAGCCTGACGCCTGAAAATTCCTCGCCGTAAGAACGAGCCGTACGAGGCTTTGGTTCTCTCTCACTCTCCCCCCCCCACCTCTCTCTCTCTTTCTCTTTGTCTCTCTGGCTTTCGCCGTAATCCCGGCAGAAGACCGTCATCGATCCGAAAAAAGGACTCATTTGCTCCCCGTGACGCCTCTTTGTCACCACTGGACGACCTTAGAGCAATATCCGACGCTCGCTCGTTGTCGTTGCCTTCGTCGTCGTCGTCGACTTTGTTCTAGCAAAGACTCGCTCCTTCGTGGCGACTGACAAATTTTTACTCCGCAAATTTTATCGTCCGTCGCACGAAGTCGAGTACCTACCTGCCCTCGAGGACCGGTGGATTGGATCGATCCTATCAAATCATCGAATATAGCTCATGTATATGTATACCTACCTACGTAATGTACAGAAGTACACTCCATATACTACGCATATGTAGGTACGTATCTCGTATCGAAACAATGCTTTTGAATATGATAATAATATCGTTATCGGGGAGGTAGGATACTAAATATAAAGGAATTACATTATCACGTTGTCGGCTAATTTGTTTAAAACATTGGATCACCGTTGGATTTCACACGGAAAATCAGAGAACGCGATAATATCGCCGAGCGAATTAATAAATATTCAACGAGACGAGCTAGCCAGCGAGCGAGCGAACGGAGCGAATGACAAATCGATTCGCATCGCCCTTGGACGGTTTCGCGAAAGAGCCTTTCGCGTGGCACGTGATACACGACCGAAATCCATTTGCTTTCCCTGCTTTGCTCTGCTCGCGCGCGCGCGCGCGCGCTGCTGCTGCTACTGCTGCTGCCAGAAAACACGTCGGGAAAGCTCGAAAGCTTTTTTCGGAAGCCCCACCGAATTCGTTTGCCAATGAATCTTTTAATGTGTCTAATTAAATCCCTGGAGCGAGCCACCCGACTCGCGCATACAACGAACCCGCTGCCGCCGTTGCGAAAAAGTGTCCCCGTTTGACCGATTAATTACGCGAAGGTAATTGCGATGGCCACTCTAACGGAGCGCACCGAAGTCTCTCTCGCTCTCTCTTTCATTTTTTTTATTTCAACTTTCTAGTTTCTCGTTCCGGATGGTAGCCTTTGACTTTAATTCCCATCGTAGCAGGTATCTACATACATATGTACGTGAATATATACATGTGTGTGTCTGTAAATATATTATAGCTATAATATAAATAAACGCGTGTTCATTAGGGGTTTTTATTTATCCTCTTTTTATTTACGATGCAAGCATCGAAGACTTCAGCTAACATTAGTCGCGCGAACTTTTTAAATGCGGAAAAGTATTCGTTTTATATTTTATCTTGACAGCATACCAGACTACGATCTACGCGCTATAAACATGCAGATACAATGCGTGAACATCGGACGTTCGTTAAACGCGCGAGAATGTGCGTGACGCACGCGTGCCAGAAACGAGTACTCCTACCTGCCCGATTATTTATTCCTAATGAAAATTCATTGACCCGACGTCGTTCTAATGCCTCTAACGTATTGTTGCGCGTGTGTGCCTTTGACCGGGATCACGGAACTCGCCATTTAGCGAAACAGTCGACGCGAGATAATTAGTGCCAATTATTTTTCTTTTCTTTTCTTTCTTTATCGTCCGATTACATGTAAAGATGGTATTACAATATCAGGAAAATAGATTAATTCTTTCAAAGGGAAATTAACAAATCTAAAATTAATACTTAAGTCTTCTTTTATTAGTTTAATGCTAATCGTTACAATAAATATGGATAGACGTTTCTGTAAATTAATGTAATACTTTTAATCTTATTCCATGACTACTTCTCGAAATACTCGCGACGCAAAAATACATGAAAGATCTTTAAACTTTCACGTTCTTATAATTTCTATCCGTGCAAGTTCTAATCGGGATACCATAATTCCGTCAAGTTTTTAGAATTTCCAAGTAAAATTTTAATGATGTTCTTCAAGAATTCACTACCTCGAGAACGCCGTCGGAAAAGACAAATTTCGAAGGATAAGAAGGATAAGAACTAACCTTCCATTAAAATATGAATGTCAGTTAAACGTACGATGTCTCGTAGAACGTTAAACTCTAAGTGAAAAGGGTCAATCATTGTCGCGACGAGCGGGCTTTTCTCGTCTATCTTCTCGCGCGTAAACGTTATTGGCGAACGAACCAACGAACGAACGCACGACAGTAGTGGCGTCGTCGTCGCTCCAAGATCACCCACATCATTTCCAGCAATCCGCGTGCCAATAATCTTTCTGATTCCGTTCTTGAAGGTTCGATAATGCGTCGGGTGGATCTAGAAAAACGTTCGATGCATTCGCCGAGCTGGAAGGAATGAGAGTGGCCCGTTTGAAAGGAAAAGAGGGAAAGTGTGGGGTGGTGCTTGTTGGAAGAGAAGAAGAGAGAAGTGGAAGTGTAGAGGGCGAAGAGACGTTACTGGATGAAAGGGAAAGAGAGGGAGAGAGAGAGAGAGAGAGAGAGAGAGAGAATTGATCTAGGTTGGATTGTCAGAAAATAACATTTTCCTGGCGTGAAGGGCGTCAGATTTCTTTTGTGAAACGACGGAACGACATTTTGCTGGCGGAAGGCTATTGGGTTTCTCTCGCAACGTTCGCGCGACCCATACCTACCCACCCTCATCTCCTCGCCCCCATCCTCCTTCCTTTTGAAGCGACTTACGAGCTTGTGCGCAAAGGTACGCGACTCGCGCCGAGCGAAATCGATTCGTCGCAATAATTCATCGCACACGCGACTCATAAATAGCGTATTGCTTTCAAAAGCGGTTCGAGGAAAATCTTATTTCGGTGGGGTAAGAATTTTTTGAAGCATTCTTCGAGCGTGGATGTGTATGTAGCCTACGACATTCCTCGTGACTCATTTCTTGAATGATACCTATGCTATCGCAATAACACGGTAATTTTTCTAACGAATTAAAAGAATGCCTCGTCTATCTATACTGTTTTCAATATTATAATATTTTTCGAGGGTTCGACATCCACTCTTACATATACTTTCGAAGGAGAAATAAGATTTTCGATCGATCGATCGAGCCACCTATGATCGGATTACGTGAATTTATACGCCGATCGCGTGATTCTTCGTTTTTCCTCGTGAGAACGAAGAGATGTGGAGAGGTATCTCGGCGAGAGAGAGAGAGAAAGAGAGAGAGAGAGAGAGAGTACACGGCACGAGGAACGACACACGACGATAGTGGTGGACAAACAGAAACAAAGACAATGAAAATTCTCACATAAATCGTCAGGTAACACGACCGTCGGCCGGAGTTTGCATCTTGAAGCCGAGCGTAGGAAGTATTCCTTCAAGAAAAGTAAGCCAGGTTTACACGGTGATGGTAATGGTGGTGGTGGTGGCGGTGGTGATGGGGAAATAGCAGGATCTCAACGGCGCGAAGGCGCGGGAACAATCCGGCGTACGCCAGACGATGTTTGTGCATCCGCAAGTTACGCTACCGGACATAAATCAAAGACGAGAGATTCTTTAGCTCTCCTACCGGCACCGGCACCAAAAATAAGCCACTTCCGTCTACGTCGGTGAGCTTCGCGAGCGTTCGCCACCGCCGCTAGAAAATGCCTCTTCCTTCTCCTCCTCGATATATATTATCTTTCGTATAAATTTTGCGGCTACTCCACTTGCTGCTCCTTTCTTTCTTTCCTTTCTTTCCTTTCTTTCCTTTCTTCCCTTCTTCTTCCCCCCTATCCTTCTTTCACTTCGATACCTAGCCGAGTTTCTTTCCCCCATTCTCTATCTCTTCTTTTCTTTTCTCGTCCTTTCCGTTGAGCCGAGCCAACCACCCGGTTGTATCGCTCGAGTCGAGCACAGGAGCCACCCTTCTCTATACCACACCCTTTGCTTGTATTTGTACGAGAGCTTGTACACAAAATCGTGCATCGTTACGAACACGTGTAAACGTATACACTAGAACTATGGAATGTTATACGGAAGCAATGTAGGATATAAGCTATCTTTCTTTTTGCTATCTCACTCCTCCCTCTCCTCTATTCTAACTTTCTCTGTGTCTGCTCCCTTTTAATTCGCCGCTCTCTCTCTCTCTCTCTCTCTCTCTCTCTCTAACGCTTATAAACGCTTAGCATCGTAGGCGCGCCTCCTGTTTCCACGAACTCCACAAACTCGATATTTCGTGACTATCCGATTAGACGCTTAAGCGAAGCACGCTCACGTAATCTCGTAATCGGTGAAACCGTTCTTTTTCAACGAGGGTTTATTAATCCACAAGAGGATCTTTGGGATTCTCGGCTTTTCGAAATATCGTCTTGTTTAAACGTTAAAAGTGTTAAGAAAATATCGAGAGAAGTAAGAGATTAGAAGGTGGACATTGAAGTAAATTATTTTATCTTAAGATTCGTCTTATTTACCTTATTCGTATTTTATACGTAAGTTTGTTTAAAGATATTAAAAAAGATCATGTTTAGTGTTTCCTTTCTCCAATTGATATTTCTATGTACAAAATTTCGTTCAATTTTCTTCAAATGTTTCTCAACGTTCAACAAAGAGTTATTAACAGCGGTCGAAGGGGAGATTGGCTTTCCACGAATCGGTATTTCTCCGAGGGAAGATTGGAAACGCTCGGCCATTTCGAGATTCGAGCATCCATGGCTGAACTCTCCTCGAGGCTCGGCTTTTGGGATTCCGCCGACAAACGTACTCGTATTCCACTGTATTCTGGAAGTCCAAAAACCGTTCACGCATCGAGATCTTCCTCGTTACGTGTGCCCAACCACGGAACTTTACAGAACTTTGGTTCCCTCCTCTCTCTCCTTCTCTTTCACGCTCCCTATCTCTAGGTTTGCAATATAGTCAATGCACTAGAAACTTCGTTTCGAAAAGTCACTACGAAGTAGGTACGCTGTGTCCTAGGTAGAACGATTCATAGAGATGATCGTACAAGATCGGGAAACGGTCATTGAAATTGAGCAGTTTGGAGTAAATATATTATGTTTAAATGTGTAGTGATATCATGTCATGGTGTCAAATCGAAATCATATTCTATTTCTATCTTACGTTAATAAAAATGTCAGCAATCGGAGAAGCGTGATATCCAATACATGATACATTCAATTTTTATCAAACGAAATATCGACTACTACAAACCTGATTTATTACATTTTTGTCGATGTCAATATTAAAATTGGCAGAAATATTAATATGCAGAATGCATAATTCCAGGTATCTGCTATTAACAAAATTAAATCTTCAGTCATCTCAATGTAAAATACAAGGATCGACCTTAGTAAAATCTGATTAACCCCTTTAATTTCTCACAGTTTCCATCAAAATTATCTCAATTGTTTTTTCGCTTTTTTGTTCAAGAAAACTGTCAGCCATCAAGCTCGATTTTCCTTACGACGAGAAAATTTATCCACAACGAGAAACGTTTTATGTCATCCGTTTGATCTCCCGTTTCAAGGGACAACTTGTTTGCAATTCCAACGTATTCTTTATCCGTGAAAATTCAAAATAGCTTCGTTAATACGAAAAAGCCTCTACTACACAGTGGTATGTTGAATTTCTTAGGATTGGAATTGAAACGACATTGGGATCGAGATGGTAAGAGGAAGGACATCGTGCGTCCAGGACTTTCCCTCTCTCTTTCTCTCGCGGGCGAGCGTGACACTCTTGGCAAATTTCCATAGCGGTCTACGCGTTATCTTTTGTCTCGAAATAATTGTTTCCTACTGCAAGGGCGAGAGCGTTCACCCACTCCCTCCTCCTCCTCCTCCTTGTCGACGAGGACGACGACGGTAGCGACAGCAGGGGCTTGCGAAACGTGTTGCGGGACTTTCTCAGATATGGACGCAGACGTTTATGTCGTAATGAAATGTCAGCCGGCACCGCCCAACGGAGTTTCGAGATCTCCATCTCGGGGTAGGTAGGTAGATGTTAATCCCTAACCCTTACTCGTATTTCCTACGGACCCTACGTTCTCTCTATCTTTCTCTCTGACTACCGAGGCTACGAAGTTTAAGCGTATTTAATATATTTCTACTGTATGCGCGATCCAAGCGATAAAATCGTACGGAGTGCATGCAAGTGCGTGTATGCAGATACGTTAGTCAAACGAATGGGGCCTTTACTCTGAATTACGCTGATTAAGAAGCTTGTATTAAATTTTTAAGCCAACGACGCTGACGATTATCAGTTTGAAGTAATTTATATTTCCTAGCTGCGTAATCTATTTGATTTTTATCGTTGCAAAATGTCCGTTTTCGAAATTTTGATGACTACGGTGCTGGTACTAGTAAGCGTTCGTTGATATATAAACGCCATAGGTCGTGGTTCGAACGAGCGCTATTGGACATTGTGTAACATCTTGTCTCCAGCAACAAGGTTGCCCGCGTCCACTCTAAATCCATCCACGCGCTTAACAGATGGCGAGCGTCCGTACCGTAACACGCTTGCTCGTAGGTACGTACCTACGATGAGAGATATCATTTACTCAAAATAGCTCTCTCTATCTCGCTCTTTCTTAAAACATAAAAAAGGTAATAGAATTTTTGCGGCTTTGATAGCAGGTTGCGCTATAAACAAAAATTTGTCGATATCGTTGACAGATTGATTTTTGATTTCGTTCGACGCGGACGTTTTTTTACGGGTTGATCGTGAACCAGGCAGAAACGAGCGAACGAACGAGCGACGTGTGCTGTCGTGGATGTACATAACATCGTTCTGTTAATTGAAGGTAATATCAAGATCGGATGATAGCGATTTACGCCGTAACGTGGATAATTTTGCGCGTCGTTAGTCGAGCCTGGCCGATGGTGAGTCGTTCGTTAAAATCGGAACGTTTCGTTTATTTCGCAAAACCGAGATTTGATTTGAAAATCTTTTTCATTCTTCCGTAATACCACGCTTGATGAGTCTGTTGAAATAACAGGGAGATAATTATGGTAGTGTAATGAACAAATAGAAACAGTAAGAGAAACAGGAAGAGGGAGAGTAAAGTTTCATTAATCATGCGAGGTATATCATAATTTTTATGGATCATTATTTTATAGAAAAACTTATATTATTATTAATAAAAATGTAAATAATAATTGCTTAGATCAATCGAAACGTAACGCTGTTCATAGTATTTTATCAAATTTGGGAGATCCTGTGACATATCCTATATATAATCCACGAGAATTTCGATACACTCTATCTTTAATAAAACGAATCTCATTATATTACCTACAGACCACATATTTTCAAATAATTCGAATCGATTTAAATCGCGACACGATGCGACCGATTGCGACCTCGTTTTAAAACCACGGAAAATTGAGCACCGCGTCTCGTTTCGGCGCTTCGTCCTCCACAACGATTTTCCTTCCTCCTCTCATTTGAAGAGCAAAAGCACCAGAGAGAAAGGGGAAATAAAGAGAAAAAAGAGAACGGCGTTGGAAAGAGGGAAAGAGGGAGAGAGATAATGGTTTCGAATCAAAGAGCCATAGGTGCGGAACGGGAGAGCATTGTGGTCTTCGGGATCGCCGATTGACACGTCCGAATGAAAGCAAACATTTTCTCGCGCGCGCGAGCGAGCTTTTAAACGAGAAGGCGCCGCGAAAAACGAACTCTTCCGTTGGATTCTTGCCGCTTTCAAATCGAACACTTTCCTTTTTTTCTTTTTTAATTTTTTTCTTTCTCTTCTTGTCCGTATCCCGCCACGTCGAATCGATCGGCTTCCCTTTTCTCTTCCTCTCTTTCTTCTTTTCCTGAGAAAAGACGACTTCGTTAACGAGTACGGAAACGATTCCACCTGACGCCATTTATTTCGTCACGACATAGTTTCATCGCCACGTTTCGAACACTCGAAAAGCATTTTCTTTGAGAACATCGTTCCTCGTTCGAATCTCGCGAAGTATCGCGAGGAAAAGTTGCTTTCAGCGTCACCGTACACGTTTATTATGAGCCATGTTTTAATATTGCTTTTTCATTCTCGTAGCCTCACCCTCCTTGGACCACGCAATAGGTGAAGCGACCATAAGATTTACTTTCCTCCCTAGTTTTTTTTTTGTTCTCGCATTCGTCGCACGGCACGCGATTTCTTTTGAGGAAAAGCCGAGCATAGACCGATATAGATCTCACAGTGGAGTTAATCGCGTTTCCCCACGGGTCAAAGATGCCTTTGTGCCTCGAAACTCGAGAAGAGAGCTAAAGGTGAAGATGGAGAAAAAGGAAGTGGGCTGGAGAGGGAAAGCGAGGAGCAAGTGAGGGACTGTCGAAAAAGTGTACGAGGCTTCGTATCAAATTTAACGTTAAATTTATAGATAACGTGCCTCCTGAAACCATTCAACTTTTGCCCGAAAGATTTTTCAGTCCGAAGAATTTTAATACGAACACGTATATTCGTGTAATACGTATACAAAATTAACCTTCTTTACAAGATACAAAAATATAACGAAAATGCACTGAATATAAAAATTCCTATATTTCACTCGTTAACGACAATTTCTCCTTCCACGCCATCGAATACCCAAATAAATAGATTATTCAACCTGGATTTGTCTTCGCACTTCGGATAAGGACGCACTCGAAACGCCGAAGGTCGAAGAGAAATATTTGCAGAAAGTGTACCTTAGAATCTTCCTCCTCTTCTTTTCCTTTTGTCCTCCTTCAAGTCGACTCCCCCGCTACTCTCTGTCTTTCTCGCGCGCGCATCAGTAACGCTTGGCTTCGTCTCATTCTATCTCCGGTTTCTCGGCAAACTGGCTAAGATATATATTTACAGCGGATTACGAATCTTCGCGGTAATTCCGGGCTAAACTATTTGCGAAGAAAATGACCTGTCATCGCGTAAACAAACAGTCCTCGAAAGGAACCCACCTCCGCACTTTCCCTTCTCTTTTCCTTTCGCACGAGCACTTACAAACGGAGAAACGAATTAATTCGAAGTCTCTGTAAACTCGTCCCTTAAAATCTCCTCAAATTTGGTGCTGAGAAAACCGTACTTAAGAAAAAATAGAGAATAATACGTCATGACGTTAAGATGCACGTCATATGTGGACAACAATACTTTCGTATCGACAATACCTTAATCTATATCGTGATTCGAGCTCGAGTTTGTGTCTCGAAAATTTCGATCGGAATTGGCCGTCTACGCCGCCGTTAGAATTTCGCGTTATCGCGGAAAGGGCGGCTACTGTGCACCAGTCGTAGTACAAGCGCCTACCGTCCCGTCACAGGAAATTTAATAGCTTTCGAAAACTATCGATCGACCAGCCATACTTGTCCATCTATTGTATCGAAACGCAGCGCATTATCCGGTTCGAGAGACACGCCCGCAAAATTCGAAAGTTTCGTGACAAACTTCCAACCGCAGGGACGCGCACAGGTAGGAACGTATGTATGCACGTACTACGTGCGTGGTAACACGGTACCTCGTGTGTCATCGCGTCTATACATCTCGAGCATTTCCCACATCGATATTATTTTACCTCTTGCCGGACAGCGACGACGACAAAAATATATTCGCTCGAATAAAAATCACAAAATTAACAAAAGCACGCGATCGAGAATATGTACTTTTTTCAAATAAAATGTCGTAATATCCTCCCCCTTTTATCTTTTTCTCCCTTTTATTGCGAGAACTCTCATTGTCTCCCGAAAAAGCGCGCATATTACTTCGAGCAAAATAAATAGACATCGTTTTCACGCGAGTATTATACTGACAATGGATATTCGCAATTCATATCGCCCGATTTACATAAGCATTTTACACGGGACGGGTCTCGCTAAAGCCACGGCATACGTCTTCGTACGATTGTCGTAAATTAAATGCAAAATTCCGAGGATCTTTTTATATTTCTTATTTTTTTATTGCACGTTCCACGGCCATGACTGAACGACGTGTATTATACTTATATATTTTTTCTCTTTTCTTGCGAATCAACATGCGAGCAGACTTTCGTGATCGTACGTAACGAAAAGAGGAATATAAGATGTATGCTTATCGAAAATCGAAATCGGATGAATGCCTTCTCTCTCGCTCTCTTTCTCTCTCAGTACCGTAGCGCTACGGAAACTCTCGAACGTCCTAATGCGGTGTTTTATATTCGATTAATTCCATCCGGTTTCACGCGAGAGGCACCCACCGTTTCACCCTCCCAGAGGTTCCGTTCACGAGGCCGACGACGGCGACGACGACGACGACAGCGTGGCAGCTCCTTCCAGCTCGTCTTCGAATTTGAAATTCACCGAGTTAAAATTCTACGGATAGCACGCGGAGGAACGCCACGTTGGAGAAGCGGCAAGAAGAAGAAGAAGAGAAGGAAGAAGGAGGAGGAGGGGGAGGAGGGGAAAAGAAGAAGAATAGAAGGAAAGGGAGAGCCTGAAAATTCAACGGGAGAAAGAAAACGCGCATTTCGTGTCACCGAAGCGTTTCAGCGCGGGTGACACAGTTATACATATACGCGTTATACATTGAAAGAATATGTATGAACGTGAACGCGCATACGAGCGCAAGAAACGTGCTCGAGAGTTTGGTTATAAACGTACGTACCTATATATAGAGTAAACGTGCACGTAGGTATATGTGGATGTGTATATGTCCTACGTATGTTTGTATGTACATACATATCACGTGGCAGGCACTAATTTGCCTGGGCTGTTTTTGACGGAAGCATATTCCGAGTTTCCAGGTGTAGTACGGTGCGTGGCAGCTTCGGCTAAAGCGTGCTCGGCCCTTTTCTGTTTTCCAGAGAAAGAGAGAGAGAGAGAGAGAGAGAGAGAGAGAGAGGTTTCGTGGTGGTCGCACGATGCTGCCGGGCTAGTTAGGAAAAGCCACGAAGCGCAGCTGCTATTTCCGCTTGGCGAGCTGGCGGCACAAAAATTCGAATACGAAAGAGGCCATCCTAGGTAGGTGGCTTGCTCGTCCACTCCGTTCAAAAACGACTCTCACGGTGACACGTATCTCTGTCTCTTCCTCTCTCTCATTCTCGCATTTCGCATTTCGCTTTCGACATTTTACGTGTCCGTTACCCGTGCAAAAGTCTACAGGAGAAACGTGTAGAAGTTTGTCATGCCCGATAATGAGTTCTTCGGTTTAGTATATCTCATTCGATGAGAGAATCTGTCACAAGGAGGCAGTGTGTGCAAGAAAGAGAAAGAGAGACAGAAAGAGAAAGAAGGATATCCTAACAACCCTACGAGGTTCTTTCGAGTACGACCACTTTGCGGGTTCCCACACTTCGTCTTCTTCCTTCTTTTCCACGCTGGATCCTTATTACGCTTTTATTACGGCCAACTTTACACCGCTTTATCGTCGAGCACGAGGGAATTATGCGATACGGCTCGCAGCACGACGCCTCGTTGAAAAAAATGTGCTTTCACAGCCGGACGCCGATACGCGACGCGTGTCTTCTTTGAAAAGAGGATAAAAAAAGAAATGGTAAGAAGGGAAGAAAAAATGTGTGTGTGTGTGTGAGAGAGAGAGAGAAGAGAAGAGAAGAGAAAAGGGAGAAAATAGGGACTCATGGTGAAAAGTACGAAAAGAGTGTGAAAAGGAAAAGAGGAAATGGGAAAAAGGGATGGAAAACCCTTTGCCAACGGAGTCCAGTGTTTCCGAACGCACTCGGAGGAAACTACCTTCTATTATTGCTCGCCGTGCGGCACCTGGGTCCTTCGGCCTTCCTTCAGCGTTTCCTTTCTTTCCTTCTTCCTCTCTCTCTCTCTCTCCCCCCTCTTTCTCTTCTGCCGGGCGCACAAAGGACCACGCAAATCCTGCTAGATCGAATCGATATCCCGTAGAAACAGTGAGACCAGTCGGGCCAACGGACAACGGGCCAATTTCGGCCGGGGACATTTTGCGATTTTTCACTTGGCACGTCGACCTTCCTAATCCTATCCTGGATCTAACGAAGAGCGTTCTGGGCTTCACGCGAACGCCCACGCACACAGGGAAAAATGTTGGCATTGTCACCGAACCGGGTGGAATATCCCTTTAAAGGAAGAACGTATAAAGGCTCGAAGGAAAGTAGAAAAGAACGAGTCTCGTTACGATTCGAATCAATGGGATACAACACCCTCTAGGACTATCGTTTTCTTTCGAAGGAGAAACATATTGTTATACCGAGACGGGAGATCTTGATTTGAAGGAGTTTCAACAAGATAGATGTTATATTAAATGGGTAGGAGATTAGATTGATCTTTACACGTTTCAATACAATTTTTCTATTATTTTTTGTGTACGTTTTATGTTGCTGGTCATAAAAACAAAGTAAAGTTTAATGAACTAAATTGATTTCACCTATTAACTTAGTAATAGACATAATATAGATAAACTTGGTAATAGACATTACCTTCGTACCAGCAAAATAATAATATGCATAGTAATTTACGCTAACCCCAACATACTATACGAATTTAGAGACGAGTATCTCTTTATTAGGAAATTGTCTCCTTTGTAGAGACTAGTTCATGAGCTCATATTGCATTCATCCTCGCATACCTTCAAATATGTCACAGCATATCTACATCCCCATCTATGAGTTATACAATACCTTAATATTATATATATATATGTTGTGTGTATTTTTTTATAATTAATTAAACAAAAATGAAGTAATTACAATATGGCAAAGGACAATAAAAGCAACAAACAACGACGAAGCACTATTTTACTAGCATCAGAGGTATTTCCTAAAATCAGTTATTCTTCAACGTCCGCAATAAAATTTCATATCTCGACCAGGTCCAAGAATATACGAGCCGAGAGTACGAGAGTTAATGAAATACCTGCTAGCAATGTTGCCGATGTATAGTTCGGATATCGATCTATGCGTTATGATTAGAAATTTAGATGAAAAATAGAGTCGTGAAACTTTACTTCACTGTTCAAACGTTTACCCTCAAAAGAGAGAAATTGGGGGAGAGAGAGAGAGAGAGAGAGAGGTGCGTCGTTCGATTGTACCGAAAGGATATGAAAACGCCGCTGAATTCTTGAATACCTATCACGAAAATTGGTAGAGCGCTGCATGGTTTTAGAACGCGTGTGTCGTCGATATTCTAGTAGTAAGAGTCGTTTGATAGAACATTTTAAATTTATTTTCATATTCTCGTAACTTCGTTATAATGAATTGATATACAATTAATTTAAAATTGAGTCTGTCGATCATATACCGGCTATCTCAAAAAATACTTACAGTTTTTTAAAAGGATGTTTAGAATAATAGAAATAATATGTCGGTTCTCATCTTTATAATACACCTATTTATTTTAATTACATCACATCGAATAAAATGTGCCAATTATCATCAACACAGTTGTATATATTTTATCGTCAAATCACACTTAAAACTCAATATTTTATATATAGCGTCCTATTCACGGGTTTCATCCGTTTAATATAAATGTTATTTCAAATATGTTACATTGCGTGAATAGTTCCACTTCGCTGTATACATGTGTATATATAATACGTCAGTGTGTGTAAATGAATGGAAGCCACGGTAGCGTAATACGGGGCATCGAACTTGGCTTTTTTCTGGTTACGTCGGCGGACCGATCCAATTCTGCGGATTTATATAGGTCAGCGAGTTCCATGAAAAGGAGTAGATGCACAGCATTGGTAGAGCTTTTTACGCCTACCTTGAAACCGTCAGGTGTTTTCCAAGAAATTATATGGGTCAGCGATTAGTCCCGTCCTAACTAACGACCGTGTACAAAAGTTCGTTCTTTTCTTTCACTTGCAGCGCCAGAGAAGCGCACAACGCGTTACACGAACGTGACCATCATTCCGAACGAGAAACGTTACAATGTAAAATGGGTGTATACGGAAGTAAAAGAGAATACGTTCTTTTTTTTCTTCATTTTTATTGTTTTAAAGCGGAAAGGAAGCGCGAAATCTCGGTGGTACTGCTGCATCGTAAACTGCACGCAAAGCGGAAGATAAAAGAATAAGGGAGAAACGAAAAAGAAAAAAACAACGGGGGACGCAAAAGTTCGGAAGTTACCGGAACTGCGTGCCGCTAGTTAATAGTTAAATACTGAATTTTAACCCGGTTGAACCGTTCTAAGAGATATCTACGTCGGTGCCATATGGTGGAACAAGGCAAAACAGTTCTTAAAATGGCGCTCGTAAATTCTCGTAAACGCGCTCGCGAATTTATATTCAGCGGCGGTAAAGTACGGCGGCGGTGGAGGTGGCGGCAGCGGCGCGATGCGGTATCATCCTTCGAGTGGTGTGCAGTTATCCTTGTACGCGGCGGAAAACTACATAGTCTTTGGTATCGTTCGACCACGTGCGTTCCAACGAACGAGAATCTCTCGAAAATCATGATACCGACGTCGACATCGTGTACAGGAAAAGTTCGCGTGCTACGGAGCTAATTAAAATAATCACGGGGAGAAGTTAGCGGTTATACGGGATACGAGAAAAATTTTCTTCTTTGACGAGAAGGTTTCGTCCGTTTCATTTTTTGCTTTCTCTGCTTCGTCATCATCTTTCCCAACTTTTGCGGCGGAATTAAAGGGGCATCGCGCTATCGAACGCATAGAGCGAGGAAACATGAATTATTAATGAAAGTCGGAAACATCGAGGACCGTGGATGCAAGAGTCCTGTTTAAATAGTACGGAATTAATTTAAATAGTACCCCGCCTTCCTTCGTCACCCTTCTATCCATCTCCACCTCGCCCCTGTCACCCTTCTCGGCCCAGGACACACCTCGCGCGTAGCTCGCGCTTCTCTCGGTTGGAAAATTAATGCAAAGGGTTGCAATTGAATTTAATCGCCCTTTATTGATTCCACCGGGGCCTCGATTTCTCGAGCCCGCGAGGGGTGAAGATAACGAAGGCAAATATCGGAGAAAAGGTATTTCTTCGTGAGGGTTGGGGGGGGACTGTGCGAAGGAAATTGAAAATCTTATGACGACGGCTGGGGAACGAGTGAAAAAATGTTCCTTACTACGTGCGATTCGTTAAATTCCTATGTCTCGTGATCGAGTCGTACCATAAACACGGAGATAAACCGCAGCATCGATTTTCCGCGTCGCACGAAATCACGAAATTACGCTCGATTCGACGATCACCCAAAACCCGTTAATAACCCGCTGACACGAAAACTGTATAAATTCGTTCGACGATTATATATATATGTATATATCTATATGTGTATGTGTTATAACAGGAAATAGCTCGCGACGTGACTGCCACAAACGCGTTCGACGTACACAGCCGATACCAAATGGTTAATGTAACCGACAGCTCAGCAGATTAATATTCGTTTATTGTTTAACGACGGCCGATAAACGTTGACCGTCTAAACAAGCGGCAAAAGTGCAAACAAAGTTTACCAATGGCTCGAGCTAATACTCAGTTGGCCGGTACGCGTTACGAGTCTAAACGCGGCTTTGCAAATACGGTGACGTTGTTCTAGAGAGAGAAAGAGAGAGAGAGAGAGGAGTTAGCGGTGAATAGTGAGAGTATGGGAAATCGGTTAACACTGTGGAAAACGTAGTTACGAGGGTTTGCAAAAGCGCACAAGCGCAAAGCAACGAGGAAAGGGAGGAGAGAGGGGGAGAGAGAGAGAGAGAGAACGAAGTCGAAAAAAGATGACGACTTTTTCTCGAGGGACTTAGAGGTCCCTGTTCTCATTTATGATCTTACGCAACGTGCGCGCAATGTTATATCTCTCCAACAGCATTGCGGTGCATATTAAACATTCGCAAATTCTTATCCGATGTGGCCTGCAAAGTCGAGCGTGATCGGTGCATCTCACTGAAATTTCTTGGACGTGTTCCTCTTCTTCTTTTTTTGCTCCGTACTCTCATTGTGGATTTTTTATACTTTAAATTCATTAAAATTCTACGTGGAGAGAAGATTCGGTTTCGTTGAGGTTTATTTTCAACTCAAGCGAGGTCTAGCGATGTTTAGCAGATTCGAGAGTGGTTCTAACCATATCCAAATATCTTTTTAACGCTTGAACAGCTTTAAACACTTTTTATGATTTTTCTTTATTGACACATTCCTTGCCAAGCTAAAACGGTACACATTATAGTAATAAAAATTAACACACAAAATTATCAAGTTTTGCCACCTGAAAATCCAAGTGCATAATATAACAAATAAATATGTTTATTTTATATGAATTTTAATTTAGCCTATACGGTTATATGTGTTGCATATTGTATGTATGTGTACTATACTATAGTACTATACGCTATACTATAAAGTGTTCTCCCTCTTCATTCGACTCAATTTTATTCCAGTACGAAATATAACAATTTCTCGACTGAATTTCTCGTATTTCTGCTTTCAGACGTGCCAGATCCACCGGAACGTCCTCTCATAACAAGCTTTACATCCAAATCCGTGAATCTGTCTTGGGCACCTGGCGCTAATTCTCATAACAACCCAATTTCGCACTACGTCATATACACAAAGTAAGTCCGTCAAATATTTACCCTCGCAGGAATTTTCGTTTGCATTTGCCGGTAGCAGAAACGAACGACGAAACGGCGAAAACGGTGTGTCGAGTCTCTACGTTTTGCGTATCTAAACCCAATCGGCTAGGATCCAATGAACGAACGACGCTTGCAAGTGATAAAAAGGCTAGATCGATCTCTATTTTCTACGGCATAAGAACAAGGACAAGGAACTCGAGGCTATTTCAATTTCTCTTAATCCGAGACAGAAAGAGAAAGAGAGAAAAAGAGAGAAGGGGGTAAAGAGCACGGCCGAAAATAGCTGTCTATCGCGAAGTACTACGTCCTGCTCTCTGATTATCTTTCAGATACACGCTACGAGTTCGAAGCTTTAGCGAAGCCCGGAGAAAGGAAAACGGATAAAATAAAAGGAGTTACTAGGGATAAGAACTGCGGTGTCGATAAGCACCCTTTGTTCTTCTCCCTGACTTCTCTTCCAGGCTCCGTTATCTCCTCCTATCTCTCTCTCCCCCTCTCTTTTCCTACACACCGGTCTTCCTCCCTCTTCTCACCTCCATTCTCCTGTTCCCTTATTTTTCCGTCTTATTTCTCCAACCAATCCCTTTCTTCTTGTCTCTCTCTTTCTCTCTTACTCATCTGGTCATTTTATGGCCACTCCACCAAGAAATTCGCTATTGACACTTCCGAGTGGCACATACATATATCGCCATTCACGTAAAGCGTGCAATCTTTAATCCCAAAAGAAACATTATTTCCGTCGAGAGCAACAAGTCAATCAGTCCTTCATGCATTTATGGATTATCCTGAGCGGGCGAGCGGATAGTGGATAGATAGACGGGAAGAGTAAAGGAAAGAGAAAAAGAGTAGGAACGCTCCATTATGAAGATTCGTCGCGGTACATTTGGCTGGCCCGCGTTATTAAGGTTGTCTCGTTTCTCGTGCAACGTAAAATCCAACGGCATTTTTTATTGTGCTCGCATAGCCGGATGAAACCAGTGGATTAAAAAGAGGAGATACGAAAGAGCGCGCGTTGGCCCTGCCAACGGAACGAACGGAGTGCCGAGTCTCTTTCATTTCACGAGAGACAGAAAGAGTGAGTGTGAGAGAGAGAGAGTGAGTGGGAGGGAGGGTGGGAGGGAGAGAGAGGAAAGAGCAGAAACAATGGCGGCAGGTTCGTTGTAATAACAGAACGATCCTTAAACATTTCTCGCGTCGCTTCCAACGCGCTCGACCCTGCCTTTTGATTCCGCATCTCTCTCTCTCTCTCTCTCTCTCTCTCTCTTTTTTCTCTTACGTAAAAATACAAGTGAGTTTTACAAAGTTAAAATGTCAGCTATATCAAACGAATACGTTGATCCCTCGAAGGATCGTTCAATAGATCGATCTTTTCTTAACATCAACCTTTCTGCATCGAATATTCTCGCGCAATCTCCTCGCATTTTTCAACCGCGATAATTTATTCCTTCGAAGGTGGTCAGAATAAAAAAAAGGAGTGTGGACGAAGAAAAAGGAGCCTTCGAGACTTCGGTGCAGTTGGAATTCTTAATCAAGTTTCTCCTTTTTCCCATCCGTTCTCCGTCGCGACCCTTCCGCCCCGATCGTCGTCACCGCCAACATCCCTCTCTCTCGTTCACTCCCTCACACTTCTCTTCCTTCTTCTTCTTCTTCATCTTTTTCGAACGCGCGAAAAGCAGACAGAAGCCGCGAGACGAGAACTTGTAGGAAATAATATATCACGCGATGTCGTTATGGTCGCCGAATATTGAAGTTCCGCCCACGAGCCATTTCGTCTGGGCTGGTGGCAGGAGCCCTTTCAGAAAACTATCGTAATACCTCATAGAACTTGGAAAATATTAGTTTTATAATAAAGTTCGAAAGGAAGTTCCTACTGCCAGTGCCGGGATAGCCTCTCTCTCTCTCTCTCTCTCTCTCTTTCTTTCTCTCTCACGCACACTACTTTCTTCATCCCCTTGCCCGCGGCTTGCGCAGTAATTGCGTCTGAAGATTATTAATCTTCCCCGGAAATCAACTGCCGTTTTGACGAGGAACTTCTCACAATCCCCTTTGACGATTTTCGAGAAACGCTCCGTCGGTGGACGTCGAAACTTCAACGACAAACGGTATCAGCCTTCGATCACTTTTTTAGTACGAGCAGCAAAATTAAAACTCGCGTAAGACCTTTGAGATCTCGGGCATATGATCGAACGGAGTATTTCTCATTTCGTCCCTTCGAGAAAGTGAAGGATTAAGTACGTAGACACGAGTTTTTTATGCAAAACACGAAATGAATGGAAATACTCGCGCGAAGTTACCGGATATTTGAATTGTCGACAAAAAGGTGTAGTCCACTGACAGGAGCGAAACGATTTTCGATTTATTATTTAGTTTTTTTACATATTGGTCCGAGCTCGCGATAAAAGCAGACCGAGGCAATAGTGAATTATTCTTATGACTAATTCCATAATGAATTAATAATCGCAATTTAAACGATTCTTTATGGAATAACCACTTACGCAATTAATCGTTAATCGGTAACTGTGTTTTGTAATAAACGACTGGTAATTATAAAGTGGAAGATCGTAAGCTATATTGCCGCTATTCCAATCAAACAATATTGTGACTCACGATCAATAATTGTCATTAAATCAATAAATCTTCTTAAATTGTTAATAAATGGTTACAAAAAGATCCATTAAGAAGGAACGTTCATCGCCGACATCGTTTTATTTAAGATAGATCGAAAAAACGTTCGATCATTAGTTTGCGTTTCGTGACTGATAAAAATTCTGGCAGTGTGCTTATTAATACGGAATTGCGGGAAAGGGGGTGAGTGAGAGGGGACGGAGTTTATTGATCTCGCGATCGTATCGCGGCCGACCAATCAATTCCACGGAATAATGCATTCGCAGTACTTTCTCGCGTAATCCTCTCTCTCCCGTTTTGTTAAATTTATTAAAGTGGAATTCCAATTTCGCGCTTGACCAACGCGCGCGCGTTGTACATTCGTCCGTGCGCGCTGGATTGAAAGTTTTAATTACTTCTCCCGCATACGTATCTTAAAGTCCATGAAAATTTCAGACGCGTTTCCGCGCTCACCCTGTGATCGATACGTGCTCTTGATCATTCGAGATCTCCGATCATAGATAATAATCCTTGATCAACACTCCTACCCCCTGTCTCTTCTTTTTCCTCTTTTCTCTCATACGTATATATTCGAATATCTTTGTTCGCTTTTTCGTTCGGCATTTTAATTGACTTTTCGGTTAAACGTAGTTTCGGTTTATCATTTTATTCCGGGGAATATAATTCGCGCTGGTGTGTTTGCGGCGTGTCAGGAAAGTTGATTGAAATATATTGTCACAAAGTTTAATTAGTCCCGGCCGCCATCACCCTCTATCCATCCCTCCAACTCTCTTGCTACGCGCATCTTCGGCGTTCGAGTTTTCGTGCGCGTTCGGGATGCACGAAATGCAGCCATGAGACATTTCAAATATTTCGAAAATTCGATCGCGACGACAGAGGTTCGGAGTCAAGCATGGAACATGCTTGCAACAACATCGAATTAAAGGCGTCGACGCATAAAAAAAACATTTTAGACTTTAACGTTCATAATCCCGAAACGAAGAGTTTGGATAATTCTCACTCCCTCCCTCTTTCGCTCTCCCTTTCGATGAAAAACATTCGAATAATAGCCACTTAAGTTGGTCGATGCACGTTCGCCGATCGAACCCGATGCAAATAACGCGGTAATTACCGATACGCTTTCATCCCATGGGAGGAAGTTCATTTGCAGGAAGATTAATCGGTCCACCGTGCTTCTTTCCGCGCTCTTAATCGACGAAGAATAATTAGAGAATCGACGATTCTCACCAAACGTGAGAAAAAGAGATAAACAGAAAGCGAAAAAAGAGGGAAAGAGAGAAAGAGAACGAAGGTCCTCGAACGAGCAGTTAAAAAATACTCGAAAGTTTGTACCCGTAAAAAACGTGGCAACAGCTTCCTATAAATATATCGAATGTCGTCTCTTTCTCTGTAATTAATTTTCAAAGTTGGCAGCGAACGCTACCGCACGTTCATACTCTCGCACACACGTACGCGTATACGTACACACGTTTCGTTCGGCGAAACGTCGTTTCTCCTTGCGCTTGTTAACGAGAATCGCGTGGTACGTTGTAGGCACGTACAATGGAGGATGCAACATTGAAAAAAAAAAGAAAAAGAACGAGCACGCGGGTACTTTAGCGTTATTGTAATTATTCGAGAATTAACAAGAAGCTGTTTGTCATTTTCGAGATTACATTTTTTTCACTGCGCGCACTCCAGGCGCGCGCGCGCGCTCATTGCTCGCAGCGAGAGTCTATTTAACGTGCTGTGTGACGTAATACTCGTTTTCCACGATCTTCTCGTTTTTAACGTTCGCATGCTTCCTTTTATTTAATTTTATCATTAAGTTTGTATGCAACGTACATATACGTATAAGTAGATAAGTATATATAATGTATGTATATACGCACCGTGCCATATTATGTACCTCTGCAGACTAATCATCGTTTAGCGAAGCGTTCCGATTATTCTCGATGGCTCCTAAGTGAATAACTGAAAGCGAATCGAGAGATACGATTCATCGCGAGTGCTCGTGAGTGAGATCGAAGAACGATTATCGAGAAATCTTACCGAGATACGTCGATGGATAACGAGAAAAGGGATAAGGCTAACGGTGGACGAAAAGTACTGCTGCGGAATGATGAAAAAAGAAAGAAAGAAAGAACGAAGGAAAGAAAGAAAAGAAAAGAAAAGAAACGATTCGATCCTTGTCGAAAAGCCCAGGAGAATCCCAGGCCCCACTTTCATTCGCCTTCCATCAAGGAGAGCCCTTTCTCCGGAGTTAATTCCAAGGAATCGTGCTATTGCCATGTTTATGTGAGTCCACTGCATTCCGCTAACGTCGGCTAATCGGCCATCGCGAAGATTAGACAGAAAACTTAATTATAAAGATCCTGATTGGTTGAATCCTCCGGAGAGTCAAGTGTTTCGTGATATAAAAAAAAAAGAAGGAAAAGGAGAAAGAAAGAGAAGAAACAGGGCTATTGCCTCGCTACCGACATACAACGGTAGCTAACAAGTTTTGTTCGAACGACCTATAACGCGGTGCGGGACGACGGCTGGAAAAGATCGTGAAATTTATTTGCTTCCTATAAAAATTTTCCTCGTCCACCCCCACTGAAAGCAAGAACAACGAGCTTTCACATCTTTCTCTTATGATTCGAGTGCGTTCCACGAAATATGCGTTAAAAAAAATCCTCGCATAATATATCCACGTGTATCCATAACCGATCTGTATCTACCTACCTCTATCCACCCGTCTCTATCTTTATCTGCCGCACTGACAAATTTCACAGGAGCGCCCGATTAAAAGGAGGCATCATTAATCTCGATCAATAACGCTTGGTTGCCTTTAAAACGAAGTACAACCATCGGGCTACACTTAATTCTCTCGGCTTTCTACCACCAACCTCTATACGCGTTTACGTCTACATTGTCTGGGTGGTCTAAGTTTAACGACCATGGCCGTCTTCCCGAAACGAATCCGTTTCGCGTATTTTGTGTGAAACCGCGACGATTAAACAGGAATTCGTAATTAAAGGTGCCACGCTACCGTATATACCTATATCTTTTTTCTTCTCTCTCTCTCTTTCCTTATCTTTCTCTATCACACCGAGGAAAAGCTTCCTTCAAGCATGGGGTAGTTTTCTCAAAGACGAAAACTTTCTTTCTTTGTTCTCTACTTCGAGGAGACACGTTTTCCAAGATGATTTAAAAGAACATCGACGTAGGGGACGCGCGTGGGTGGTGCAATTTCACGGTCGATGAAAAAAAGAGAGATAGATAGGGAGATAAACGCGCGAGAAGAGGAGCAGGAAGAGGAGATGATGGGAAGGGACGAAAATTCGTGAGAAAAAAGAAAGAAGGAAAAAGAAGGGTGGAAAGGCAAGGCCGCAGGACTTAACGCGGTAACGAAGAGCCATAACGGGTTACGGGATCGCTCGAAAACGCGAGCCAATCGGCTGGACCGACGAGCAGAGAGAGAGAGAGAGAGAGAGAAAGAGAAAGAGGGAGACAGAGAGATTTATCGCTCGGGGCACGATTTATTTGACGCGTTTAAATGCCTACTTTATCGACGAGCGTGAGCGGCCACCAGTGTTTAAAGTGCGATCGAGCCCTCCCTCATCCTCTCGCTCCTCCCTCCCTCTCTTTTCACCCTTTCCACTATGTTTCGAGCCTCGCTCGTCCCTCGACGCGGACGCGAGCTATCCGGGTACACAGTTTCGACTTTATCGAGGCCTCTGCAGGCCGCAGCCCCGTGAAAATGAAAATGATATTTATTAGAACGCGGGCTCTATCTCGTAGCACGTGGAGGACTACATTGCATACGTTGTAGGAATGCGGGCGTGATCATCGATTCGCGAGGACTTCATTAATAAACGTAAGTTTCCGCATATATTATTTTTATACGCAAATATAGACAAATATAATAATAAATTTTAATAATGATAAAATGAATTTTAGTTTTTCTAAGATTTTTACACTAAGAATAAATTTTAAACATAATACCTTTTAAATGGCGGTCTTCGCCGCGCAAAACATCACCGCAGCATATACCATTTCGTGTACCACGATCGCGGTCGATGTAAATTTAGATACCCACCGATTGACAAATCTTTATTGCGGACTCGTTGAAATTCGAGACGATCGTCGACGTCGATACCGTTTCACGCCGATCTACCGCTGCCTTATGGTGATTATCCTTGACTGGTTAAGCTCCGTGGCAGGAAGCTCTCCAGAGGATTATCTCTCTCTCCCCCTTTCTCTCTCCCTATATATATATATATATACACACACACACCCTTCACTCGCTGTCGATATTTCAACGGTCTTATCTGCTCCTTCGGGATACAGCTTCGAGACGACGTTCTACCCGCCTCATCCTTATCCCCTCGTAACCCTTTCAATACCACCAACTTTGCCACCCTAGCTCGATTATCCATTGTCAAGTTAATTAGGTTACATTACCCATAAACTCTCTGGTCACTTGTTCGCCACTGGTCGGTGGACTCGATCGGAGAACTTTGCAAATTTCATCGTTCCCTTTGAAATCTTATTAGTCGGTAGAAGATTTATTAAATTTTATTGCAATTAAAATAATTCGCACCACGTAAAACCTTCGCAGATACACAATAACGACACCGAGCGTGGGACTACCTCGAAGGCGATCTTTTATCAGCTTATGAAACGTATATTTCACATAAAATTTATTTAAGCCCTAAAGTAAACTATTTATATCACTTTACCCGTTCATTGATTCACTACGATCCAGCATAAATGAGACTTCCGTGTCCAAACAAGAAGCAACAAAAAACAAAGAGAAGGGAAAAAGAGTCGCACGATCTTTGAATAAAAGGTTCCGAGCGCGACATAGCGTGGCATAAATAATGCAATTATCTGCCGGACGGCGAGCCATGTCCGTCGGATAATAATTGTCATTAACTTGAAAATATGTGCTCGAAGTAACCCACGGAATTGCACGCGGCCGAACACCGTCTCTCACTCTCTCTTTTTCTCGTTCACCTCGTTACGCTCGCGTTTCATTATTTTTTTCGTCCTCCGTTCTCCCTGACATAAGCTCGCTATCTCGCTTCCCGAAGTACCTAGAAAATTTACGCCCTCTTGCATTTTTCTAGAAGTTATGCGTTTTTAACGTACAGGAAAGAAAGAAGGAGAGAGAGAGAGAG
>JAIFRP010004416.1:572045-582131 GCA_032403825.1 Odynerus spinipes
AGAGAGAGAGAGAGAAGCGACAGGCTCGCACCTCGGAAATTTTATCCCAGCCGCTCGAGGCTAATTAATACTTCTATTATATATTCGCGTGCCAAACGTGTCATACGAACAATTTATTTCCGATATCGTTGGAACTTCTAGAAACAATCGAGAAACTCGCCGACTACGAAAAACGAAATTCTTTCGTGCTCATATTTTCTTCTTTCTTTTTTATTACCTTCCTTCTCGTTTCCGAACTCTTCACGATTTGCGATCCGTTTTTCACCACTTTCGGCCCTTCGAAGTTCAGATCCCTTCACGAAGCAAAGCAAACGGAAATTCCTAGGCAAACAAAAAGTTAGGTTAACTGTTATGCGAAAACGCGCTGTTACAATCGTATAAGCGAAGAATTCAGCTTATTGAATTCTTGTACTCTTACTTAAAGCGAGCGTTTATTTAAGAAAATAGGCCACAAGTCTACTCAAAGTCTCATAGACTTATCTCCATTAAATTTAATTAAACTATTTGGGTGTAGGATATTTATAGATTTTGCTGTTTCGAAAAGTGAACTCGAAAATCATGGTGTTCCATCTCGAAATACCAAATAATCGCGTGACGTGACCGAACGAGCGGCGAACAATCGGCTTTCGCTACATGATCGTACGTACCTACAAAGTTTCGAAATTGTAAGAAAATTTCTGCCCAATGAAAGAGATTATTAAACTGTAAAGCTTCTCATAGGGTAGAAGCGTATTCTGTGAATTGGATACGGGCGGTCGGCTTCTCGAGCAAAAGTGTCCTCCTATCTTTATCATAGAAATGTTTTAATCAGAGCGTACCACGAAAACGGCAATGGAATAATGGACAATGCGCGAGCACACGCCAGCTCACGGTTTCTTCTTGTTGGTGTCGTAACGCGGTGTTGGAAAACGTCGATGACATTTTTATTATTCAAGGAATTCACGAATTTCGTCGGTCTACGGAGAAAGGTGAGAAAAGAGGGAAAAAAAAGAGAGAGAAAGAGAGAGAAAGAGATAAAAAAAGCGTAGACAAGGAGGACGAGGCCGCTCGTTTAATTACTGGGTTGACTCGAGCCGTTTAGATTAGCTAGCTTAGAATTAAGGGACACGGGGCTCTCCTCGAGACTTTAGCTTAGTGAGCTATACAGAGGCAAAGAGAGAGAGAGAGAGAGAGAGAGAGAGAGAGAGAAGCCGCGTAGGAGCTTTCACGCTTGCGGAAACTACTATACTCCGTCGCTTGGCAACCAGAAACGGTCCTAACAGTTAGCCCTTTCTCTGTCTCTCTCTTTTTCCTCGTTTCATTCCCTCTTTAATTCACCTTCCTCTTTCAGCTCATCCCTATCTCACCCTTACCCCTCACCCTCGCTCACTCGCTCCCCACTCCAATTAATCCATCCGAAATGAGGTTTAAACCGTTACGTTACTTTCCATTGTTCGACCTTGCAATCGATTATCGGTGTCACTATCTTTGGATAGCGCTATCTGCAGACGACGACGACGAGTTTACGTTCGTAGACGTGGAAAATGAACGAATTAATGCGATCAGTCCGATTACGTATAAACGACGGTGAGACAAGACGATATATTCGGTTTCGAGCATCATAACGTAGTCGAAGTCCGGATTTTGACTATTTTTAATGTAAAATTAGTCTTTTTCATATAAAATTTCAAGTACTTTCAAGTAACTCGTATCGCTACTCTAGAAATATGTTAATTTTAATTACAAGAGATAAAAATGAATGTATATGAGCTAGATACACACGAAATGTAATGCATATAAAGGGTGAGGTATTTAAATAGGAAGACCTGAATATTTCCATTATTTATGGACGTATTAAAAAATATTTCAGGAGAAAGTTATACCGCTGGATAAGGTAGAAACGACAACAGTAAAAACAAGTTCTCTCATGTCATTTTATTAACATTTAACAATTTTTTTAACAATTCCTTTTCTGTTAGAATTAACAAAACGTTCTCGATCTTCGTCGTTAAACCGACGCGACGATGCGAATAGAATGAGTGTTCTCTTAAAAGCTGTGACCGCCATTCAGAGTTGGAGGGGATCAAGAGGATGGGGGAAGACGATGAGACGTCCTCCTGGTCGAGGCAATGCATCATCTGTAATTAAGAAATTCCGCACGCTATTTAAGTATTCTTCCCGTAATCTGGGTGGAATGGAATTAAAAATTATGAAAAGGGGAAAAATGAACGAGCTGAGTGAGAGCAGCCAGGCACACTCGTCTCGTTCTCTCCCCACCCCCTCCCTCTGTCACTCTCAATCTCTTCGTTTTTCTCTCTTTTTCGTAAAGAACGATGATGCGTCACGCGCGATCATTTAGAAAGAAAAAAAAGGTGTTGAAATTTCTAGTATCACGAATATGCGAGTATAAGAAACATCTTAAGATAAAATACTTGCGAGTATCCGACTAACGCACGCGTAATACAGCGGGTGCTTTGAAACGTCGTTAAATTAAAAAATTCCAGCGTGCTTTTGATCTAATAGATCGGTCGCACTATTCATTCGCGCAACGAATTAAAATTCCAATTGAATTTAAAGCCGGTGGGTGGTTCTATTTTCAAAGGAGATTAGAGAGAAAATAGAGTAGAAAAGGGAGATCAATATTGTGCATTTTTTAGTCGATCAACATGCAGTTAATTGTATTAGAGCGCACGAATGTAATAATTTTCGAGTCTTTTGGTTTTTTCTCTCTCGCTTAAATCTCCCTTCTCTTTTTCTTCACCCTTTGTATCTTCAAACGAAGCTCGTGACAATCGCGAACACCACCGACCAATCCCGAGTCCTCCTCCTGTTCCTCCTCCTCCACCTCCTCTTCATTCTCTACCTTTAACGCCGGTGACTGGCGGCTGCGATGGATATATCGATTATAGGCTGGAAGTCAGGCAGGCATGGATATTTCTCGTGGAATTTGAATTTCAAGCCCCGACGCGCAAATAGATTCAATTTTTAACGAGCCGTGTTGTCCGTCATGTGCATTTGCCTCGGTGCGTCATCGTACGAACTGAATAATGTCGTGCCTCCTGCCGTACATATCCGCCATAAATATAGATGAGTCCCGGCTATTGTAGATTCATCGATTTTTCGGTAAAACCCGACGAAAGATCTCGGACGAGGTATAGATATATAGGTATATACATATATATACCTAAACCTATAGAAAGAGATAGAAAGAGTCGGATTGAAATAGTAAAGGAAGATAGGTGCGATTCGAAAAGAGAATGATCTCGCGAACGAACTTGTTCGACTCTGTTAAAGAGATAATATTTCATCCCACCGATGAATCATGAAACTTCAAAATAGAGGAACAAGCAATTTCTAAAAGACTGAGGGATAAATTTCGTTTCTCTAATAATTATTATGCAAAATCGATAGCAGGTGTGAGATTTAATTCTATTGTCCGTTGGTGCTCTCTGACTTAATGCGAAACGGAAATGAAGTAAAAAAAAGGAAGGAAAGGAAAAGAGAAAAATAGAGAACTAAGAGATAGGGATGAAAGAGTAGGGGGGGGGTCTAAACGGAAAAGGAGGAAACTCGGAGGACGGAGAAGTTGGAGATGGAAAAATACTCGTGAAATTTCGTGCGAAGCAGAATCAAGCGAGTCGAGACGAGCGGGCCGAGGTTAGAATTAAGGTAAAAGGAAGAGGAAAACGGGTAAAAAGGGGAAGAGAATGGGGCGAAGGGGTTGGACATTATCGGGTGGGTCCATAAATTCAAGAAGATTAGTCCACGGCGAATCTTCTCTACGGTCTGCGGAGAACACCGTGCTCGATATTATAAGCCTTTGAACGTTTAAAACCTTTTAAATTGCGAGTGTAATGAACACGATGCTCATATCCCAGTCTTCCGAGGATCTTCTTTTATAATCTTACGCGATAAGATAAATTTCTTCGCGGTATAACGACGTCAAGGATGAATTAAAATTTATTGAAATTAATCGAAATAAATGGAGCGTTTATCGAGTCATTAGCTCGACGATAAATCATTGAAACACGATAATTGAAAATTGATGACCAAGAATAGATGATCTCTTTTGGAATATAAAAATAAAGAGAATGATTTCGTGCAAACGTTACTCGCCATCATGGAAGTTGTCCGACGTTAACAAGAGAGAGTGTATTCTGCGAAAGGGAATTTCTTTAAAGGAGTTCGCGTTCTCCTTCGGTCGTTTCAGAAGTAGATAAATTTCTTTTAATAACGTCATAAACGATAGGGCGGCTTTGCCGAAGGCGGACCGGGAAAATCCTCGTTACCAAGATAATCCGCTCGCATTTTTATTAATCATCACTAACTCCTTTAATCGGCGAAAACCGCGGCGCGATACGGAACTACATTTTAATACCCTCGCATGCGTATTTTTTTCTATTTTCATGTGCGGAGTAATCTCCTCGTTCGATTCGTTAATGAACGCAGAGAGAGAGAGAGAGAGAGAGAGAGAGAGAGAACGAATAGGCTCACGCATACGCACGCACACGCGCTCGTTAGCTCGTCGCTGCTTGAAAGACTAATTTATTTAAATTAGAATTTATCGATCATTCGTGGAAAAAAAGTAAAATCGCGTCGCTTGGCCGATCGAATGCTTCGCGTCGTTGGACAAATCTTTGAAAGAGAAATAGGGATAAAGAGCGAGAGAGAAAGAGAGGGAAGGATGGATGGTTAAATGAATAGCGTAAGAGCGATAGAGAGAGAGAGAGAGAGAGAGAGAGCGAGAGACTAAGCGAGGAAAACCGAGGGTTAGCCAGAGAGAGAGTAGTAGATAACCAGATAATCCACCGAATCAGCAATTAGTATACATTGGAATAATTAACGCCGATCTCCCGTTAAGCCTTGAGCGCGAGACACCTTGGTGGTGCTTCTCAATTACAAAGACGAATTGTCCGTGTCACGCGATAGCTCGACAAATGGGGTTTGATTGCAAACGGCTGAGACAAAGGGAAAGAGATCGTTGTATCTCGCACCTGCACGTCTCCGCATACGTGCATACGATGAATGCACTCGTATGTATCTACGTATAAGTAATTCCGTTTATATCGGAATTACAACATACGTATACGCGTTAATTAGGATTCTATTCGATTTGCCTAACAACCTTAATTCCTTTATCCGCACGGTCTTTTTTATACTCGTACAAACTGTACATACCTAGGTACATACATACATATATCGTAATTGTAGAGCTAAGTGCTGCGATTAGTGCCAAGCTAAATATCGCGATCATAGGCGTAAGCGTGCACGTACGTCGAGTCTACCGACGACGAGGAAAAGGCGTGCGTTGAATTCGGCGCTTTTCATTATTCGCTAGGAGCAATATCTCAGAGCTCACGAGCTATTCTTCCGTTCGACGTCTCGGCGCGTCGCGCTCCCATTGTTCGGCGACGTACGGGTATTTATTACAAAATGGCACGAAACCTAGGATACGAATATATGTATATACATATACACACATGTATACATGTATACGTATGCGAGCTGGTTCAAGCGGTAACAGCAGCTTTTTACGATCCGCTCACGAGCGTATCCTCTTCGAGAAAGGATCCACGCCGTATTCCCTTTCTCCCATTCAATTCCTTCCTGCGATCCTTATTGTGGCCAGCCCGGCAGCGCGCCATTGCCTTCCTAAGGAAACACTTTCGGCATATATACCTGCTGTTTTGCAGCTCCATCGAGTTACTTTTGTCCATCGAAACACGCACTTTCACCAGAGCCGAGTGATATTCGTCTTTTGTAGCAGTTTTTTATTGGAATAATACAAGTATATTTACGTTAAAGGGAAGAATAAAAAACAGAACACCATTAAAGAACTGTTGAAATAGTATAATTTTATTCCAATAACAGATTCTACAAAAATCGTGAATCAATATTCTTTTCCAAAATCCGTACTCGTTCCTGAGTCTATCCTTCCTCTTCCGGCCGATCAAATTTCCGTTCAATGCGCGATAACTGAGGGCCAAATCGAAGGAAAGCGATCGCACGCGAAATGAATCACTAATATTTTCTTTCTGTTTCTCCATTTGCATACTTTAGCATTAGTTTAATTAACCTTCGAGCATCGACTGCATTCGACGTTGAAAAGTAAAGGAGAGTTTGGCTTATTCCTCGCGGCGACGACGGGGGCTGTTCTCGAGAATACAAAGAGTTTATCGAAGAAGAAATTCAACGGCCTTGGCCAATCCGTTGAAAAGAGAGAAAATAGAGAGAAGGAGAGAAGGAGAGAGAAATCCGATATCTTCTTAATGAAATGGGTTTGAAATTGATTGAGTACACACGATACGCGACGCCTCCCGATACTCCTTTTCTCGTCGTCTCGTGGAAGAAAGTTGCCGGCGGGAAACTGTCGAAAAAGTCTCGAGCCGCGAGGAAATAGCTGGATGGATGGCGAAACGAGATCCTCTCGCAGAGAAGAATTTACTCACGGGAGAACGATGAATCGCCCGAAAGTTAGGTAGGGATGTTAAACCGCGAACGAAATATATTTTTTACGAATACCTGCATTCTGTAAACTTAACAAATTTATTTATGAAACACGCGCACGTCGATCTTGCTTGTTCAAAAATTTCGTTTCAATATTCTGATGGTTGTGCATACATTATAAGAGAACAGCGCGAATTAATATCATCAATAATTTCGGGATTAATACAAATATTGTATAAATATTTTACGTGTTCGCTGGCAGTCGAAAACACTTTTGCACATTCAATTAATAACTTTCAAAAGTACAAGGCTATATAATAATACATCTATTATCGATCAAAAAGTGATTAATGCCATAATCATTTTTCTAGACGAATCGTTAATAGAAAATAACGGGGGAGCGTCGATTTAACCTGGCCTCGATCAGTCTCGATTCGGCGAGAAAAGTTTTTGGAAAAAATGAGATCGCTATCGAACAGCGAAGAAGTTGTAGAAGTCTTCTGTCACGGTCAACTAATGGAATTAGATAGGATTATCCGAGACATGAGAGTCGAAGCCGGGGGAAAAGTTAAGTTTACACCGCGGTATACTAAGAGAATTATCTCTCTAGTGTTTCGACCGATGTAATCGATAGGTTGAGACGCCGGCAAAACGTTACCGACAACATGTGCCATTCACGAATACGTTTTTCGAAATAAAGTTTTAATTCACTGCTGGAAGATACGTTAATGTATACCTACTACATATCTCGTAAACTTTTTGCTTGGAGTTATAATTATTTTAGCGAGCGATACTGCTATCGCTATCTTTCTCTTTTACGTAGGGCTTTTGTTACGAAGGGAAGATTATTAAACGAGTCGGATAAAAATACGAGGTGGAAGAAGCGGAAACGAGAAGCGGGGAAGCGTCGTGTTCGTTCTTTAATCGAAACTCACTTTACGAGGAAAGAAAAAACGAGCACGACAGAAAGAGAGAGAGAAGCAAAGTGAGAGTGATAAACAGACTGTGCTAGAAGAAACGGTAGAAGAAGAAAAATAGGGACGATAGAAAAGTGGAATTCCAGGTGCTCTCTCTCCTCCTCCCTCCCTCTCTCTTTCTGTCTCTCCGATGTCTACGCGACTAATTAATTGGGACCGTTAAGAGAAATAAATCGCAAGGAATTACATTATCACGCACAAATATTAAACGTTCACTTTTAAAGTACACCGTCTGGCATTTTCCCTCAGTCTCTTTCTCATTTTCCTTCTTTCTAGTACACCTACGAAAGGGAAATGATAAAGACAGATGGAAAAATAGATCGAGGTGTTATCGGGTTCTTTGGTATAATATTATAGTTGTGCGTTGCATCGAGGTTAGTCAAACGAGCCTCAAGCCCACTAACACATCCATACGCATTATCATAAATCAATTCGAGAGAGCTGCATTAACTCGACACCACCGAACTTGGCAGCTCGCGAATACTAATTATTCTCCCGCTCTCTCTCTCTCTCTCTCTCTTTCTCTCTCATACGCGCACTCTTGTCGTCACCGAATCGGAAACAGTCGGTCCGTATCCAATGTAAATAGTAAAGAATTCTTTCGCGTTTCGATGTCCTGATTTGCACAATTGGTGTGCGGCACGCGAACGAGCGCGTGCCTTACTCACGGAAAAGGCATTAACATATGAACGGCAGCGGTACGATATATAGTCCAACATTACAGTGCAATATTCATATGGAAATTTCACTCGAAGAGTATTATGGATCTAACAAGCCGTGGCTAAGCTATTTACATAAATGCCGACATCCGGCGCGATTTAGTTCGACGGATTTCGTCGACCGCCGAGCGCGCGTCGAGAGCAACCTCCAAAGTGGGAGAGACGTTAAAACCGTTTACCATCCGTCCCGATCGACGGACTATTTCGTTGACATCGTGTGCGTACCCTCTTTCACTCGATCCGTGTGTATCCACCGACTCTACTCGCACTCACGCGTCCGTCTGTGTCTTGTATCTCCTCTCTGCGTTTGAGCGTGTCTATGTTCCCCGGAGCTAATGCGACGGGAAGCTTCAGCGAAATTCGCATCCGTTTTAAGGACGCGATGGGAGATAAACGATAGGCTACCTTCGACGTGCTACGTGTTTGGGATAAGTGGAATAGTCACTCTTTGGTCGGACCGCATCGGCTATTCCAGAACGACATTCGCCCGACTTTAATTACGTCGCTTCTCGTAGGTACGCGGCACGTTCTCTGTATTTTCTCTCCTGGATCGACGTGGATTCTATACTATTTTATGGCATTTCGTCTATTTTTTAAGCTAATCCCAATTTCTTTTAATTTTTCGCGCTACTTAAAATCAACGAATTGCAAGAAACGCCAAATATTACACGATAGCTTTAAAAAAGTACTAACAGTTAGAAAAAATCAATTCGATTTTCAATAAAAAGCAATTCGATTTTCACCTTGCTTCGCTACATGTTACATCCGTATCTTCTACTACGGAAAGACGCTCGTAGTCGTAGGCGAGGATGAAATTATCGGCGAACGGTTAAAATTATTTCTCGCGTTGGGAGAAATCGTGAGACATCGGGGAAAGATACAATCAGAGTGATTCGTTTGCAGCGTTCGCTTCGTCGTCGAGAGAGCGAAACGGAACGTCTTCGGGCCGCGCGGAGAAACTCACGCGAAATCGGCCTCGTTCGCGCGAAATCGACGACTGCACTCTCAGCTACAAATCATCAGGGACTGATTGTGTCGAGTGTTCCCTTCTCCATCTCTCTATCTTCTTCTTCTTCTTCTTCACCTCTTCCACCTCTTCCTCCACAACCTTCTTCTCTTACTCATCGTCAGATAATTCCACGGAGAATTTACCGAGCTTTGCAGCCTTCTCGTACCGTTCTCGTCTCGCTACCTCGATAGAGTATTATTTAATCTTAGACCGATTGAATCTTTCTTCTCTCTCTCTCTCTCTCTCTCTCTCGTTATCCCTCGCTCTCCACTTATATGCCCTTTTACCCATTGTAAAGTAATTCGCGGGAACGACTCTTGATAAAAAGTTTTCTACCAAATGGCTCGTGAAATATGTCGGGTGACAGATGAAAATACTGTCTGTTTCTTCCTCTCTCTCACAACCCAGACACGCGTGCGCGTGTACACTCTATCTATCTTTATCTCTCTATCTTTTACGCGAGAACGTTATTTCTATTCTAGATCGTAGCCGTGAATCAGCACGGAGACGTCCGACGACGAACATTCGAAATGAATTCGTATCTGGAGTTTCGACGTTCATTTTTCGAAGAGAATGCGTGCATACCACGCTTGAATTTATTTATCGCTGAATTCTTCAGCGCCTCTCACCAAAAACGAGATTCTCTTTGCTGCAATGCCAGGAAGAGAGAGAGAGAGAGAGAGAGAGAGAGAGAGTGTAATGTTTATCGAACGCATGCAAGTTATGTTTTGCGATGTTTATTTTAACGATTCGTATACACATACATACATATGTACCAACATATCCCCGGTCCCGTACACGTTCTCGGAAAACGTCGATAGTAATTTTCACGCGGAAATGTTAAGGCGTCAAAAACATGTCGCGCGTGTCAGTAGTTTCATTCATTAATTTCGCACCTCTCGCTTGACGCGCGAAACGCTTGCACTACTCGCACGCATTTGTACATGCGACATTT
>JAIFRP010004416.1:614123-630276 GCA_032403825.1 Odynerus spinipes
TCTCTCTACAGATCGAGAAGCAGGTAGGTACATACACCTCGGCCATTTCTTATCAACTGTTCCTTTCACTCGCGAACCGTTACTCACTGCAAGCCGATCCAAATAAAGGCTCTTTCGCCTACTTCGAAGCTCTCCAACGTGCTCCAGCCGCAGTAACACACACACACTTGGACGTACACATAGCTTGTAAAGAGCACGGCTAGGCCGTAGAAAACAATAATGCGTTTCTCGATTCCCTGGGGGTCTCTCGCTCCCTATTTTGACATTCCAGGCCAGCTCGTAAAACGCTTCTCTCTCTCTCTCTCTCTCTCTCTCTCTTTTCCACTCACTCGCCTTTCCTCGTTTAAAAATCATTTCGTGACGGCTCGGTGCCGCGATAACATCTCTTCCTTTTACCAGGTCAGTTTTCCCGTGAGTTTTCCTTCGACCATTTCGAAGGAACGAGTAGCAAATCGGTAGCTTCATTTTCGTCCCTTTGCCTCTCCGATTACTTTGAGTGATTAAACGCCGAGTATGCGGACTTACCGAATGAAGAGAAGAAGTTCCAACAATGGAAATCTTTTCGTTTTATCGCTAAACTTTGGGTGAAGATCGCGAAAAGAATTTTTGCGAAAACCTAATACAAACATTTCTCTCTCTTGTTTTAGATCTTTATTCTCCTGCTGGGAAGAAACTACTTCTCCGTTAGAAGGATAAGCCATTTTTCCTATGTACGCCTCTCTTTTTCTTTTTTCTTCTTTTTCCTCTTTTTTCCAAGTCCTTTTGTAACATCCACGATGCTTTCTTCCGCGCTTTCTCTCGCTCGAGCTCTCTACACCCAATAATCCAAGCCCGCTAGGTAAAGACACTGCGAGGTTAGTGAGCCGGTCGTAGTAAGGATGTCATACGACGGAAAAACTATCTCCCCGAGCGGTCTCTCGCGCGATCCCGTAATTAAACTGGATCATAAATTCGTTCATTAAAACTTATATCGAGCTTAACCCATTCGAAACTGAGGTCTTACGATAAAAATCTAAGTAATTTTATGTCTGATAACCGCCCTTTAATAAAATATCAAATATCTCTCGAATGGTCCAAGTGTTGGAATATCAAACTCCACCAATGCGTTAAGATACATTTGTTAGATAGCCGAAGAACGATTACGGGGCATTAAACGAATATCGTGGAAAATCGTTTGTACTTTCTCCAACTTCTCCGTGAGAGTTTCTAGCACCTAGGGATCTCGATAGCCGAGAAGAGTAGTTGTGAGAAAACGAACGAATCCGCTTTGCATAATGATTCGATCAAATATTCTGTGCTCGTTCGGCCGTAACGAACGCACGAGGAACGTAGTAACCTCGATCGTATATGGTTTTATAGATGTTCCTCGTGGTCCTTCGTACGAATCGAGAATTAAATAAATCTTCGGAGTCTCTTCTCGCTTAGAGTCTCTAAGCGATCATCGGAATAGATTCTTTGTACATTTCATGGAAATCGGTACATCGAAATGTTAATTTTTATTTTTAAATCTTTCGGGAAGAGATGCGTCTTTGCATCTGCAGGAAGATTGACCTTGACGATGCCACGCCACCCGTAATCATATTCATTTTTCACCTCGTCCGTAATACGAGTACGGTTCCCCGTAGTGCGTGCGGAGACTCAGCATGACATCATCCGGTTGCAGCTCGCAAAGGTTATGCCCGATCGTCGAGTCTGCGCATTGAGTTCCCTGTGCTGCGCCTTCTCTCCGTTCCGTTCATTTCCGAGTGAGCCCAGACGAATCCGAGCGAATAATGCTTTGCTTCGCTTTGCTTTGCTTTAGCTTCGCCTTCTACTTTGCCTTACCTCGTGTGCTCTCTCGCTGAGAGGGGGAAAAGAGAGAGAGAGAGAGAGAGAGAGAGTGAGGGAGAGAGAGAGACGCGAATGGAAACTGTTTCATTGACATTTCGAGATAGAGGGTGTTCGCACATGTGCGCGTGTGTGTGAGAAAGATGGAGTTTCAAAGTTTAGCATTCGCTCTCACGTATTTCTTTGTCTATTTCGTTAGATTTATCTCTATCCTAAACATATCTCGGGTATTTTTATTAATCTTTATGAAATAATTGTTAGGCGAACTTGTGAATTAAATTGACTTGATTATTTGAGCATTGTCACGTAGATCTTCTTTCGGTGCCCCGATATGATCGTAATCCTTTACATACAGGATACTGAAGCGACCTTATAAACATTAAAAATAAACCTGACGATATCTAGTGCCGGTCACGGATGATCTCCACGAACAACGATCGACGAGCCCGAATTCTCGTTCTACAAAAAAAGAGTAAAAACAAGATGAAGCACTACTCGTACGTCTAAGTCGAAGCCAATCGATATGTCTTTCTCTTTGTCTCGTTTCCTCTATTTTCCTTTTTCTTTTTCTTTTCTATTAGCTCGAACCCGTTCGTTCGTACGATTCCGACGGAAATTATAAGTATAAACATATATATGCGAACGAAGCGAACGTCAAAAGCGATTTATATTTATGTATGTACGTTCGGCGAGTCGTATATTGTATTACGAACATTCGCGAGAGCTCGAATCGATTTGCACGGTTAATTAATTTCGTGCGTCGAGCTCGAATTTGGTTACGACGCGACGCTGCTACCACGAGTTCGCTTTCTTCGAGGATCGCATTACGTCGAAGCACCGTAGGTGTCAAGCGGCTATCGAGATATCGATTTCGACGAATTTCTTGTCGTCGTTCGATATGGTAGACGTGTAAACTCATACAGGCACGTGCATCGGCAAAATAATTAAAAATATATTTTTCTGATTCGCGAATTCAAGTTTTTCAAAATTGGAGTCACATTTTTCCTTTCATTTTCATCCTTCATCTCGCCCCTTTTTCGTTTCACTTCTCGGTCGAGCTTAGCCGATAAATAACGCGGAAAGCTTTCTTTCCGCTCAGCGTCGTCGCCGTCGCCGTCGCCGTGCAGAATGCAGTCCCCGTCTTAAAGGCTCCACTCCCGGTTCCATGTACCAAAATGAATAGCGTCTAGTTTCTCGTCGGCGCGAGGGGTCTGAGAAGACACTCGAGGCCGTTATTAATTATTCAGTCTTCGGTCGTCGGAACTTCGCACTTGCCTTTGTACGTGGAAAATTGGAAAGCCACCTTAGAAAATGGTGAGGAGGAAGAGAAGAAGAAGAAGAAGAAGAAGAAGAAAAAGTTGGGGAAAAAGGAAAGAGAGAAAAGGGCTATGCGAAATGCTTCGCACGTGAAGACGTTTTCTCTTCCTTCTCTCTCTCTCTCTCTCTCTTTTCTCCCACGCTCCCAAGAAATAAAAAAGCAGTAGCACGCGAAGGCAACCTGATAAACGTTGAACGGCGTCATAGAACGTGACGTTGAATGTCGACAATACGTCGCGCGTCGTCCAAATTTTCGAAGACGCGTAGAAATTTATTTCCCCATCGACGCGTCTCCGTTGCCGTAAATATGCTAGCTACTATAATTTCGCTTTGAATTTTGTTGCAGTGCCAACGAAACCCCAGAATCTCACGTCTCGCGGTATAACGTCGACAACCATAGAGCTGTCATGGTCCGAGCCAGAAAGTGCCAACGGCGTCATAGCCGGCTACCGTGTTTACTACATGCATTCCAATTACACGGACGTTCAGATGCACAAGATATACGACAACAGCGGTCCCAACATCGAATTTATATTAAAAAATTTGAGTAAGTATGGCATTTATTAAATTGTCGCCTATATTACGAGGAGAGAGCAGGAAGATGCGAGGAAAAACGTGCGACGCGAGAAGATAAGCGGCGATACGCGTTATCTCGCTTTTAAAGAATAGATCGTTAAAAGACGCGTAGACGAGAATGAAGATAGTCCTCGTGTCTATACTCGACTCTCGATATTCAATAAGAGAGGACCGATATAACCTTATCTGCTTTACGAACTCTCTCGACTCGCGATCGAGGAACGCGTTATCGACGAACTAGCGTACGAGACATAGAAATTGGAATTTCATTTTTCTACTTTATTCCGTAGCTTTATTGGAATCTAAGGGTTGATAACGAAGTTTTGCTTTAATAACCAAAAAAGGGTTTAGAATGCTACTGCGGCAATCCTTTTTAACAAAAGCTTTTATCTCGCATGAATAGTTTTAAACTTTGGAGTAACAATGTGTATTCTTGACGTATCATCATTTATGTAATTCAAGAGAAAAATCATTTAAAAGAATTGTAAAACGATAACCTTCTTGTAAAGAATACAGAAGCGGTAACTTCGGAATATGTATCTAACGATCGCGTGTATATTTTGTTTCTTTTCATTCCAGAACCGTACACCGTGTACGACATATGGGTGAAGGCGTACACGTGGAAACACGAGGGCGAACCCTCCGATCACATAATCCGTAGGACCGACATAGCTGGGCCGAGCGAGCTACAGATCTTAAATTTAACCTGCCAATCTCACGACTCGGTTTACATACAATGGGCCAGGCCGTCGCTCTTTTGGGGATCCGTCGATTATTATTATATCAATTATCGCGTCAAGAATAGCGCGTACTACGAGGAAATCGAACTAACGGCCGAGAAGAACCATCTCGAGAGCGGCGTAAGTGTCATGTACTTTTTCTCTTGTTGCTTCGCGTAGGGCGATTCTCTCGATTGAGTAAAATGTATAATCTACGTATACCTATGCAATCGCGTAATTTCGTGATAATTTGTAATAACGTAGAACACCGTTTCTTTCACGCTCCAAATCATTAATAAATAGTAAAGCTATTTTTTATACATCTTTTTATAGCTTTTTCACAAAAATACATATATAAAAGACAAACGAAAGCCAACGAAGAATAATATTTGTTTGTTCACAGATGATAATTTCAAATCTAACGACGAACACAGTTTACGAGTTCGTTGTGCGTGGAGCAACGAAAAGTACGATCAACGATCGAGCGATCATACAGGGAGAAAGTTCCGTACCGCGAAACGTATTGGTCACTCACGATTGCGATAAGATTCCGCCATTGAAGCGCCGTAGCAGCAAGGATCTCAGCGCTGGTGTGATAGCCGGCATGGTTTGCGCCTGTTTCGCCGTCATGCTCGCGATCACAGCCTTCGTTTTATGGAAGTAAGAATCGTCTTTCGTTACTTACGCTCCTTTTAAACACAGCGTTAATTTTCGAGCAACTAATTTCCAATTGGTCACGTTATATAATTCATTCTACATAGTTTACGTAGACATAGATATATTACAAATCCGTATCTAATTTCTAAACTAATTATTATATTATTTATAAGTACAGAGTAGTACAAGTTCCATATTACTTTATATAGATACGCGTGTACACGCTGACAAATCGAAAGAAATATCGAAAGAATTCCACTTTAAACGTACATACACCGACAAAAGAAAACACATAAATCGCGAGGCACGCGAGGAAAATTGTTTCCGCTCGCGATCCCAGAAACACGCATCGCGCGCGCCGTGAGACGGGGAAAGATCATGCGCGTAATCTCGCGCTCGTAAACTCGCGCTCTCTTTCAGTTCTCTCGAAGCGTTCGCCGTGATCGCTTCGACCGCTTCGCTCGCTGTCTCGTTCTTTTCGCGTTCCACGACTCGACACGGCGAACTCCGATTCGCAACCGCTAATGTCGAAGGAAAACGGTAACGAGGACGGCAAACAACGTTTGAAATGTCATTAGCATCGTCGTTCGTCCTTCGTTCGAGTCCTCCACAATTTCCACCGCTTCTTTTTCTTTCTCTTTTTCTTTTTCCACTTCTCCGTCCTTCTCCCGTTCGACCGTCTCTCGCGCTCGGCGTATCTCCTTATCATTCGTGATAACGGCGCGCAAGTAAGAGCGACATATAAAAGTATCGAAGCCCTCGCGCAGTCGCGCGATAGGCTTCGCCGTTTCACGATCGAAGATCGTCGTCGCGATTAAAGACCGCGAAGATTAAAAAGAAGGATCTAACGTTCCGACGCGTCGGTGTTTCAGTGATTTTGAAAGAACGCGATTGGGAGGGAGATGAGAACGAGACGATTATCAAGGACAACGTTGTTACAAGGATCGCGTTGTAAAAATGGAAATATTTTTTAGCTCAGGGACGCGCGCGTCGTTTCCTAAATCTTCGTTTTTTTATTTTCTGTGATTTATGCGATCGACGGTTAGGTTCGATCGCGTGATAACGATTAGGCGTGATAATACTTATATAAAGTGATTTTTACGATGGAATTTGGAAAAAGTAACGGGACGAAATGAAGAAGTTTCTTGATTTGTAAGTTTTTATCTCTATAAGTTTCTTATTCTTACAGTAGAGATTACAGTAGTAATATAGTATAGGTAGGTACTTTATTAATAAAAATAAAATCATAATTAACAATTTACAAAAATGGTCGAGTTTCGATATTAAAGTTCGAAGACACCAAAGTATCGATATAAGAAGGAGAGAATTTCGAGATTTTACGAAGTGACGTAACGCCTCAATATCGTCGATGCGCTACGTAGTACGCAAGGCTCGAGCTTCCATTCGTATAGCACGAATTACGCCGATGCGATCCACACGATTCATCGGAGAGCGTATAACGCGCGACGTGGGTTTCCCACGAAAATCGAGCTGTCACACATACGCCGGACGCGAGTTAAGATCGTTAACCTTTTCCTCGTCGACAGCATCGAACGCTCGCGCTCCTCTTTTCGCGACAAATAACTTTTACGTATGGCGGATATGCGAGTCGCTTGGCGGTGCTCTCGAACATAAATCGATATATCGAACGATCGATATCAATTTCGAGAAGGACAACCGATAGTATACTACACCGTTTCTTATTGCAAGATAATATACTTGCTCAGAAATATATATGTATCCATGTAGTAATTCAACTCTTTTATAATTAATTTATCGAACAAGTAGTTAATTGACGGAATTCGCTGAAGTTTATTAAAAAAAAGCAGACGAGAAAATTGAAATGAGCGAAATAACAATCGAATCTTTCATCTCTCATACGTTCTGTAATACCTCAGCAACATTGACACGTAGCACAGTAGGGGCAGTCAAAGTCTCATTTCTTAATTGCCTCTTCCTGTCCGTCGCGCAATGAGTAAAAATTGAAAAGGGGGGAATTTAGTTCTTTTCGGAGGTTCCTGTAATAAAGATATTATGCTTTTCATACTATTCATTATTATTTAAATTTTTTAATATTCAATTTAGTTTCCTACACAATATTTACGTGATGGCGAAACGATACTATTTTTTAACTAAATCAATTAATTTTTTAATTTAGAGTAAAGTTGTAAATTAGATCGAAACAAATTCTTTCGTATGACTTATTTATAATGCGAGGTACCCACCAATTCGATGATTTTAATTAACTTTTATTTCATTTTAATGACATACAACAGACGACACTCTGAAATTATTTATATCATGAAAGATTAATCGAGCGTGTTGTTTTAGGCCAATTTTCAGGAAGTGCTTTCACACGGCCTATTACTACCTGGACTATCCACCACGAAACGTGCCGACCCTTCAAGAATGGGAGAACAGCGAACAGGACGGTGAGAGGACAGCCGTCAGCGTTCAACAATTCGTTCAGCACGTCGCCAAGTTACACGCGGATGGTGACATCGGCTTCAGCAAGGAGTACGAGATCATTCAGTCCGAGAGTGGCGATTACACTGTCGAGAATTCCCAGTTCGCTGAAAATAAGGCGAAGAATCGATATCTCAACATACTCGCATGTAAATATCATCAAAGTCCTATCTACTAATATTATCCACGTTTATTAAATGTAGAAGATCGAGAATATCGCGATACATTATCTCCTTTAGCTTTACTATTTCCCGAAACGATTCCGACAACATTGCAATCGTAATCTCTCCTATCGGAAGTTCGCAATCGCCATTGTAACGTCCATTCTACGCGCTCCGCTTTCTATTTAACTACTTACCTCCAGCAAACGATTTCCCCCCTTACTCACTCTCTCTCTCTCTCTCTCTCTCTCTCACTCTCTTGCTCTCGAGTAGTATTTTTAACGCTCGATACGATCGTCCTTCTTGATTGTCCCGAACTTTGTTCGTCCTTCGTTGTGGAAGGTGGAGGAGGAGAGAAGAGACGTGAGAGAGAGAGAGAGAGAGAGAGAGATCGCGACGTCCGTATGAACGAATTATTCTTCGTTCTGACCAGTGACAAAGCTATATACGCTCGTATATACATAGGACACGCATACATGCATACAGGGTGAGTCACGAAAAATGGAAGACTCGAGTGCCTGTTTTAAATGCGAGGATGTGGTGCAATGTGTTAATTGCGGTTGCATGTATTTCAACGGTGGAAAGATAATGATGGAGAAAGAATTCTGTCGCTTCAAGGTCATTGGTGTAATAGACTGCTTCATTGATATTGGATGAACTACGCGTAGATAGTAAATAAACATAAATAGCTTTATTAAAAATGATGGAAAAAATTAATTTCTTTAATCGGATCTTCATTTTGAAATTATTTAAACATCGTAAAGGATATTTTGTTAGTTTCCTATAATAGAACGAACAATGTTGGAGTGTATTATTACACTTTTCGCTATACGAAGCAAGCCACCTAATTAGTCGTAAACGAATATGTCGAGTAACGTTTTGTTGTTACAAAATTTGTAAATAACGGCAGTTTACTAAATTCCCTTGATACGACTTTGCGAAAGCATCGAAATACGATTAGAACTCATTTTCTCGATAACTTCGCTACATATACAGAAAAGACATCCTTGTAACGAGTAGTTACGTGACTCACACCGTGTATACGCGAGGACGAGTCCACGGGCACTGGCGAATTTGCTTCGGCTATTCAGAACGTTATCGGATTAACGAGCGGCTCTTATTGCTTTTGATGTGAGTGACCTGTCTCTCGACAACGAGGTCACAGATCCACCGCAGCCGGACACCGTCCACTTGTTTTCGTGGAACGATAAAGTTACCTGTGTGTATTCATCACATTCCGCGATATCACGTTCATTCCCGCGATGCGGTTCAGACGATAACAAGCTGTTTCTCTTTCAACGCGATGACATTTATGACAAAATAATCTCACGTGTATTTTTTACGCATTCTCTACTTGTTTTTCTCGTTGGATGGTAGGCATGCTCGATCTTTTATTTATTTAGGTAATATTTTTCAAGCGTATATGTATAATATAAAAAAAATACATTGAGATTTTATAATTAACATAAACTATTGATTTCTCACACAGACGATCATACACGCGTGCAATTGCTGTCGTGCGGCGGAGGACCACCTAAAAAGGGACAAGATTACGTAAACGCGAATTACATCGATGGGTGGCAACGTGCGCGAGCTTACATCGGAACCCAAGGCCCCTTACCGCCGACCTTCGATGGTTTCTGGCGAATGGTCTGGGAACAACGCGTGTCGATCGTCGTGATGATCACTAATCTGGTCGAGCGTGGCCGTGTAAGTTTCTACGAAAGAGAGAAAGATCCTTATCGATGTTTCTTAGCAAACGTTCTTTACGTTCCTTGCGAAACTTTTCTTGTTTGCTTTTTACAGAGAAAATGTGACATGTACTGGCCCAAGGAAGGTACTGAAACGTACGGTTACATTCAGGTTACGTTGGTCAGAGAGGACATCATGGCCACGTACACTATTCGTACACTACAAATTCGACATCTCAAGGTATATGTTTATAACGATTTCTAAAAGTGTATTTTACTTTTTTACGAAGAATATCGATGCTTAGCGTAACGATCGATATGGAATTTTAAGCAGATCAAGAAGAAGAAGAATGGGACCAATATGGGAGAGCGTACTATATGGCAGTATCATTATACTGGATGGCCTGATCACGGTGTCCCAGATCATCCTTTACCGGTTCTCAGTTTTATTCGTAAATCATCGAATGCCAATCCATCGGATGCGGGTCCGATCGTCGTTCACTGCAGGTAGCCTTTATAGCTTTTATATTGTTCTTAATTATGTTATTTAAGTAATCGGGTCTACTAAAAAAATCGAAAGATAGAAATACTATATTAATATACATAATATATTTATTTTCTCAGTGCCGGTGTGGGACGTACCGGGACCTACATCGTGATCGATGCGATGTTGAAACAGGCCAAGAGCAAAAACGAGATCAACGTATTTGGATTCTTGAAACATATTCGAACGCAGAGGAACTTCTTGGTTCAGACGGAGGAACAGTACATCTTCATTCACGATGCCCTGCAAGAGGCAATCGAGAGCGGAGAGACCAATATAGAAGCTAATAATTTGATGCAGCATATTCAAGACATGCTGTGCCCGTCCAATAACAAAACAGACGCGTGGAATAATTTGGATGCTCAATATAAAGTAATTATCCAGCGATGGTAGAAAATAATTTAACACGTTGAATGCCGTGGGAGATCTCACCGGTGAACCCCACTAGATTTTATAGATTACATGTGAAACGTGCATATAACCTATATCATTTTATAATATTTATTTTTACTAGTATAAAAAATGTAACGATAAATCTCAGGCACTGAACGTGTTGAGTATCTCGTTCGATTATATCTTAAACTTACTAAATTCGCTTTCTCGAACAGCTCGTAACGTCCTGGAAACCGAAGGACTTTAATCTCGTATCCGCGACCAAATCCTGTAATATTCACAAAAATCGTAATATGGAAATTATACCGATCGAGAACGCTCGTGTGCACTTAACACCGAAACCTGGAGTCGACGGAAGCGATTACATAAACGCAACGTGGTTCTCTGGTAAAGAAACGGTTTTTGATTGACCACCATTATTGTAACATTAATTCGGGAACAGTTATATGTATAATATATTTTTCATTCGTAGGGTTCCAAAGGAATCGTGAGTTTATTATAACTCAGCATCCCATGGAGAACACCATAATGGAGTTTTGGCAAATGATGTGGGACCACAATGCTCAAACGATCGTAATGTTGACGCAGTGCGACGAGGTACATACAGTTAATCATGACGAACGATTGTGTATTTTTAAGGATCATCTTGGCCGATATTTAAAATAATTTCTTTACAGGAATATCCCGAGTTCTGGCCCACCGAGGGAAAGGATCTAGAATCGGAAACCTTCCGAGTACGATTATGTGGGATCAAGGAGACGGTCAGTGGTATAATCTTACGCGAGGTAGCCGTCCGATCCTTGCAGGACGATTACGAGTTGAGCGCGCGAATCGTTCAAGGACCACTGAATCAAGGTGGTCTATGGCCTCACAATAATAACCCCAAAGTTTTCGTCAGCGTTATACAAGACTTTCATAGAGACTATCAAAATGGTCCTATCGTTGTTATGGACAGGTGAATACATTTCCCATAGTTCGCGATAATTTCTACGAACTCTGTCGCAGGATTATAAAGATTTAATATTCCATTGACACGTTATCGAAACCGAAATTATTCATATCAGGTACGGTGGTGTGGAAGCTGGCCTGTTCGTTCTCTTAACGACGCTGAACAAGCAACTAGAGTTCGAGCAATCGGCGGACATCTATATGTTCGCGAAGTTATTGTACATGAAGAGACCAGGTGTATTTCGGTCGAAGGTAAATTGAAAATCTCTTCCACAAGCTATACTGCCTTGTTCGTCTATTGTCTTCGTACAAGAAAGATTTTGAAACGCTAGGAGGACTACGTGCTGCTCTACCAATGCCTGGAATCGATGCTGTCGTCCAAGGTACGCACCGAGCCGGATCTCTACGCGATGGCGAACGGTCACGTGGTGGCGACGATGAGCGACCCGAACGAGATCAGGTCAGCGTCGTCGATGCAGCACATGGCGATGGATTACCCCGTGAAGCCGACAACGCCGATGATACGAGAATACGCGACGGTGGAGGTGAGCACCGAGTACCTGTCCGACTACACGATTCCCATAAGGGTGGACCATCCGATCGAATCTTCGTCGAGCAATCGTGGAAGCGAGACTTGTCTGGCCGCTGCTCACGGCAGCAACGATCACGGCATGTCCGAGAAGAGCGTCGTGGTTAGCCAAAGGAACGTTAGCTATCACAATCATCCTCCCGGTGTTTCGGTGACGGTCGATGCGAACGGTTACATCACGAACGGCAGTATGCGCGTGCCACCTGAGGGTATGGAGGCGAGCTGCAAGATATTACCGCAATGATGCCGGCCTATCTTCGGTTGCAGCGTCGCCTCACGTCGTTCAGAACCGCTGTAATCGACCGTTTCGTCCCCGTAACCGGAAGTGTATTTTGTCCCTCGTAAGTATTTATCGCGTTCCAAGGCACACTTTCTGCCTTTGCACCTACTCCTGTTATTTTACTTTTCTCACTCTCTCTCTCTCTCTCTCTCTCTTTTTTTCTTTCTCGCTCTTGCTCTCACTATTTGCTTTCACCGTCCTTTCCCGAACCACACCGTGCACCACGCGTCACTTTGTCCAAACGCACGATTCACGTTCGACGATCGAAGTCAAACCGTCGTACTAATCAGGAAGATCGGATGGCCATTTTTATGACTATCGCTGATGATCGCTATACGTCCGTGGGAATAGGCGCTCTCGCTCGACTTTTCGAAAGTATTCTCAACGATCGAATGTACGACGATTACGAAATTACTTATTCTATTCGTTCTGCGATGTTTAGATGACACCGGAAGGAGCTGTCCGACTGGAAAGGTCCTCGCATAATGGGAAAGCTGACCGCTCGAGTATACAAGATCAACCTCGGGGGATTATCGAGCGTACGTTCGTGTAAATATGTCCACGTGAATATAAGAGATAGGAAGGAACGAAGGGGGGAAAGGAGAGAAAAAAAAGAGAAAAGTAAAAGAGAAAAAGGCCACGTGCCCTCGCCCGGCGGACAGTGCCAAAAAGCAAAAAAGCCTACGCCTTTGCTTATGCACGCTGGCTAGGGGTTAAGGTGTTTAATTTGTCCATCTTGTAAGTGTACGCTGTTCCATTCTTGTATATATTGCCCATTCACATTAACGTATAAATATTATACATATATACATATATAAATATACATATAAATATAAACGTCGACCAGCCGACAGCCCGAGTTGCCAAAGAAAAAATCATTACGATATACTCTTTAATCGATAAGGGAAGGAGACGATAGATCAAATTCGCGAACGGGTGTGTACACGTATGTCGTATACATATACTATGTGTATGTATGTATGTATGTATGTATGTATGTATATGTATACCGTACACACGCCCGCGCGCACACAGCACACACGTGTATATATACATATATAAGTATACATACGATATAGAGATAAAAATTACTGTATAATCTATACGTTAGCCATTTGTGATGACGTGTGATTGGATCAAATCCAGCTCGCATATTATAACGACGATCACCGCGGGAAAGATAGAAAACATGCGTCTACGATCGATCGCGAGTGAGCACTCGCGACTGCCCTTTCTCATTTGTTAAATTACATACGTCCTAATAAGACGAATCGAACGTTCGATTGCGGCCGCGTTAACGATACGATACATTCGTCATTCGATTCGATATTAAATTTCATTGATAATGCTCCAAACGCCACAAACGTTGTACGGCTTTATACATATATGTACCTAACGTAAAACGCGAAAGTAAGTTACTTACGTATGGATATGGACCTATTCAAAAAACGAAATCAAAACTCGAGCCACGAAGCCGTACGAGAAAGAGTCGTCTACTCTTCGCAAGCTAATCGACGATTATTATGTATTTTTTATTAACGAAAACCGCATCCCGATCGGGACTCGTCTTGTATCCTCGCGCGTTAAGTTCCGACTAAAATGACGTTCAAAGCACAACGATGCAGCGAAGCGAATTAATGCCGATGACAATCGTGATATTTTATCGAGGATGAACGTTCCACAACGCTGCACAATTTCGTCCCCGTTTTTCTCGTACTTTTTAATAAACGCGCATCTACGTACGAAGAAGAGCACAATGTGAGTCAGTAAGTTCTAAGTAAATCGGCCAAGACCGCGACCACTTTTTTCCCTGCATTTTTCTTTTTTCTAACTCGATTTTTGTTACGTACAAGCAAGCGACTTTTTTCGATCATTTTGAGTCACGTAGATCGATTCGTTGCGACGCGTTAACAACCGATCGAAGTGGTTGCGTTCAAAATGAATTCCTGTGGAATGAATGTTAATTAACGATACTATTGAACAATCGGACAATTTTGGAAAAAGTGAGTGTTTCATAATGCACAAAGTGAATTTGATAAATTTTGCATGCGTGTTCTGTACTTTATAACAAAAAGAAAATTTATCATAAATATTGGATCGTAAGGATCTTTTTTTAAAGCACGAACAATTTTCAGGTATTTACTCAGTATTTTTAGAATGGCAAAATAATATGGATTTTGACAAATTATTTACAGACATTGTTGTGTTATAACAACAAGTGTTACATTATTTTAATAAGCTGAATGGTTTTTTGAAATATTTTTTGACACCCATTTTGAACGCAATCGTACGTGCCTTCGCGCGAACATCATGCGGCTCGAACGTAAAGATTTTTTTTACTTGAGAATCAATCGCGTGTTTAAAAAAAAAATAAGAAAAAGAAAATAAAATAGAAAGAAACGACCGTGATAAAAAAATAAACAGACGAAGAAGAAGAAGAAGAAGAATCCGTTGCGTCGAACATTCAAGCACATTGTTGTTCTCACAACGCTTTTGGCATTCTCTTCCAGTGGCCATATTGCCGGTGCCTCGTTGCCATTTCTTTTTGTCATACGTTCGCGCGCTCGCGGTATACACACATACACGAAGACTGAAGTAAATACTTGTTTCTTGTTAAATAACTCTTAGAGACACACTAATGTAAGCAACGATCGAAAGGAAGGGGCGGGGGAGGGGGAGAGGCAGATGGAAAGTGTACAATATACGATATATAGTATATAAAGGTAGAAAGAGCGAATGGATGTGAGAATGTGAACGTGAGAAAATTTGCTTATGTGTACGCGTGTTTTACGAGATAACAGATTTAGGCTTCGATTTTTCTACTCGCTCGATTTGTTCTCTTTTTTACTGATCGAACGATCATGAAAGATGAACGAAGGATGCACCGGGAACTTCTGTTTTTTACGATCATTATTATTATTATTATTATCATCATCATCATCATCATCCTCGTCGTCATCGTCATCATCATAAAATGTAAAGGATCAACACCGAATACTGCCGATGTACGTATACACATACGCGTACGTGCCATAGACGATCGATGGAACGACGATTTTTGTCTAGGATTTTTATCTCGCTTTATTTCGATCTAAAATGTAAGTCAAATCGAAAAAGATGTCGATCCTTCGTTCGTTTGCAAATAATGTGTTTAAACCGGTCGGATTATTATACGAAGGAAAACGAGAGAAATCGATCGGCGAGGAAGAAAGAAAAAGGAATAAAAAGATAAAAAGAGAGAGGGAGAAAGAGAGAGAGAGAGAGAGAGAGAGAGAGAGAATGGGTGTCGATATCTCGAAGGTCGCGCGTCGATCTCGATCTCGCGTACGACGATTTACGATCCTCTCTCGTTTCTTCAAGCGGCTGTGCGTAACTTGTAATATAATTGTAATGTTGTATGTACGATTTAAGCGCGTGTGAGTTGCACGACACTCGTGAGTCGACTCTCGAGCATCGAAAGTTATTTATCACGTGTATCGTGGGATATCGAGAGCCCCGACTCTACGTGTCTTCAAGATGATGCATTTTTCACTCTCACTCTCTTTCTCCCCTTTCACTCTCTTCTTTCCTTAATTTGAAATTTCAATGGAACACGTACGAATGCATGGGAAATGAATTTTAACGTTAGCAACCGCGATCGATCTTGTCTCCCTCTCTCTCTCTCCGCGAAGAAAGAGGATAATAAAACGAGAAGTAAATGAACGAGAATAATAAAGGCGAAGCGTAAGGAACAAGTAAAGATAAAATTTGTATCATATACGTATATACCTACCTGTCGCAGTGTAATTAGCCGTAAATTAATTGTCGATATCTGAGAGGCGACTCTCGCGATCTCGCGATTCCGTACGAAATCGATATTATACATATATCATACGTGAAGACTTCGCGCATCGAGCGAGTCGCATCTACCTGTTCGTCGCGATGTCCAAAATAGATGATACGTGTAAAGACGATGTTTATCGGAGTTATATATAAATATATATAT
>JAIFRP010004416.1:634377-648569 GCA_032403825.1 Odynerus spinipes
ACTCACTCACTCACTCACTCACTCACTCACTCACTCACTCTCTCTCTCTCTTACTCTTTTTCTCTTACGGAGATTCGTTTTAGAATCGAATTCCTGTCTGAGCAGGAGGGTAGTTTGATTGACGCACGTTTGATAAGCTTGGCAATTAACTTGATTGACGTTTCATTTATAACCGCAGCTACAAATTCACGGTCGTGCAACGTTCGCGGTGTTTATCTCCGATTTTCATTTCTCATAATCGAGAAAAAAAATCATTGGAATACGATTACAGGGAGGAAGATTCCTATACAGGTGACAATCCTATCGATCATTGAAACGCCGATTAATATTATTTTTATATTTTGAAAAGAAGGGGATATTTTATTTTTAGGGAAAAATTTATATCTGTAGACAAAATGCAGGATGGAGGAGAAGAATGGTCTGGAGAAGGGAAAAAAAGCGTAACACGCTTAGTGGTTGCGCTTTTCTAAAAAAATACGTCTTTATTGTAAATGGGATCGTCGACATTAGCGTAGTCGCTCATCATCATAAAGACAGTCAAATCTCGAAATCCTTCGTAGCTTCGAAGCGGCTTTTGGCGAGAATATCATCGAGCGTGCCCCTCGACGATGCAATATCTTTTTTCTTGTTTTTTTAAATAACACTCAATTCATGCTCGATTCATTCATATTTTTTCCCTCGTTAATTTGCATGCGTGTGTATGTGTGCTGTATCCTTTTTTAGCTTTTCCTTATCGTTATTATTATTATTATTTCATCCCTTTTAAATCTTTCTCTCCCCCTCGCCCCTCTCAGATTTAATTTGATATTTGATTAACACTTAGACGGTAATAGTAAAGTCCTTTGGCGATTTAGACAGCGAGCTGTTAGAAGCGAGAGCGTTTCTCTTCCTGTGAAGCCTCAACTTCATGTCGATGTCGCACTCGGCCTCGCTGGTCTCGTGAGCGTCCGTGAAGCCCGTCGGTGGTTTCAATTCCAGCGTGGACAGCTCGCTGCCCCAATCCTCGTCTCTCCTGCTCATCCTCGAGGAACCAGGTCCCTCGAGGAGACATAGCGATTCCACCGATTTCCTCGAGTTCTGCTCCTTGCCTAATCGGTCGCAGGAACCTTGACGATTCGGGTGACTCGGTGACGCGCCTCTCGAGTATGGACGATGCATTCCCGATTCCGAGAGTTTCACCGCACGCAGCATCCCTGGTACACGTCCATCGATCGCGATGTCTGGCGTTACTCCTCGACTCCTATTAAATATCAATTTGTTGTATTTTTCTTCCGAATATCCGAACAGGTTGATATACGCACATAACATACATATGTATACAAATGTACAGGTAACTTTCGTATAGCACGCAAATTTATACCATTATTATATTGCAATTTTGTAAGCGGAACCATGTTAAATTTTTATTTTAAAATTGCTTTAAAATTGTATTCCACCAAATTTGAAGTTCAATTTGTAATTCGATTATCGATTTTACTCGAAATATTATATTATACGAGGGTTTCTGCAACTATTATATCGTATATTCCAAATACTGTGATATACGGTGGTCATCTGTACAGTACGTGTATCTGACCTTTGTTTCTCGAGCCTGGGGAAGGTCTTCCTCTCAGAAATTGGTGACGGCTCCGTTGATGTACTCGAAATGTACAGCACATCTGGAAGGTGCACGCGAACACGTTGATGCGGTAAAGGTGAGTGGTTAGTAGCGGCTGAATATATTAAGCTGTGGATGGCTTCGACACAGAAAACCGAATACTAACTTACTATGATGAACCGGGACCAAGGCTAGCCGCTGCTCCCTCTGACCGACGGAGTTTGGGCCTGGAGAACGAGCCATCAACGATGTCGGCCCGGAATCGTCTAGATGATTGGACGATTCTGTGCGGCTGCTGGTACCAACTTCGGTATCACTGTCCGAGCCAAGAGTATCGTATTCTTCGGATTCGGATTTAAAGGATTTCGATTTACGACGTGCTCGACCACGCACTTTTGTGTACTGGTCCACGTCACATTGAAATCGTTTGTTCTGTAAAGAAAAATATTACACATGTTAGGTATTATCGCGCCAACTATAAAGACACTCGTGTTAACCTCTTTAGGGTTGATTACTTTTGTTTTCTTTCATGTAGATTAGTTTTTATATGGTAGATATTAATTTATATTTAATATTTATATCAGCGTTCTTTTGACTCACTTGAGCACCCTGAAGCATCGTCTCGCTGCGTTCGTAGAAGAATGCCTGTCGCGTTGGATTTTCCTGCTCGGGCACATTGAAGGTGGCGTACGGATAAATGTCTTCGGGATATTCTGGTATTCGTTTCAGGGCGCTCACCTCACGGCAGGGTGGTGACTGCTGTCCCGGTTTCCTCACTGTCGCGTAATACTGTTCTCTTTGTTCAGTATTTTGTTTATTGTCCAGAGCTACTTGCGTTTGCGAATTTGGATCGTTCGCGACGCCCGATCTCTCTGGATCTGTAAATTTTACATACTCGTAATTTGTCGTAAGGATCGAATTTAAGTAGTTTAACTCGCTCGCAGAAAATAATAAATTTCTGATAGAGAGACCCTCGTAAAAGGAATCACCCTTGTGTTTTCTAATTCCAAATGCCCTCCTCAGGTTTTAAAGCCCTCGTGAAACTATTACGGACAGTCGACGACGATGACGTTCGAAAGTTTATGGCATGAAGTTACGGCCCGAATCTACTTCATTATTTAACTCGACCCGTAGTAATGTATAATTAGTCAGCACGAGAACCGTAGTCTCGCGAAACTTTGAGGAAAAGGTGATACGCCGAGTGAATGTTTATCTTAATGACGTTCCCTTCGGTCGAAAGGAGTAATCATTTAGTAATAATCGAAGTTGGTCCAATGGAGTATTAGAAATGGTAAGAATCATGAATATTACGTAATTTTACAAGTAATGGCGCTTAACTTAACGATTAAAAAAATTATAGGACTTTCGAGATCTATATTAATATTTTGATAAGTGAAAGTACCTGCATTCACCTCGAGCAGTTGAAAGCACGGTTTTAAAGTTAAAATTACATTTCTAGAAACTAAATAAAATATATGTGGTGCTTGCTAATAACAATTCCTACCCAACGAACTTTTGGAAGTGTCTGAAAACTAGTTTCCAGTGCGGAAAACTAAACAACCTCTTTAAATCCACTTTGAGTATCACGAATTATCGTTCGCAAAATTTCCCAGCTCGTTCGCGTGGCAGCAACGTCCTCCTCGTCGACGGTGTTACTTCGTCTGGCATAAGTAAAAACCGATAAAACGAGAATCAAGTGGGTTTTACAGGAATTCTTCCCCGTCCCTCTTTTTTTCTTTTTCTTCTCGGCCCAGCCGAACCACCTGCTTCAGAAAGATCCCAACGACGAGGACGACGACTACGACTACCACCATCACCACCACCACCACCACCACCACCACCACGAAGTTCGAACTCTTAAAAGCACCGGTACTTTCCTCTGCCGTAATTGGAGTACGACTCTTCGATATTTGGTTACTCTTGTCTGTGCGACAAGTGGCTCGGATAGCGGATCGTGAAAACGGGGGAGTGGTTGCGGGTATTCCCTCTGGCTTAATGCAAATTGCTGATCGGACGGTCGTGTACGTATACGGATCGACCTGTCGACACGTCGATTTATGAACTTCGATAGCACTTCTCATTGACTCGTTCGCAAATCGATTGTCTATCGGAACGGGCGTTACTGAGAACACAAGGGAGATATACGAAGGGTCCGAAACAAGGACAGGAGATTAAAGTGGCAACGAAATGCGCACGAACGCTTTAAATTTCTATCCCGTTTGTATCCACGTGGATTGAGAAACGATAAAAACGTTTGGCGAAGATAAAACTCCAATTTTTTTCTTTTTTTCAATACTTCGTTACGATGCTAGAAATTATTACAGAATAAATTTCATACTTTGATTTATTCGATTTTAAATATGACAAATTTCGACGAAATTTCAAAGAACAAATTAAAGTGCGATAATCAAAAAAAGAAATAACTTACGCGTTTTTAGGCAAAAACAAACACCAGCGACCGCTAGAATGACAGCGAGAACCGAGACCACGCTCGGTGCCAATACGTGAGCGTCAAGATAAAGGGGAGTGTTTTCAGCTTCCTGAGGCTGGTCCTCGTGCAACCGGATGTTGCCGCTCTGTGACAGCGTGCTGAACAAGTACTCGGCCTGGGTGGATCCCGCATTGTTGTAAGCTGTCACACGAAGCTCGTAGTTCGTCCCGCTCTCGAGATCAACGATGGGATATCTCGACTGTGGTGGTACGTTATTGGACACTGAAACGTGCACGGACGACTCTCTGAAAACCCCTCGTTTCCGATGTTGCGGAATCGACCGCGTTCGTGGGTTCGTAGTAAAATCGAAATTCGATAATGTTTCGGCTAAGAAATTTGTTTGACCTACCTAACAACCAATCACCGGGTGGTCTTCTGTATTCGACGACAAAGTAGAGTAACGGACAGCCTCCGTCTTGCCAGGAAGCCAATTCCAGGACAACGAAGGTCTGATTGACCTTGATCAGATGATGCTTAGCCGGTGGTATAGGTTTCGAACCATTCGTCTTGGCAGTCTCGATCTTGCTCGCGGTACCACTGCCGATTTTGTTGAGGGCAGCAAGCGTAAATTGATACCTGGTGCCACATTGCAAACCCTCGAGAAGGTGAGTGCTCGCTCTGCGGTCTAGGAACACTTCTTCCCACTCGGCGAACTCCCGACGATAAGCCAAGAGAAATCCTTTAATGGGCGCGCCACCGTTGTCTCCCTGTTTCCATTGTAACTGAACGGCGTCGGTCGTTGTGCCGGTTGCCAGAAGCGTCGGCGGAGTCGGCGGAACTATGCATAAAGTTTACCAATTAGAACTTGTCCGACGTTCGACGACGAAACAAGGGCGGAAGGTACCGTGACGCGGCTCGAGCTTCGAGTCGAGTCGCACTACACCGGCTTCTATCTGTCCTCTCGTGAACACAGATCGGATGAGATCTGTCCGACGGAATGCTCGACTTTAGAGGAAAGTAGGCATACCTATCCCACTCGTCTTGTGAGAGCGTATCAAGTATGTTTGCGTTTAAACGTGCCAGCTACGATAGCGTATGCTTATATGCTTTCTACGATATTTTGTCAACAGGTTACACGATTGTGCTTCATACATGTACATTTTGTAAGTTTCTACGTTATTCATGAGTCTTCGGGGCGTATTAGTACGTGTATCCTTTAGCTGTATCTCTCGTGCATATACTTATACGAGTCTTCTATCTATCTATGTGAATTCGTGGGAAACGGAAGACACGCGAGCTTATAACGAGATATCTCGTGGTTCGGCTTTAAAACCCCTCGAGTGTTTGCCTGTGTACGCTGGGATTACCATCAGAAGCTATATGCAGTGGGTATTGGCAGAAGAAGACTGCCTTGGACCTTAAGTTTTAACGAGTTTCCGTGCACCCTCTCGATCGATTACGCACTCGCTTTCGACTTACGGAAATTATGTTGGTCAACTTTGCAGAGATCGAGAATCGATTTTTGACTAAACCTGTCCCAGTGGAGGAGAGCTTGAAATATCGAGTTTTTGACTTTTCGAAGTTAACGTCTATGTTATCGTTTCAAATTGATAATAAGTTGCAAAATCGAGAAAATGCATTTTAAAAAACCGGTCAGTTTTTTAATGTAAAAATTTGATAGGATGGCATTTATTATTAGAAGCAGACTGAAAGAGTTACAAAATAATTTAGAATACGGTTTTAAAATATCGATCGACAGTGTTTAAGAAAAGTCGACTTCTCAAAAGGAAGATTTTTCATACCTTGCACTTGTAACGTGTACGTGATCTCATCGGAACCAAGGGAGTTCTTCACGTGGCAGGAGTAATTGCCCTCATGACTCCTTTGAACGTTCCTCAAAGTGAGAGTGTTGTCCGGGCCCAAGTCGTACCTTAAAAAGGCAAGAAATACGGCCAAGTGATTTAATTTTACACTTCTCATAAAAAAATATAAAAGAAACAACGAGATTTATCATTTTTTCACAATCCACCATTTAGACCGCTTCATTAACGGTTCTCAGCGAAACACGTAAAGTTGTTTTCTGTAGGTATATACTGAAATGGGCGTTAAAATAATGCCGGAAGTTCGCGGTAACGAGATTAAAGGATTACTTTGGAGTCGGAGAACTTTGCTCATTGCTCATAGAAAGAGAAAGAGGGAGAGAGGCTCGAAGAGTATGCCACTACTTACTTTTGATGCAGCTTTACGTCAGCTCGTCTCCACTCGACGGTGGGTCGGGGGTTTCCAACGGAAAGGCACGCCATATTAACGTCGACTCTCCATGGTACCACGATAGGAACACCGAACGATATAATCGCAGCAGGAACTAATAACGCGAACGGGAATATATTGATTATCTTCTTTTTTAATCCACAATATGATATTTGGTTTAATAACTGATTGAGAAAAATATCAACATCATCTTCTTTTCCTTTTTCCCCTATGATCGTCCGAAATATATTTCTATGCAAATTTCCTTGACTATTCGCACTACTCGTTAACAGAAGAGGAACGAAGAAAGTTGACGGTTCCCGAACTCGTCAGTTTCAAGGAAAGCTTTCGAAACGTATCTCCCCTCTCTATTACCGAGGTAGGGAATGTACATGTCGAAGTAGAAGTTCTCGAGGAACGCTTCGGGCTAGCTTACCGGTAGTGCTGGGATGGAGTTTGATGGCCGGAGTACTACTACCCTGGCCTATTTTAGTCGAGGCCGCGACCCAAGCTTCGTAGGACTCACGCAACTTCAGACCGGTCACCTCGTGATGCAGGTTCTGCGCAGACAGGGAGTTCTTACTGATCTTTACTTCCTGGCCCTGGTCCAAAACTCGAATAAAAACGGTGTATTTGGTGAGAACGCCGTTCGGCCGACGCGGTGGTAGCCAAGATATCACCACCGAATCTTCGCCGCTCGCCACCGCCTTCACGCGCTCTGGTGCATCCGGAACTACAATTAAATGAAAATCGAAGCAATTTACTCCCGAAACGTCCACAGACAATAAGGTAGCTTAATTGAGATGCTTCATAAAAAATATCCTTTATCCTTTAAAATACTCAAGACTGTGGAAATGGATAAATATCTGTTCGAAACAAGAGTGATGAAACTTTTAAATTCTTCAAGCTTAAGAACGAACTTTGATGAATCAATCGATCGACTTCGAACCCGAAGAATTTGAAGCTAACTTTGGAACTTTAAGATTGTAAAGATTAGTCTTGAACTTCCGAAATTTGAAGTTCATTCTTTCACTTCCGGAATTTAGTTTTCTCTTTTGCTTTACTGCAACTTGAAAATCTTGACATTTGCTTTTGAACTTTAAACCTTTGATGTTATGTCTCCCTCAAAATCCGAAAGAGTGAAAGGCTAAATAATTGGATAAAAAATCGACTTCCATCGTTCACCCACAACCCATACAAATATTTCTATATACTCTATTTAAATAACCAACTCTGGAACGCGAAAACCATATCTTTTTTATCCGAACGTCAGCTCATTCCATTTTCCGAGTAAAACATAGAAGGGTTGTAGAGCGTTGATGGATGCAGAGAATTTGGAACGAGTTAACGTGGATCGATGAGACATTAGAAAATGACTCGAATCTCATTCTCCTAACGTATATACACGTATACCATAAGCATACGATCTTACATATACGTAACGAGTAGTTTGCGACTAGTTTCTGTGCGAACTACGCCACAACCGGCTATAGATTACACACTTGGAATAGTTAACAGTTTGGATGAGAAATATCCCTGTTAAGTTTAACATCGAAACCAAATTCAAATTCGAGTGGTAAAATCCGTAAAAAGATATTGAAAAGATTCATTTCAAAAAAAGAAAAATAATGTACCACGTAATGAGATAGTTTATACACTACGGATATGGTCGCGTCTGTTACTGACAAAATTACGGTTCGGTGGTTTACCAGTTTCCTCGGTAGTGCAAGAGACGGAGCTGCTGCTGACACCTTCGCCTGCTTTGGTATAGGCGAGTACCTGGACGGTGTAGTTCGTGTAGGGACTTAGGCCATGCAGTACCGTGCTAAGTGCCTGAGTGATTTTCGTTTCTCGGCCGGTCTGCGATTCCGAAGCGATGCCGCTAGCTGCCTCGTACAGCAACTTGTATCCTTGCACGACCCCGTGAACTTTGTCGGAAGGTGGCGGTTTCCAGGTCACCTGGATGTTCTGCCCGGTCAAAGCGGTGCAGGCCACGTTTTGCGGTGGCGCGCTTGGAACTGTGTCAAATCGTATATCGTAAATTTCGGTGTGCTGGTCCACCTATTCCAGCTCCCTGCTCTTACTTCTACCCCTCCTCCCCCTCACCCTTTCTCTGCGAGTTTAACTTATTCCTCGTGAATGGTTCCGTTTTACGTGGGAACAGGGCAATCGCGAAGGAACTTATCGTCAGAATTCTTTTTTTGTTTTAATTTTGTTCTAAAGTAGGGAGTAGGTAAAATGTGTTCTATTATCGTCGTATTAATGTAATATAATGTAAAATATAATTTATATAATATTTAAGACATCAGCGATGTATGAAATATATCTAATACGCATAAATACTTAGTGATGGGCCTACTTGGCAGTGCCTGCGCAAGATCACTTCCACTTAGGATCCTTTTAACAAACGCTCTCGGATACAGGTTTAGCGCGAAGGGAAAGGATGTAGGGTTAGATCAAGTAGGGTAGGGGGATAACGGCAAGATCGTATGGGGGGAGGGTTGGTGAGATCTACGAGAACAAGGCTTCATACTACTATACCCCATCTAAGAACATAAACGTTCGCGGGCGTATCGTAGCCAGTAACGTCGCCAGTAGTTACAACTTTAATGGAATCCAAGTCCCCGTCCCCTGTACCTTAACCTTTGACTCCTACCCTTTATCGAAAAGTTTCGCGAAACTTTTACTAACGTTACACGAATAGTTATTAATGTAATCAAATCGGAAAGGAAATTGTTTCGAAAATTCGAGCAGCCGATGGTAATTTAAAATTTACTTGGGTAAAAGAGAAAGAGAGAGGGGAAGAAGGATGAGAAAACGAGAAAAGGTAGGCAAGGGGTGAAACGGGTAAAGGGGTGAGGTACAGTCGTTGTCGTCGTCGTAGTAGTAGAAAGTTAACGTCTACTTGAAATGCCCGACGAGTCTTCCGACGAATCCGAAGTTTTTATTCCGGAACACGTGGAAACCGCGCATAATTATCCGTTCCGTTAGAACAATATTCCGTGGCGGAGAAAGATAAACGGCCGGAATTAAGCAGACCCATTTGCAAAACAGAGTTACTCTCTCTCCTTCTGTTTCTCTTCTATCTTTCTCTTCTCGAAGCAATGCGCGCGCGCACGGACGCTATCGTTGTTCTCTTCGCAAGCGTCGGATAGGCTACATCGTTTTATATGCCAGCATTATCGGGGAAATACATAGATTCCAGTTATTCGAGTAAACTACGTGAAATCCCTTTCGAGGGTTTAAAAGTTTATTCAAAAATTCTGCTCGAGCTCATGTCCATCTTTTTTGTAAAGTTGAATGTGGGACACCAGAGATAGCCAGATTTTAATTAATGTTTGGATTATTAGATTGGTTATAAATTCGAAGAAAATTTCTTTTATATGGTTATTATAAAAGGATCGTTCTTTATCGAAGAAAACTCATACATAACGACCTAAAATATCATAATAGGATTGCGATCGTAATTGATAAAAAAAATTAATGAAGAATTTACATTTCGTCCTCGCGAAATAATAAATCTCAATCCGTTAAAAAATCCGGATGTACCCGCATTATAGAAATAATTCTCTCTCATAAATTCTTGCAAGAAAAATCATAGGTAGATCGTAGTAGAACTCGCGAGACGCTTAACGTCGCATCGTTACGGTACACCGCGATTTCTGCTCAACTTGACTCCGCAGTCTTCGTCGCGACGATATCGAGAGATAGCGTAGCACGCGGGGAATGTGAACGTAAATGTCTGAACAAAACGCTTCTCGTAATGTGTGATTCGAGTCCACATAGCCGAACCTCTCTCGCGGTCGGTCGAGCCGATCGTTAGAACCTTGTTTACGGACGCCTGGGATTTACGACGGGATGCTGCGCTCCTATCTTCGGCTTCCATCATACGAGAATAAGATTGAAAATCGATCTCGCATAGGTACGGCGGACCTCCGACGACGAAACGATTCAAACTTTTTGATACGAACGAACCCTATAGGTAGATACGTACGTAAAAGGTGCAGGTATATACGAGTTTAAATGATGTGCGTAGATTCTTTTTATGGGTAATAGAAATGGTTGAAGTTGAATTAAAATTTATTGATTTTATATCGCGCGTTATATGGCTGAAAGTTCCTGGAGATATTGGATGCGCGTACTGTATCTTCGAGTTTAGTAATTTCGGTACAAAAGATCGAGTAAAAATATAGTAAAATAAGAAATTATGTTAGAAACTAAATTTTTAAAGAAGTGCATTTTTCTTGAAAACCTTACGAACATATTAAATGTGGCGTTGTTTAGTGTTACGTCATTTATTTATTTCCATATTTAAATAAATAAAAGCGCAAGGAGAAGGCTTACTTCAGCTACACGCGTGCATACGAATTTATTCGATTATGTAATGCGAATATGGATAGGTGGAGTGTCGATGATTAATATATCGAATAATACGATTTGCCGATAATCATAAATTTAATCCGGCGAAATATCAGGGAATGATCGAGCGAAAGTATCAACGAGCGTGCACGCATGCTAGCGTGTCAAAGAGAAACACGAAAATTGCTGTTCCACGCGGTTCATTTTCGAATCGATGGATCGTCGATACACGAAATCGATATAACGCGCGTATTTCCATATTCTAGATACCAACGAGAAAACGGATAATACAATATTCCATTCTCGATGCGAGACAGTAAAAGAGAAATTCGAGAGGCGATAAGACAAAGACGTAGGCGAACGATGCCGTGGTATTTTTTTATTAGTATTCTCTTCTCCCGCCGGTAACGCAATTTTTATGAGATTCCATCGTTATATACGCTTTTTTACGCTTTCCGGGTATGTGAAATTCACATGTCGTAATTGAAAGCATTTTGCAATCCAATTCTAAAATACCGGACATAATGGACGAACTGTAGTAAGATATTAAAGAACGCGAAGTAATTTAATACTAACTAAATATTATAAATGGATTTACAGAAAAGAGATTTTAACGTTAATTGAATGAGAGAATCATAAAACATTCTACTTTCTACTTTTAATTCACGAAAGAATCAAATTTGCTTCTCATCTCGGAAATCTTGTATACTCACTGAAAGTAAATACACTATTCCAGAACAGTGCACTTTATTACCATGTTTCTCGATACCAGTATCTACCCTTTCGACTTTAGGATTATTCAATCTTACAAATTTGGCTTTAAACGCTCAGAAAATCCATTTACTGATGTTTACAAGGCCATAACTGTAGCTCATAACGAGTTTAAAATATAACATGAATATGATAAGAGAAACAATGAGTAAAGATGTATCTTCATTTTGAACAAACGAAGAAAGTATAAGACGCATTAAAAATCGTCTTTATTATTTGACAACGCTTCCTTTTTAAAGATTGGATGAATACTTCATTTAATTTCCGTGTTATGTACACACACGAGGAATAAGTTTATACTACCGAACGTTTTATGAAAAGGGAGAAGAAGAACGAACTAAGAAGGAGAGGACAAATTCTTAGGATAAAATAAGAAAAAAACACAAAGGGATATCCCGCAGTGTGCGTTTACTCACCGTCTTCAAAGGTTTGCGCTATGACAGGATCGGAACCGGGTCCGTCTCCTTTGCTATTGAACGCCTTTACCACTATACTGTACTGGGTATATTTTCGCAAACCGGTTAGCCTGTAATCGTAGGAACCGTCGCCGTTTCCCGTGATACCCACTCGCGTTGTGTTCACCGATTGATCATCTCCCCTGGAATAAAATGACAAGAGGAAGGTTGCTTATTGGGGCGGAAAGATAAAGCGCGCCGCGACACGCAGATTTTCGAAAAGCCGGGATCGATCTTAGACAAACTCTAAGATCGATTCTAAGAATTTATTTTCTTCCTTTTCCAACTCGGATTTTACCGTTCGACCCCTGCAGCTTTTAGTCTCTCCGTATAATAAGCTATAATGTATTGTCCGATATTTCCTCGTTCGTCTCTTTATAAAGTGTAACGAAAGAGAAAATACCGGCTGATTCCACTTTCTAGCGGCACGAGAAACAGTGATCCATACGCGTCAAGACGGACGATTACTCGAACAAGCTTATTAATGGCAGAACTTTCCAAGAGGGCACTCCAGCAGCAAAGATAGAACCTTCATTTTCAGAAAGTTCAGAAGCAGAGATCGTTTTGGCGGCCTTCCAGTTACAATAATTAAGCAGATAAAAAAGCTCGTTAGCCATTCAAAGCCACAAGACGACGACGCCACCGCTGCTACGTGGGTCTGTAAACGTTGCCGTGCAGCGCCTTCCGAAAAGCTTCTTCCTCGTCGATTCTTACGACCGATAAAAAAGACGCATACATCTCTGCGAAACGATTTATCATTTCAAAGCGAGAACCCTCGTCGAGTGCTCTTTCTCTGTGAAAAAGATCCCTCTCACCGCCCTTTTGTTTCGCCTCATCGAACCCGACTCGGACCTCTTTGACTACAAACGATCGCGAAGTGGATAACGCGATATCAGCGATGGACGCGATAATTCGGCTCGAAAGATAACACGCGGTTCGAAAAGATACGAAAGCATTTCAATACTCGTAAGACTTTTCTCATTCGGACAAGATGAAAGTGGTCGGTGAACTTCCTTCATTTCCATCCTCCGCGAAAGTTAACGAATTATTAATGAAGTTCGAGTAACAAAGTGTACTACTTAAACGTATTAAAAGAGACTAAGTTAAGCGGTACTTTCTCCTAGCGGACGTCTCGAAACTAAAAACAATTTCCGCGGTGTCAATCTATTTCTACTTCGCTTTTCCTGCTACCGCGCGTTCCAAGTCACTGAAATGAAATTATCTCGGAAAGGAATCGAAATGTTTCAAAGGAATCGGAACACTGAAGAGCAAATGACACACCGGGTGTGTCTTGTAAAAATGTATGTTATCGATCTATAGTTTAAAAACTGTCCTGAAGGTAACGTGGTTACAAAGTAACGGAAAAAAGTGTATAAAAATTGAAAGTGATATTAAATTCAAGTAAATTGAATATTTTTAACCTCGATTTTCTATTATTCTCGTTAATCCTATTGCTCCAATAATGCAATCCGTATAATCGATCAGCGACTTGAGTAAACGCCGTGTGTACGAGCCGAGGCTTCCGTTAAATGGTTGTAACGATGGTTGTGAACTACGCTAGGAAACTATTCTCAAGTAGTGGTAAGGAGATAACGATACCCCAGATTGGTATAGCTGATGGTATATCCGAGAAGCTCGCCGTTCCAGAGGGATCGATCCGGTGGTTGCCAGGTGATCTTCAGTTGCTGCGGTCCCAATGGCTCGACGGATACGTGCTTGGGTGGCCCTCCTGGAACCTCACCGTCCGTTTGCGCCTGCACCGACGCGAACGTTCGGAAACCACACGAGAGAGATTATTTTAAAAACTCGAGCTATTCGACCCGTTTGCCCTGACATTAGCTCGACGAAAAGAGGTCGATGGCCGATCGCTGATCGCCGTCGTTAGCAAAGTCTTACTATCGTTTCTCACGTATCAGCAAAAGGTGAGCTATAATCTTTAGTTTTAAAAATCTATGTTAAATGTAAATTATATAAAAATTGCTACCGACGGTGCTTGACCTTTGCATCGGAAATCTACGCTGGTGATCGGAAGAGCAATCAGCCATCGGCGATCTTCTGTCTGCTTTCGACATGCCGAAATGATAGCGGTGTATCTGATATTTATGAAAAAAAGGAAACCAACAAAAAGGAAAATGAAACCACGCGATCGAGCAAACTGCATCGATAGCGCTCGTGGCCGCGAGGAAAAAGCGAAACTTCTCTTTCAACGCGTACAACACAAACGAGATATCGAATTATCTCCATCTCTCTTTCTCGATCGCGACCAAGAAATACGTGTATGCATGTATATACATATGTGTGTATCTATGTATGTATGTATGTATGTATG